>BMAV01002051.1:0-39563 GCA_019973955.1 Trichonephila inaurata madagascariensis | reverse complement strand
AGGGCTTTTTTTAACTTTTTTTTATATAGTTCTGCTTTTCAATCAATAAATTTTATCTATTATGTTCAGTGTTTTAACAAAATGGTCTTAATTTACCTCATGATTTTAATTCTTTTGTGACCCAAACTTATTTTTTTGTTCATTTAATGAATCCGATTTATATACTAAGTCATGTACTTGGAGTGGATAAATTACAATACAAATATATATTGTCATTTTTTTACGTGTCAGATAAATTGTTGAAATGATTCAAATTAACTTTTGTTTTTAAAAAAACCCACCGCTTAAGCCCCGGCTCATCAATGAAGGTCTGGAATGTCTACCGCCTGATAATTTGAAGGAGGACAATGGGCGCAAGCCTGAAAACCAACATGTGTTTAAAATTCGTAAAATAATATAAAGAATTTTACTGTACAGAAAATTTTACTTTTACAAAGTATATGGCAAGTTGATTCCGTAGATAATGATTAAGAACAGACAAATTTAATAAAACAAACGGATGTCGGTTTTTGATAAAATATTTCAGTTCTTCCGCAGTTAACTTCGTTATTTTCTTTAATCAAATTTTTTGAATAAAAATTATTACACAAAAAAAATATAAGCTAACTCTTTTTATTAATTTTACACTACATTAATCCTTTTTGCTAATGAGAAAAAATTTTAAAAGAAAAAATAAATTATATTTAAAAAAAACCAAAAAACCCCTTTTTATGAACGAACAAAAAAGTTAAAAAAAAAATTTTTAATAAAAGAATAAAATGATTAACGAAAATTAATGTCTTTGGGGAAAAAAGCTGGGGTTCTTTTGTATTTTTTATAATTTCTTATTGTTTTTTCCCCGAAATGTGAGTTATTAAAAATATAGTACAAAACACCCGAGTTTTACCCCAAATTTAAAATTAAATTTTTCTCGTTAATCATTTTATACTTATATTAAAATTATGCACTTTTAGTTCGATTCACTGAAAAAGGGTGCTTTTTTTTTTTAAACTTAAAAACTTTTTTTTAGTTCGATCTACAATAAAAGTTTTTTTTTTTGTTTTAAAACATCGTTTATTCTTTGTTGAATTTATCCTTGACTTGATATTTTGGGCCAAAATTTGTGGCTCTGAAATTAGTCTTGCTCTTTAATGAATTTTAAAATGGATCTGGGGGGTATTTATTCTTTCCGTTAACGGGCCTGGATTGCTTTTGTTAATTTTTTCATCACTTCTAAACGTATTGTTTTATAAAAAAAAAATATTTGCAGTTAAAACAAAAATTTTTTTTATTACTGGATTTTTTTTTTTTTTAATTTTCCCTTTTTTCAAAAAAACTACGCACCCACCCCCCCTATTTTTTACATAAAGAACACTTTTTTTTTTTATTTTTTACTAACCAAAAGCCTATTTTGCGTTTTAGATTACCTTAGTTTTTTAGTAACTAAATTTAATTAGTCCCAAATCTAGAAATGGCATAAATTGCGCTCCTGAAAATTTTTAAGGCCCAAATCTAGAAACGATATAATGAATTAGTCGCCAAATATCGTAAATCCAAAACCCTTAATTTTAAAATCCTTATCAAGGCAATGAAAAAAAATTATAAAATTTTTGTATTGTCAGGGGTCCTTGACTAGTGTGCGAAATTTCGTTAGTCTGCCTTTTTAAAATGGGAAAAATTCGAGTTCAAAGATTCCTTACATAAAGTGCAACTTATAAAACGTATTTAAAAGGTAAAATTCCTTCGATAATTGAATTAAATGATTTTGGGATGTTCTCCAATATAAAAAAATTAAACCAAAATATTTTGAAAAAATTAAGATACTATACACTTTTTAAAATTTTTAGAAATTTTTCAATATTAAACTAAATATTTTTTACATTTTCCACGATATTTGGTTGTATATGAATAATTTAAATATAAAACTTCAAACCTTTACCATTCAATATTTCCCTAACTTTATGTAACTAATTTTTTAAAAAAATATTAAAAAAAAATAACTAGCTGTATATTCTGGGACTTAGTAAATTTTAGAAAAAATTTAAAAGTTTCTTTTATCTGCAATATATTAACACTTTTTTAGAAAATTCTATGTAAAAAAGGGGTCAAATTTAACAGATTAATCCTGTTTCAATCCAATCTCACGAAGACACAATTTTTTTTAAAAAAAAATTGAAGAGGAATTTCAAGCTTCATTCAAATTAAACATGGCTGAAGGAAATTTTGAAAAAAAAATTACTAACATTTCTTCAGGACACTACTTTTTATAGGAATAGTTAAAATGCATACATGAAAGCACCAACACTCAATATTAATACAGATAAAAATTTAAACCTTCTGTCTACGAGGTTGAATCTTTCCCTTTGCACCTCCCCAAAATATAAACACCAAACTTTTTTAGTAAAAAAAATCTCCATTCCCCGTAGCACTCTTATACAATCCACTTTTCAAAAAACTTTCACGCACTCAACACTCACTCATAACATTCTCACACCTACACAAAATTTTTTAAACACACAGCACTCTCTCACACTTAACATATACATTCAAAAAATTTGCCAAAATACACTTATCTCAGATTCGAATTGTAATTAAAAATTTAAAGACTCAAAGCATTTATATATATAAAACCAAATAAATTCCCAAAAAATTTTTAAACTCAATTTCTTAATGTAAACAGGAAGGAAATTTCAAACGTGAACATTAATCAAATATTAAAACGCTATACCAAAAAGTCAAACTGCAAAAATTGATCTATACAATAATGGACCCATTAAATCATACAAAGCTGCCTTTATAGCCCTTAAAATCCCCCGAACCGCTAATATATTAATTTCAGCCGATATCACAGGAAAAAATTACTTTAAAAAATTGCTAACACTTAAAGGGGACAATGAACGAAAGTCCAAGGGAAAAAGAATTTTTAAGGATCCCCTACGTTCGAAACCGAATTTTCAAAAGCGTATAAATGGATAATACTTATGATTTTGTGTCATTTGATTGGGAAAAAGTACATAAAACTGTTTTTAAGAATAAATTAAATAAAAATTATTTAATTACAATATTTTCCCAAAAAAGGAACATAGAAAAATAATTTTAAAATATTCTCCTTTTATGAAAAATGCCTATTATAGTAATATTTTACCTGTATATAACTCAGCCCTCTGTACAGAGGCTCAACTAAAATTTTGAAATATATAACTTAAATTGGTTTATTCGTGTTTTACGACAACAAAGGGGAAATTTTTTAAGAAAACAACGCCAATAATTATATTTCAAATGGTTGTAACTCTGAAAATAATGGGTTTTCAAAATCAAGTTGACCTCTGTACAGGGTCGGAGCATATACAGGCAAAATATTATTATAATAAAGCATTTTTCCGGAAAAAAAAAAATTTTTTAATTTAAATTTTTTAGCCGAAATATCGTATTTAAATAACTTTTTTATAAAAATCCCCTTAAAAATTTTATACATGTATTTAATCAAGTAACACTAAATATCAAAAAATTATCCATTCACGCCCTTTTAAAATCACGGCGAACGTTTCTACCAAAACTTTTCCAATGTTCCATCACCCAATTTTTTACCTTATCATAGGGCGGGTATGGGAACCCTGGCACACGTCCCCTGATAAATAATGCACAATATTTGGGGGCACACCGATCAAACGGTAACAAGCTTCAATATGAAGTGTTACGAAAAAAACGCAGTGATCGGTCGCATTTTCCCAGAAAAATTTTTTTTCAGTTAAAAGAATTATCGGAAACCTCAAATTTCTTATGTACCCTGATGTGACTTTTTAATAAACTGAATTCGTCCCGATTAGATAATTTGGGAATTTGAAAAATTTGAAATGCAGCTGATTGATTTCCAGTCTAGTTAATAGGTTAAAAATTTGATGAAAAGGAGAAAGTTGGAATTTACTGAAACAGTAAATTTAAAAACAGTAAAGATATTTTTGGGAAAAATGGAATTCGATTTCGAACTATTTAGCTGTTTGAAGAAACTGTACCATGGTATTTTAACCATATTTTCATCAACCTATGCCTGCGAGTCACTATTTGCAGAAATGAATAACATTAAAGACTCACGTAGAAACCTTTTGGCAGATGACTCCAATTCAGCTTGCATTCTACTAAAAGTTTACATCTTCAATCCTAATGCAGGTTATTTGTCATCTAATCCGGACAACATAATTCACACTAATGCTACTTTAATTTGAATTACACTTATAACTAAAACATTTACTACTATACAGTGCAAAATGTGTATATATTTAGTTTTAAAAAAAGAGTTATGAGTTGTTAGTATTTAGTTTTATTATATTTTCTCAGGTTTAGTTCTTTAGTTTTATTACTTTCTCACAATTCAAAATTATTTGAAGGCCCGTCTAAACTAAAGATTTCTTAAAGAAAAAATGGCACGTTGATCCAAAAAGGTTCGCCAACCCTGTCATAGGATATTATTGAAAAGCAGTGGTCTATTGTAATGGTCCCCAAACTCCGGGTCGCGGATTGATACCAGTCTTTGAATCAAGTGGTACCGGGCCGTTCATGGAACTTAAGATTGTTTCTATTTTATTTGTAGTTGTTGCTGCTCATGCCACCTGTCTGGCGTAATCAGATCGAGGCCCACGAAATTCCTCGTAGCAATGGGCTAAATGTACGCCTGTCGTCGGCCTTACCTTTGAGCACCATACAGGTGACAGTACGATTTAGCTCGGTGAAATTCCCGAAGGGACGATAGAACATTACGATAGATGGCGTCACCATCTATCTCCACCTCCACAATTTAGGCATGCAACTGAAGTGGAGGGAAATTTTCTCCAGTTCCCTGCACTCGTGATTCAGCCCACAAGACTTTTATTTAATTATTATCATTGGTACGGAATGGATTCGCGACCTATTCTTCGACAAACCAGGCAAATCTGTAGAGTCTGTGCAAGAAAATCAATTGTAAATGTCAACGGCCTTAAAACTAAGTTAAAGACAACAATTCTATCAGTGTTTTGAACCAAAATCATGGATGAATATCCCTATATTGCCCACACGGCACTTAAATATGTATTGTCCATTTCGACAACATATCAGGGGGAAACTAGGTCTTCTGCAGTGACACCGACCAAAATAAAACAACGGAATAAATTGGACATAAGTCACTCACTTCGGATGCCATTGTCTCCTATTACTTCTTGATAGTACCGTATCGTTGCAAAGAAACACACTCAGGGTTCTAGTGAGTTAAAATGTTAAATCCCTTTATATTCATTGTTTGACGTAACTATATTTTATTTTGTAGGCATATTTAAATACAAACAAAAATTATTGAATCAAACAATTGTAAAATATGAACTATCAATGTCTCCCCTTTCAGTTGCAACATTAGTGGGTCACGGTAAAATTATCAAACGTTAACCGGTCCTCGGTGATAAAAGGGTTCAGGAGCACTGATCCAATGCGCGCTGCTAATAAAAAATATTAGCAAAGTATTTTGTAATAAGGCAAAAGCTCCATTTAGACACAATAAGCGGCTAGTTCCTATTTTATCTACACTTTTAACTCGAAGCATGCCATAGACATTTCCTTTTTTTTCTCTCTCTCTCTCTCGAAGGAAACAGGAGGAAGTTAAGAAAGAAAATTAAGCTGGATAACGTGCTTCAAATTCAAAGACAAACGACAGAACAGTCATCTCCTGGTCAAGTAACGGAAATAGGTTTGCTCTTATTGCACATTAACGTGTCGTAGTGACGTCACGTACTTCTCTTGAGTATTGCCTCCTGAGAATTGGGCCAGGCGAGAGGTACGGTCCAAGACACTGACCATACAAGCGAAACAAATGGGAGAGGTCTCCAATGGTATATTTGTGATTAGAGAAGATAATATGAATGTAGATGTTGGGGTGGAAGATTATGGATTGTTTTTATTATATTGTAATGCTAACAACTATGTTTGTGAATTAGTTTTTATACCTTCTTTGCTACCTATTTTATCTAATATTGTTTGCAGCAAACTGTTTAAAACACGTACTTTTTATAACAGTTACAAGAAAAAATTATTTATCAGGATTTTAATTGTTGTATTTTTCATCAAGATTGGTAGAAAGTTGCTTTTCTCATTTTAAAATCAGCATACTTTTATTATTCTTTTCTTTAAAAAAAAATTAATAGACGTTATTGATGAGAAATAAAGAGATAATTTAATCATTATTATAAAGGAATCATTTAGACTCAAACAAAAAATTATATTAAGTAAAAAGTAAATAATATATTTTCTTTTTTTAAAAACCGGAAGGTAGCATTTAAAATATGAAGAAAAGAGTATTAAAAAGGAATAAGAAATATTTAAATTTAACTAATATTGCCCCCTTTCATATTTCCAGTTTCTATCTACTTCATATTTTAAGCAAAATATAAAATTCACAACTTTCATAATATTGGTAGTATATAAATGTATCTGATTGAAAGCTGAATAAGTCAATGTAAGTTGTTTTTCATTTTTAATATGCGATATATTTTGGAACTATTAATAAAATTTTAAATATAATTTAATGATCATTTAGTAAGTGTCCTAATAAACTAAATTATCGTTTCTGTTAAATAAAATACAATTCCTAATTTTTATTAAAATAAATTTAGATAGAAAGTAAACACACGTAAATGTTTTTAATAAATCTTTTTTTCTCCTCTTTTTAACAATTTTAATTTCTAAAAACTAAAATCTTTTAGTATAGAAAATTTAAAAGTCTCCTTCTTTTTGTATAGATTTCATAAAAAATATTTATATTTCTCATAAAAATCGCAACAGAGAATTTATGCGAGATTTTGTTTTTACGTGATGTACAACTTTCGAAACGAACCAAGGAATAACATTAATTTATATGGTTTTTACCCTTCAATTCACTCAGGCAAACATAAAGGAATCATTCTATTTAATTATAAGTGTTTAATGCGTAGCTATATATATATATAGTAACACAAGTAGCACAGAACAGTAGCATAATCTGTTTGTGCATGTTGCAGAAGCAGATGAACACAAAAAAATAAGAAATTCTTGTTAGACAGAAATGTAGTATTCGCTTAAAATGTGAAAACTGAGAATTAAATATATATATTCAATTAAAAATTGATTGATTTTTTAAGTTGTATCCTTTATCCAGTTCTGCTGCTAATAATATTTGTTAATGTGAATAAGATCTAAAGATTTTGCTCATTTAATGTTTATTTTCGTTTAGAAAAGATTAAATGTAGCATGTAATATTAAAGGATTTAACATTCATTTAACATGGAAGACTGTTGATTACTTTTATTATACTTAAATATAAACAATTATTTTCACATAAATTTTTAAACATTCGTCCATGGTTAGTTTACAGTTTTGTGCAACTGTTTATAAAACCATGCATCTCTTAAATATTATTAAGCAATAAAAATTCAGTTTTTCAGCATTTTGTCTTGATTGATCAAGTTCTGTAATTAAAACAACTATTTTTCTTATCCTTTTTCATCAATAAGTTTTAATAAACGTTGCTTGTGTTCGTGAGTCGTGTAAATATAGTTCCAATTAACTCATCTAAATTTTTATAAATAAAAATTTTTATTAAATAGAAAGCAAAGAAAAAATTTATTTCTGCTGAAAACCAGAATTAAAAACTTGAGAGAGTGTGTTTTAAACAGGAACAGTAAATATTTAAATTAAAATAATAGTTTCGTGATAGAACTCTATATTTTGCTTTATGCTGACCTTCGTTAGACAAGCAATTTTTTTTTCCTCGTTTATTTATTCTCTTGTACACGAAAAGAATTTATAGGAACACAACTATATACGCTTTAACAAACAAATTTATCTTGTCTCTGGTTCTCCATGAAGTCATTAATGTCTTATGTATTTTAAAAAAACAATGTAATGTTTTCTTTCTTTATCTGGAATATCGAAGAAGAAAACAAATTTCAAAAACTGTTTTATTTCTTGAAGGCATAAAAGTGTTTCAAAACCTCGTGCAAACAAGTTTGTTAAGATCAAAACATGAGGAAAATAAATATGAAAGATATTTTCAATGTAGTTCATGTTTGTTTTCCTTAAAATATGAATTTCAGAATTTGTATTTTTCACTACAATTAGCTTCAAACTTGTATATCTCTGTAGACACTGAAGTACTAAGCAAAAAGAAAAAGAGAATACAGAAGGTAGAAAAAATGTAATTTTCAGTGACATTTGGGTAATTCATGTAAACAAATTTATCTTTTTCATACATTGGCATGTTATTTACCACACATTTCTATCTAACTCTTCCCAGAGGTAAACTATCAAAATTGATGGCTTTAAAACTCTTTTAAATGGTGATAGAACCTCAGAATTTAGTGCAATAACTTAATGGAACTCATTCATAGAGAAGTGAAATGAATACCATAACAGACTTTTGGAATCAAACTTTAAGAATATTCGATAATAGTATCTCCTTTAGAAGCACACTTTATTCTTATAGTCAAAGATACCTGCAGGATGCTGTTAAGAGCATCATGTATTTATATTTAAGATTCAATCAAACTTTTCAAAACTAGTTTCTCTTTGCACACAGCATTTCAAGTTTTTCACCAATATATTGAAGACATGTCTTAATCTTACATAACTGAAAGTATAATTTATGATTTATTAAAGAGAGTCATAAAATGAAATTTTTTTTTCTGTTGAATGGCAGCTACGAAAATACATTTATGTTATTCACACTTTCAATGTTAATTTTATTAGATTATTTAAACGAATTTTACCCCTCTCCTCCATATTTTTCTGTAATAATCTATAAATGTTGCAAATAAAATAAATGAAATATATATTATACATAGCATCACTTACATAATTATCTAATTCTTAGTTCACTAGCATATGGAAAGCAGAATAATGTAAACCAATTCTGTTTGAATTTAATAGCAACCATTTTTTTTTTTTTTTTTTTTGCTTAAAAGTATCTCAGATATTATATTAAATTCTAGAGACTGTGCCTTTATTGAGTTTGAATTTAAGAAAGATATATATATATATATATATATATATATATATATATATATCTTTCTTAATTCAAACTCAACACTATATATATATATATCTGATAAAAAATAATGTATATACTTGTGTATTGTTAATATATAAAGTTAAATTAACTTTGCATTTTTTTTTGGAATTATTTTAAGAATCTTGATCTTTCACAATAACATCAGGAAAAAAACAGTTTTAGTAGTGAGCATCATATTACTATGAAACAATATAAACCACTATTTATTAAAATAAAGCACCTCTAATATAAGTTTTCCCACATTCCTACTCGTCCTAGACATATTTGTTCTTATTTTTATTTGATCCGTATGCATCTGAGTGAGTTGGTGCTAAAGAAACATTCCTAAAGCTTCCTTGTCTCTCAGGAACCTCCGGATCAACTCCAAGAGTTTCAATAAATGTGAGCTGTCCTATCGGTTTTCCCCAAGGATGACGTTCATCTAGCTTACTCTGACTATTTTTACTCCTCCTCACATATGTTTACAATCTGTCCAGAGACTGAAACTCTCCCTAATGCATTTTTCTTGTTGACGTCTCAGCGAATGAAGCGCTTTTGTCATAAGCGAATTTTCTACTAGATTTATAACACACAGACTTGTACTGGAGCTTACATTTTTAGAATGCTTGAAGCACTAACAAATTGAGAAAAGTATGAGTGCGATCTGATGGCTGTAAGTAAGAATGAAAAGCTGTTTGAAAAGAAATGAAAATGTCTTTATTTCTTAATTTTGTAATAGTTCACTCTTTTTCAAGATTTTCTGTTTAGGCTTGGTATTTGTTGTCAATAAATTAAGACTAAAAATGATGTACCGTAAGAGAAGACCTGATTGCTAAACATGGCACTGAACGGTAATTTAATAAAAGCACTTCAGAATTTCTAATCTAATTTGTAAAATTTCTTTCAACTTCTTCGGATGCTTGTTGATTTCTAAAAAAATTAAAAGTAATTAACAAGTTGCTCGCAATTTGGTTGACACCATTGGAGCATTAATATGGGTAAATTTACTGCCTCTTTTGTAATCGAGTATTGCATGACATTTTGTGAAGTATTCACCCGTGGGTGATACCTTACTCCTAAGTTATCTTCGTGACCTAGAGGTAAGGGAGTGAATGAAGAATTAGGTATTGCCATGATCTTAAAATGTCTTTATTAAGATCTTAACTTAAGCACTAACAATGATAATATTTATATTATAACTTAGCAGATCTGAGGTGAGAAAATATACAATATGTATTGCCAAATAAGTGCAATCTTAACCACTATATTTAACTTTCCCGTCTATCCCTAATCTCGTTTTATATCACAGTTACTAATAGATACTAGAATTATCCTATCCTCTCTTGTTTAACCGCAATTCTTTCGGATCCTAAATATCGTTTGCTTATCTCACGTGGGATTGTATCCACCTTGACTTGATCGTTCTGTCATGGATAGCTTCACACTCAATGACAGCTTACTTCTCTTCCTTCAGTTCACGCGCTTAAACCAGACTAGCATAATCACATCCCAATAGGTCATATGCTTACGTTAACCTTTTGCTATTTAAAAGGTTTCTAATTTTCATATTCACGTTTGACTTCTGGAGTTGTTTGGAAAGAATTTGCCTTTTTCGGTTCCAAAGAACCAAAGAGGAGTTTTTAGTAGAAAACGCGATGAGTCAAAATTTTATGCATATTTCAGAACTGTAGTAGCATATTGTAATACGTAATGTTTGCAACTAGAAATCAATCTAATTTGGAATGGCTGTATAATCAAAAACTGAAGGTTAATTTATTTTTGGAAAAAATTTAACCGATTCTCAAAAGAACGCCCTCTTAAGAAAATATAGGAATTGTAAGTTTAAATATTATATATGAATTTGTGAAAAATAATTAAAAATACGAAATATAATGTAACTCAGCTTTGAGTGGTAAGAGGCACATTTATATGATATTTTATACCGCTTTTTATGTAATACAATGTTTGTTTATAATTTTTGGCATGCTTTCTGACACGTATTATATATGTGGTGATAATTCTATATTAGCTACCTTGTTTGTTTTAGATGTATTCGATTTACATCAAGAATAAATAATGGACTACTGTTTAGA
Organism: Trichonephila inaurata madagascariensis; assembly: GCA_019973955.1. Lineage (NCBI taxonomy): Eukaryota > Metazoa > Arthropoda > Arachnida > Araneae > Nephilidae > Trichonephila > Trichonephila inaurata. The sequence goes on along the minus strand of BMAV01002051.1, from coordinate 28,445 downwards.
GATTTCACAATTTTAAACCATTTCAAGTAAAGTAATTATGACTAAATCAAATTGACGAATTTATGACTGGCTGAATTTTTCAGAATACACTACATAACACATTTAAAAAAAATATAGCAAAATTAATGTCAGCAGCTTCTGCCATTTTTATACTTGCAGACTGATAATCACCAATGGCCTATAAGCTATTGTTGGTAATCGTGTGATGTGAACAAATTGTACAAACCCTCTGTAAAAAAAAAAATACCTTTTTTTCCTTAATTTTGCAGATATTTAATGTAAAAGTGTACACGAATACTCTCAATTTTTTAAAAAAACATAAAAAGATGTATTGAAGAGATAAATTAAAACCATAATCAAGTGGAAAGAAATTAAAGCTAATAAAAATTAGAATTTTATTCCATACTTGAAGTTTCGCAGAGTCAGTTTATAGACAATCTTAACTGTGCATCTAAAACGAATTTCATAATTTATTATTATCAATAATGGAACCTCATGAAATTAGTTAGTATTCTGAAATTTACAATTCTTGGACTATTATAATGGGAATTTGTGAATTTAATCAATAATACACAATTTAATAAGGATCCATTTATATAACTTGCGAATATCTTTTTTTTTTTATTTGGTAGAAAGTGTATCCAATGCATAAATGATTTATGTGCGAAGCTAAAGAATTGTCAGTCAATAAAAATAAACCCTTTTAACCAGTCATCATTAGACTGTTTGAGCTGAAAAAGCTTTTCAAATATAAAATGAAGACTTCTGAGTAAATGTTTATATTCTTGGTATTCAAATATAACTAAATATTTAATAATATTTATGAACACAGAGGTGATTTTAACTTCAGTATTATCGAAGTGCAGTATTGGGGTAGTAATATAAATTTACAGATTTTTGAAGCCATTATTATAATTTTAATTTAACGTAACAAATTTCTAGTTTCGCATAAGTAAAAAAAAAAAAATAAAACATTGTTATAATTTTATTAAATAATGAGTACAAAAATACCTGCATAGTTTTATGAACAAACCCTAAAATTCTCAGATTAAATCGTTATTCTAGATAAATAAAAATCTATTCAATAAATTCTAAAATATTCTAAAAATTCCCGAAATTCATATTTACATAGAATTTTTAAAGGGGCCCAAAAAATTTTAAAAACTTCCAAGCAGAATTTCACGAAATTTAAATGAAAAAAAAATTAAGCTGAAAAAAAAAACATGTAAAAAAAAAAAGTGAATAATATAAAATACTTTTTTGAAATTGGTATCTATTTTCGTTAAAAAATTTTCCATCCCCACATAAATTTTACTCCAAAAAATTAATTAATACCAAATCTATCCACTTGTGATTAAATGGTTTCAAAGGGTGTTCTTTTGTACCCTTTAAAAACAAAAATATATAGGGTTAATTTTTTAAAATTTCTTACAAACACACGTAACACTCCTGTTTATTTTTAAAACTGCTGAGGTGTTCTTTTTACTCCGTTATAATAGTTAATTTAAACGACGAGTGTTAAGTCTCCAGGAAAATTATTTAGAATGCTATATAACATCATTTCGTCAGATTTGTACTTGTTACATCCAAAGTCACCCTTGTTCTGTGATCTACTCTGTTATTCTGAAGAAATTAGGAATCATCTTTTGCCATCTGTTACAACACTTTGTTTGCCAAGAGTCGTATTTCTAATTTCCTCCCAACGTAGGAGTTATCAAATGGTAACAGGTGGCTTCCCTTTTACCAAAGTGTGCTGTACTGCTTATTGTTGCTGGTTTCATATGATAAGGATTCTTAAAGTGATAAATAATAACTTATTATATATTTTTATATTGTGTGATGTTTTATAAAACCTCTTGTGATAAAATTAGTTTTAATCAATTTTAAATAAGTAACCACATTGATGAAGACTCTTTAAAATAAAATATATCTGAATTCATAAATCATTTTCTTATTTGGAAACTTAATATTAAATACCACTTAATTGTTTATATATATTATTATATATGTAATTAGACTCTCTATATATATATATCTATAAAGTGATATTCAAATTTTAAATTATATACATACATACATACATACATACATACATACATACATACATACATACATACATACATATATATATTTAAATATGTATAATTCAATCACACACAAAAATCTGGACCGGTAAATCGAAAACCAAATGAACTTATATTAAATCCCATTTCATAAAAAATATCAATGGTGAATATATAGAAGATAAAAATTCCAAATGTTTAAACAAAATTAAAAATTATAAATAAAATTTATAAAACAGTCCAAGTGCACCCTTGAATTTAGAACCGATAAGTGTTAAACTAGTTTGATGGCGCCAAACTCTCTATTGCAACTTAGTAGTTAATCGGAAAAATATCCAATTCTCAAAAATTTAAAAATTCTCAAAAGCTAAAATTTAAAAATTAAAAGTTAAAATTTCTGTAATACTGTGTTGTACTAAACTATTTGAAATAAACTATTCGCCACGCATCGAAATATATTGTACTTAAAATACATCAGCATAATATAGTGAACTTTCGAACACTCAAAGATTTTAAAATAGTTGTATAGATAGAAAATGTCTAAAATTCGAAAGTTCAAATTTCAAAACCAAGTATGTTTATTAAATGCGAATAGCGTAATCATTAAAAACTTCAATTGAAAGAGTCTTCTATCATTGTTTCAATCTGGCCAATTTTTTGAAACGATTTTTCTCTCATAGTTTAAATAATAAATTACCACTACTATATTTTACCACAACACCACACCAACTGAATTCAAATCATTTTCTGATTTAAAACACTAGCACACTTAATTGTTTATACATATTATTATATATGTAATTAGACTCTCTCTCTCTCTATATATATATATCTAAAATCAGATTGTTAATTATGTGTATATATATATATATAAAATCAGATTGTTAATTATGTGTGTATATATATATATATAAAATCAGATTGTTAATTTTATATATATGCAATCTCTGTGTGATTTTTGCATCGAATACCACACACACAAATAGTTAAACTCTAATGCGAGATTATGAATAATTTGGATTGACATGGCATTAGTGGGAGTTATGAGCAATATAGGAGTGGTAATTGTTGTAGGAAGTATGAGAAGGCGTTCAAAAATTGTGAATTGAATTATTGATAGGATGCTGTTTGGTAAGTTTTTATTTATATTTACACTATTCATTGGTGAATATACTGAGTGTTTAATTTGAACTTTCAGATTTTAGATATTTTTTTCTTCCTATACAACTATTTTAAAGATGGGTGCATCATCTTTGGTGTTCGATGGCTCACTTATATTATGCACTTAATTGTTTTGAAATTTTAACATTTTAATATTATAATATCTTTCGGAATGCGATGGCGAATATTTTTTTTAAAGTTTAATGGTTTAATTTTTTAATTTTTAAAAAATTTTTAAAATTTTTTGACAATTGTATTTTTCCCCGATTAATTACCAAGTTGCAAGGTAAGGTTGGCCATCAAACCAGTTTAACCCCACTTATCGGTCCTAAATCCGAGGTTCCTTTTGATTTTTTATCAATTTTATTTTATAATTTTAATTTTGTTTGAAAACGTTGGGAATTTTTTTCTTATATTCGCCTTGTATTTTGAAATGAGATTTAGTATTACAAGATTCATATAATTCCGTTTTTTTAAATTCATTGTGAATCTGTGATTGATTTATATTTAAGTATTAGATAATCATAAATTTAATATATTTCACTTTGAAATTTTACATTCTCTCTCTTTGGAATTGAATTAGTTTGAAACACGTTATACAGATGACACCATTGCTATAATTTATTTCACACACACACAAACAAAAAACGTTAATTGTCATTTAAAACATAATACAGATTTACTTCTATAGTTTTATGATTCTATTTTTTAATGTTAGGGGGTTTCGAAATTTTTGGTATGCTTTTGAATATATGTTTGCTCTTGGTAAGTGTATTCTTTTTGCTAATATTTCCATTTATTGTGAAATTCATTCAAAAAATACTTTTATTTTTCAAACCTTACTGTTTGTGATTACACGTGAAAATTTTAGGTTTAAATTATTTTCAATCTTAATTTTATATTCTTCATTTTTTTGTTTTATGTGTTTTGTAAATTTTGTACTTCATTATTTATACTATGTATATGAGAGACGGGTATTATGGAGTACTATTCAATCACACATTTCTAAAAAGAACATTTTTTTTTTGATAAAAAAAATCTTCAATATTATTACGGATATATACTACAAAAGATTGTAAGAAGTTATCACTTGTCAAAAAGAATAATATTTATTTAGTTGTTATAAAACTGTTTATTTTTAAAAAAAAAATGATGAAGGGAGGATAATATGGAGTAAGTGGGATAAACCTTTAGAAAACTAAGATTTCATGAAACAGAATTTATTTTTAACTGTGAAAGCCATATTTTTAAGAATACGTAAAAGTCATTTCTGTTGTAATTTTTTCACCAATTATAGAATTCTTTTTCTGCTGCAGAGAACATTCAAGGGGATTCCACAGAAAACAGCTAAAGCCTAATTCAAATTTCCTCCGTTGATCTACGGAGAATTTTCCATTACATCACTGCTTCTCAAAGTTTCAGTGTCCGCGACCCAATATTTAATCATAATTTTCATCGCTCCCCCTCATACAATAACAATGTATTGAATTCAATTATACTATACTTTGATGCTGAACTAAGAAACTACTTTAACCTCTTAATTGCCAGCGTATATAAACGTCTCGATCAATCAAAGCGTTAATTTTCTCGGACGTATATATACGTCGTTCTGAAGTACGATCTTTCCTGAGCAATGCTATCCATAAATCTATTCCGAAGGCTTTGGAATGCAATAAAAGAACCTGGACAATGTTTGCGAAGGACTTACTTATTTCAAATTATTTACTTCTTTATTCCTTCCCGACCCAATACATTACCACTAAAGACCCGCCGTGTAGGGCAGCGATGCACGTTAAATCTGTCGAGAGCTGAAACGTCCTCCCATTGGTGTGGTGTGGTAGTTCGGAGAGGGGGATGCCAGCTCAGGTGTCATCCACGTCACTTGACCATGGTTCAAAATTACGTGGTCCGTCGCCAAAAGCCCTCGTGCAGCTGAACAGTGCGACGTTAATATTCAATCAATCAATCAACCGACCCAATACATCACATACGCGCGCCTACGTAGAAAAAAATTCGCATTGGGAAGCGAATCGCAAAACTTTTAATCGGCAGTTAAGGGGACATGGTACGATTTACGCAAAATTTTTTAAATTTAAAGGGTTTTTAATATTTTTGGGTTTCCTCCTATGTATGTATACTATAGTTAAGCGATTTTAGCTCAAAATTCATAAAAGCTAGCCATGTAATTTTTAGAAAAAATTGAAATTTTTTTAAGTGATTTTAAAATGCTACCCTAAAAAAATTGATGTACACGCATGAATTTGATTTACAACTACGTCTCAAACTATGTATAAATAAAAAATTTTCTAGGGGTTTTGTGTTAACGTGATTGGTATTTTACAATACTTTTTTATGAATGTTTATTGAAAAATCCAAAAAAAAGTAAATTTTTGAGTTTAATTATTTTTAAAAAAAAAAATATTCTTTTTATTCAAATTGAACCCTTTTGTTTAAAGCATTGGGAATAGGTAAAAAAAATTTTTAAAGATTGGTGAATAGAAAAAAACCTTAAATTTTTAAAATAAGACAAAAAAGTTATTTTATCTTTTGAATAAATTTTTTTTAAAATTTTGATTTGCCATAGGGGTGTAATAAAACGAACGGAAATTTTCATAATTTGCTTTTTTTAAATTAAGAGTTTAAATTTTTTTGGTTAAAAAGAAAAAGAAAAATATTATCAAGATAAGTGTTTATTTTTTATAAAATATGACAATCCTGGTAAATGCTAAACTTTTTATCTTAATAAAAATATATAAATACATTGTGTAAAATGGTACATTTAAAGAGTAAATATTGGTGAAAATGTATTTTATTTTTTTCAGTCACAATGTTTTTGTTTTTTTTTGTGGAAAAATTATCTTTTTTTTAATTTTTTTGTTTTCACTTTTAAAAGCTTCGACCCCCCTCACGTTGTCACGCCCCCAAGGAACCCCCAGTTTGAAAACGCTGCATTCAGAACCATCAGAAGGGAACGATTCTTTGCGTCAATACAACCCGCTTTAAGTTGAGTTCGGTCTATTTTAAAAAAGTGTCTTTGAATATTTTTTTGCCGCCTCGGTTCCTTCCTTTTGTCCTTTCCTTTGTTTTTTCCCTTTTTAGTTTATCCTCTAACATTTTTTTTGTGGGGTGGGGTTATGATAGAAGAAAAAAAGCCCCGTCTTTTGTTTTTTTTTTTTTTCATTAAAATGGTTCCAACTTTTTAAAAAAATGTACTTTAGTTTTAAATGAAGTTTTATTACTATTTATAATCAATAACTACTGTTTAGGGTTCAATATTATACTCCAGACTTATTTTTTAACTTCATTTTTATTCAGTATATTTTGTCGGATAATACGAAATGCTATACTTTTACCTCGGGTATTATAGAATACTAGATATTCCATAATAGTTGACACGCCTTCTTGGAAAATAAATCTTTAAACTGAAGAACAAAAGATGGTCAGCTAAGAAGCGACCCCAGCATTACAAACCGCATTAAGCTTAACTTCAATGTTTAAGTCACATGTATACTAGTAAGTAAAAATGTTTGAAAACTTGTCAGTAAAAACTTTTTAAAAATGGCAAAACACGCTTTGTTCTGTTGCGAATCGCACGGCAACGGGGGGGTGGTCAACCCCACTGTAAATCACATGTGAGAATTTTTCCCTTCGTAGTTAAAATTTTTCCCCCAATTGATTAGAAACAAACAGACCCAAAAAACTTAACCATTTACCCGACTATTCCATAATACCCGACTCTTCTCAAAAGATTTTCTGTTGAAGGGGAAAGTTAGAATTCTGTAAAGCAAAATTAATCTTACTTCACAGTCCTAAGTCATTGGCAGCGTCAGAAAACGCATTAGTTTTCTCTTATAGCCCATTGACTCATTTTTTATGTATATGCATTGTTCTTGGGTTTTCTATTTCAAAACATTTGAGTTTCCTTTGAAAAGGTAAGAAAATTCTCATTCCATTGATTAAAACCATTATATATTTGATATCCACCTGTTGACTTTAACAGACCCGGGGCCCCAAAGAAATTATCGTGGTAAGGGGCTGGTAGGCCCGTCGTTGGCTTTTAGCCATGAGCATCATGGTGAAAAAAGTTTTTGGCCCGGAGAAACCCCCGGGAAGGGAACGGGGATAGATGGGGGTCCCCTTTATCTCCACAATTTAGGCAGGGAAAACTGAATTGGGGGGAAATTTTTCCAAAAAGTTTCCGAAACTGAAATCAGCCCACGAGACCTTTCAAACCCCCCAAAAGGCACGTGCCCCGCGTGTACCAGAGGGTTTTGGCGGTAGGGGACGAACCCGGGCCCTTCCTGGGGCCCGGTCCCTCTAACCACAAAGGGCCCCCCAAAGGCCTCCAAATTAAATATATTTAATGAAGGGAAATTATATACTGGCTTTTGATAATTCTTTCCCCTTCAAAAGTAACATGTTTTTTAATGAAGTTTTTATTTGTGTTATAATATCTTAAGATCTTATATATATGAATTGCATTTTATACCTTAGTGTGTTACGGTTTCTTTGGATATGTTTTAAAGAAGATATATATATTGTGTGTGTGTGTGATTTTCTGAATTGTGTAAGAATAATACCATTAATCGCCGCTGTAACTGCTATGTAAAAATTTAGCTTAGAATACAATTTTTTAAACATGTTCTCTATATGTTGTTTGCTTTTTTGCTTCATAATAGAGTATAAAAACTTGTTTTTTCGATGTAATTGACGGGAAAATTTTTTTTTGTGGAGAATTTTGAATACATATATACACCTAATTTTTGTGGGGAAAGTATTTAATATTTATTGCAGGTTTTAAATTTATATAGATTTTTTTTTTTCTTTTCTGTTTCAACTGAAGAAGGGAGATTTCTTTATGAAAAGTTTTGCAGAAGAAAGAGAATCTAGAAAAAAAAATTTTGTAAGACCTGACACAACATTCCAGAGCTATGTGAAAGCTGGTATTACGGAATTTCATATCATTGAACTGCGATCAGATTTAGATTACGTCACTTAAAATGATTCCCCTTCATATTTTTTTCTTATTATATGATGACAAGTAAAAAGGGTGAATCATTTTAATAATCTACTAATTCGATATAACGAAGAGTAGTTTCATTTATTTCGGATGTTGTTTCAAAAGAATTCTACATTCGAATCTTAGATTCAAGTTGAGAAAAATTTGTCACATTTATTTCGGATGTTGTTTCAGAAGAATTCTACAATCGAATCTTATTTTCAAATTGAGAAAAATTTGTCACAAAGTTAACCATCTTAATATCAGATTCATTTTCATAGATTAGGCTACTTTTTGAAACTTTTGAAACCCAAGCACAATTGTTAGCGCATAGAAATTATGTGAATAATGATAGAAGTTAGAGTCACGAATTATTTTGGGCACAATGTTTATGAAATTATTGCAATATTTTCTTGCACTATCTAAATATAATAAAATCAGGGTTAAAATAACTATGTGTAATAAATATAAAATAGTTCCAAACAAAACACGACAACATTCTTTTTCCGTAAAATTTGAGAAAAGTCGAGACAAAGTAATTTGTATAAATGAAATCATAAGTTTTCAACAAAAAAAAAAGAGAAATTATCAAAGAATTAGCTATTTCTTTGATAAACTAACCATTACAAATTCATAGTAAGTATCTAGTGCGCTTAAAACGGTCTGCTAATTTTTAATTAGAATATTAGTAATATTAGAAGAGGGAAATAACTATTTAAATATAGTAAGTTTCTCTAAGAGAAAGATTTTTTATTTCAATATATTCATAAATTTTTTTAAGCTTAAATACCGACAAACCTAAATTTCTTTTTTACTCTGAATATAAAAGAAAAATTATATTTTAAAGGGAAACAATTTAAATTGCGAATATAAATTTTCCGGGTCTGGAAATTGACTTTTATAGAACCTTCCCCTAGGCAGTAAATTCTTTTTCACTTTGTGTCCAAGTGATAAATGTAATCTTTCGGGAAACAATATTTTCACACATAACTATACAAAAAGTTTCACAGGATATTATATTTCTGCATCGTGAGCGAGTGCTGATACAACTCGATAGAATAGCTCATGTTTTTATATTTATTTTGAGTGTATGAAGTATCCTCTGCGTGTGTGTGATTTAAATATTATTTTAAGTAAAGGATAAAGTGAAAACAATATAATATTCATATGTAGTAGCTCTTTAATATACGCAAAAAGTTGTTGAGTAGGTTAAATTTTTTACAGCAGTTTTTTATCATGTTTTCTTACTATGAGGGTGTTAAATTTTGTGTCGCTAAAACTATTGTGATTATAATTGTAACAAAAGCTATTCCATCTGCAAAAAATTTACATATCCTTAACCTATAAATTGGTCAGTGGCGCACACAAAAAGTTTTCAAGGGTAAGTTTGGGGTCGAAAGTTCACCTTTCTTGTGTTATCATACCCCAATACACCGCCAAACATATTCATTTGATTTTGTCCATTTCGGGAACAAAAAACAGTAAAAAGTAAATTATTTAATTAATAATTAGCATTAATTAATAAAATAAATTGCTGATAACAAATATCTAATTAAATTTTACCTACTATATACATAGGATTACCATCAATCGAAAAAATAATAAAGAGCTATGGGGGAGGAGGTGTACTGCCCCGTGGACCCTCCCCTTGTGTGCGCCGTTGAATTGGTAAAAAAAGAAACCTGACTTTCATTCGTAATACTAATGATGCATTTATTATAATTATATACACACTGGTTATTAAATATTAAAAAAGCAAATTTCTTCATATACATTGATTAATTATATAAATAATTTTTAATTTAAATAATTTCTTAGTAATATTGTGATGAATGAAGTAAATAATATTTCTAAAATTGAATCAGTTTTACAACTAATTGCCATTTCGTTATAAAATGACCTCGTTACAAAACATTTTAACACTCTGTTTAGAGTTTGAATCTTTTTTATTTCAAAAACGCTTTTATAACTAAATCTATCACAGTGCTGTGTTGTTTCATCGTGATCTTTTTTTATAAAGTTTTCCTCATATTTTTTTTTATTTATTTATTTATTTATTTGACTTATAAATCATTACTTCGGTTCAATCCCGACTGGATTGACAGATTTTCCGGATGCGGAAATCGTAGGCACGCATGTCATATGATTATGTAGCATGTAAAAGATCTCTTAAGTATCAATTTGGCTCTGTTACTCTTGACAAAATTAAAGTAGGGTAATTGACGCTTGAATTAAAATTAATTCAAAATTTTCGTCAAAATTCGTCAAAATTTGGTAGCTTAAGGCACCGTTAGATGATGCCGCCATGAAATGGCTCTCACATTTTGGGATTTACCGTGTCTGTAAAGGCTTAGTTGCCAACATGCAGCCCGTTAGAAAATAATAATAATAATTTAAATGCGATTTACATGTTTTGCCAACAGCCCTCGTGCTGCTTTATAGTGCAACATAAACAAACTCCCTCGCACGATTTACACGGCAAATCGCATACAGAGTAAACTTATAATTGCAAAACTTTTACAGAAATGTTAAATAGAAGGTTCATTTACATATTCTGGAAGATAGATTATTTTATTCCCGCAAATAATAAACACAGTTCACATAATTAAATTAAAAACAATTTTTCTCTCTTTTTTTACCTTGTGGAGGTAGAATGTTAAAAACAATGCACGAAAGATCAAGAGGATTAGCACAAAATAGTTTTTTAAACATATTTCTGTCACATGACAGTAGTGACAGATTAGTAGTCACGGTCGCGAACTCGTGCCCGGCATTGTCCAGTCGGACATGCAATTTTGACGAGGCTCAAACTCCTCACGCAGGTTTGCGGTGGAGGTTCGGAGAGTAGAGTTTATGTGTATCGTAACTGTTATTTGAAAGGGGTTCAAAATGACGAGGCCCGTCTCGCCAAAAGCCCTAATGTAACTCCAAATTGCGATATTAATAAGCACTCACTTTGTCTCCTGATATCTGGTACACAAGGATGTAATAAATGTTTGGAACTAGTGTTAATTAAATTATAGAAATTATGCATCATACTGCTTTTTATTCTCTTTATTTATTTTTTTTCATTTTGAAAGATTTATTTTATTTTATTTCAATACTACTCGGAATTCATTTCTTTCCTTTTCTTCCTTTCTTTTTTATTTTGAAATTTGGTTCCTTATGATTTCCGGTTCATTTAACTTAGGTTATCTTGAAACACACGAACCCGAGTTAATTTTTTTTAATAAAAAAAGCCCCTTTCCGAAGGACTTTTCAATTCTAAATTTGCTCAACTCTAATTTATTTTTTATTTATCTTGTGAATTTTGAATCTTAATAAATATATTTTAAAGCGCTCAATTGAGCTGAAATTTTATATACATGATTATTTTGGATGACAATACAGTAATTTAATTATAATTAACAAAAATTAATTGATTAAAACTAATTATTTAAAAAATTATAAATACAGACACGTTGCCATCATTTTTTGAGACTTAGCGACCATTTTGGTGACTTGTGTGTCAAAACTTGAAAAGGTTTTTTTTTCTCACGTTTTAAAGCATTCAGTTGAACTGAAACTTTATATACACGATTGTTTTGGATGACAATACGATACTTTAATGATAATTAATAAGAATTAATTACCACTTAATGTTGTGATTCTAACATATTTAATATCATTCTATATTAATTGTAACGATTTAATAAAAAGTAGCTAAAATAAAATTTTTCTTTGTTAATCTAAGTAGGAATTGACTTAATTTTTTTTTTATATTACTTATTTTTTCTGTGAAATATGAAAGATCTTTGATTTTTAGACTTCTTTGGCTCTTTTCAGTATTGTTAAGTAGTTTAAGTGTTCATTAATCATGCAACACCTCGCACCCAAAAAAAGTTGCGTAGTTAATGATAAAGGCAAGAGGATTGTTTGGAGTACCGTGAAGTCCCCAACAACTTCCCTCAACTAACCTCGGAAAGAATAGACCTTTTTATTCATTCGAACACACTGCGAAAGGGGATCATGGACACAGGCGTATTTTCAGATGAATCTCGATTATGCGTATGAGATTATAATAGATATAAAACCACCGAGGAGAGGGGGGAAAAGAGCATTTTCATCTTGTATTTTGTTTTCGCCATGCAGGTCAAGCATCTAGAGAGCAGGGATGGCGAACCAGTGGCACACGACACAATATTTTGAGCACGCCAGCAATAAAAATGATTTGCATTTTATTTCAAAACAACAAGGCTCACTATGAAGTATTACGAACAAACGCGGCTGGGAACACACTCGTTTTGTTATTGTCCTGTCTTAGTTACGTCGAGGACTAGACTTGCTTATGATGTAAAATTTACGCATAACATAAATAATTTCGAGGAAACTACTTGTATTTTAATGTTTATTTGTGTTATATATACGATTTTTAACTGTTATTTAACATCGCTAGTTCAACAAAGAACAAAAAGTGCAAGATAGTAAGTGTAACAAAGAATTTCAAACTTGGTGAATCTAGAATCATGGCATTATTAGTAAAGGCGACAAAGCGGTGTGTGTTTTACGTTATGGAATAGTGATATGCAGAACATCGTCTGTAAAACGGCATTTTAAAGCAAGTCACAAATCCTTTTGTCAAAAAAGGGAACCACATCAAAAATAATTCATTGTTTAGAAACCATTTTTCAGATGACTCCAATTCCACATGCATTCTATTAAAAGTAACATCTTACAATCCTAGTATAAGTTATTTGTTATCTAATCTGCAACAACAGAGAGAAATCACACTAATGTTACTTTAATTTAAATGACACGTATAACTAAAACATTTACAACTATACAGTACAAAAGGTATTTTTTCGTAGTAAATAACGAGTTTTAAACCACTTACCCAAAAGTCAAAATTATTTGACGGCATTTCTATACCTCATTAAGCACTTTTAGAAAAATGGCACATTGATCCATAAAGGTTCGCCCCCGATCTAGAGTGATTGGTACTGTCTTAAGGTTCATATCTCGAAAGCAAAGCTCTTATATGAGACAGCCATAATAACATTTCTGATGAATTTAAACTTTTAGTTGTGCCCTACCTTGAAGGCCTGCAGCTTATTTTCAATAAGGCAATGCACGGTTGCATTTTACCCGTGCTGTTTCTCCGCGATACAGAGGATGCACCGTTACCCTGACCAAAACGTTCTAAAGATAGGGCATAAACTAAGAATATTTAGCCATGTATTACCCACAGTGTACACATCACCATTCTCCAACCACTACTTAGTTGTATATAAGCTGCGTACTTTACCTGTCAAATCTAAGCTCAGTTTGATTCAAAATTCAACCAGATTACAGCTTCTGTTTCTCTCAAAAATGACAGCTGTGGGTACTGAATTTTGAGGGATTCACATCCTGCAGCACTTGTAAGTTTGTTCATTTATTATTTACTTTATATTATATATGTGCATAGTAAATGAGACTGTGCTATTTGTTTTCGTTTCTTGTGCAGCAGTTTTAATGACCAGCACTATATTAACATCTGAATCCATTTCAAAATATTTAGTTGTTCAGAATATTTACGCAAGCTTTCAATACAAATTAATGAGAAAAAGAGGACGGGGAATCTGAAAATCCTTTTTAAAGGCGCTGAATCAGGATTACATTAATATTTTTAGTTGTGGTTGCTGAAAATCGAAAGGGGAAAAAATAACAAAGGCGTACACTGAGGAAAAAGTTTGAATAATCACTATATTACTCACAAATGAGCATAATTTGTGACTCAGAAAAGTATAAAATGAGGAGTCATTTCGCTTGTATGTTTTGAATACGCTAATGATTTCTGCATTATTACATAACGCAAGGTCCTATTTACCATTTTATTTAATCGTAAAGCTCAAATTTTTGAAGTAGCTTTGCATTTTATGACAGCAAATTGTTACTAAATTATTTATTTTCTTTCCTTTTTCAATATTTGAAGAATTGGGAACAAAAATTATTTTTTAAAGCTTTCAATATTTCAATATCATTTCACTTTGAGAATAATACATGGAGTAAGAAATAATTGGAAATTTTGTTGTTTTATTACTTTATTTTGTAGGATACACAAGATAGAAATGAAAAATAAGAGAAAAAAAATGAAATGTATGAAAATATGAAAGAAAAAAATGTTTGCAATAAATGTTACAAAGAACAGTTTACTGGGAAGAAATCCTCTTATCTCCCTATAGAGCAATGGGTAATGCTGAATCAAACAAACCTCAAGGCTAAAAGCCATGGGTCATTCGGTGGTCAGCAAAAGAGCTCCAGAAAAAAAAGTAGTAATGGGGAGAATACCTTCTCCTCACAATAAGATCTTCACATTCTCGAGAAGAAGATATCCATTCTCACAGTTGAGTCATTACAGAGAAAAGAACTATTAGAGTTCAAGAAAAAGTAATGTTGATGAGGGAATAATACTACAGCACATTTAGAAATAACAATATTTCTGACATTTAGAAATAGCATTTTGTTTAAATAAAATTATAAACTATGTACACACACACATAACTTATATTCTCAAAATACTTTAACTTTGTATAGATTAATGAGGGAGGAAATATTTGATACATCCTCCCCCAGAAGTTTGTAAATCATATTATTATGTTCATTAGTTGAATACTTTCAGAAAATAGGTAAACACACTCTGTAACATTCATTAAATTGATCTTACATTTCGTGGGTAGAAAGTGTATATTCTGAAAATTAAGATGTTATCGAAAGAATTCGTGATTTATTATCTGTATCACATGAGTAGTTCATGCATATTATAACATGCACACTTCCTAAGTTAATGTGTAGATTATTTGGTTTGCTTTTTGTTAAAGGGGGCACACACACACACACACACAATTATCTGTGTACATTATTAGTTTGTTCCCCTCCTTAAAAAAATTCCAAATCATTAGAAAGCAAAAAAAAATTTATTTTTTTTTGCATTATTAAAAAGGGGGGGATTTAAACAATTTAAAAAGAATTATTTTCTTTTAAAACAACTTTCTTTAAAATCTGAATTTAATGTTTGGAATATAGATTTTTAGCAAAAGGCACCACCCTTACTATAGAAATAGCTTTACGTCAAACCGCAGTATGGTAATTATTTGATCTTGATACAAAATTTTATAGAATGTGTCTGCATATCTAATTGTATAACAAAAGGGTACAAATGTCACAAAAATCGACTGCTATGTAATTCGAAATGTCGTCAATCTTTATAATGCGCTTATACTTGTAAATACGTGCATGTTTTTATCAAATTGTTTTACAAATCTTTATTTGTAATAATACTTAAAAGGCGTTTAATTGATTCTTTGTTATTCCTACTTTGTAAACTCTGATTAAATTTATCAATAAATAAATAATATTACATTTCAACAAAATTGCAAGCATTATTTATTGACAATCTACTGATTATTGTATAAAATTACTCCTATCTTCCTGTGATGACAATAGAGCAAGCTTTTCAAAAAGTATTAAGTGAATAGTTGATATAAGTTTTAATTTAAAATGTTGCTAATTTTTGAGAAAGTAATCGCTTTTACTTTAATGAGTGCTTGGAAATTAATGAGTAGATTATCTAGGCTATTTAAAGACTTGCTAAGTAAAATGAGAAATGAGACGGTTTTCCATTTTTTAATGGGATATAACCAAGTTAACCTACAGATTACGTATAGGTAATGTTCATGCTATCTGATTTCTGAACTCTTAATGAGTAACATATTAAAATAACGATTAATAATTGTTTGATACTTCTTTACTTGATTCAATGTATATATTTCTATCACAGTTATTTAAAAAAATTTATGTGAAATCATAGAATTAACCCTTCATTAAACTATTCACAAAGGTATATGAAGTAATTGTTTTTTGAATAAGTTAAGAATAAAAAACTATGATGAAAGCTTGTAAAAATGTATACATTTTTTTTAAAAAAAATTCATGCACCTTTATTACATGAAAGAATGAAGGTCATTATATATATATTTTGGAAAATAAAATATCAAAAACCAAACACTTGCTATATATGATAACCCTTCAATTATTATGATGATGGATATATTTCTTCCTTAAGTCTTTACTTTTTGTTCTTAGAACTTAACTAGAATTTATATCAAACCTTTAGATTTTCTATAAAATAAGAAGAGAGTTTAAAATAAGATATAAAACGAAACTTTTCTTTATTTATCAAGGATATTAAGATGTATAAGTTTTACTTTAAAACATAAAAACCTTTATTAACAAATACAAAAACAATGAAAATAAATGAAATAGTCTCTTAAAAACGCGTGAAAAAAATTATAATTTATGTTTTATTATACCACAATAAATCAATTAATTAGATTTTTACTGGTTTATAACCAAGTATAGTAAAGTTCCAATGCCACTCATTTTCATGAAACCCCCTTTTCACATTAAATTTAATTACATTTTCTCCTGTATCCCTAAAAAATATAATATATCATATTCATTAATTATATCGCAATTAATTAATACGTAATTTTACTATATCGTAAGTAAGTACTGTAGAATACTAACAATAAATCCACTTTTAAGAATAAAAAACTTAGTCTTCCACAATAAAATTAATTTAAATTTTCCCTTTGTTCGGCAAAGTCCGCTTTCTACTGCATTTCCCTTATTTAATTCATATAATTATTTTACTTTTACATTGGATTTTTCTTTTTCTAAAATATATCGATAATCATTATTTAGCTTTCATTTTCAATTTTTTCTCTTTCTTAACAGAATTAAATTTCAAGGGTATGTTTGACTTTTTTTTTATTTGTTAATTTCGAGAGTCTTCTTAAAACGTAAAAATTTTCAGCTTTAAAAGGGATATGTAATTTATAGATTTTACGATAGTAGTTTCCAAAAATAAATTTTTTCTTAATCTCCATTAAAAGCTCTCTCGTAAATTTCAAAGACTTTTCAATGCAGAAAAAGGGATCCATTTTTTGAATTTTTGTCGTTAAATATTTTTTTTATCATTAGGTGGAAGTTTTCTCGTATTTTAAAAACTGTTTTCTGTAATTAGAGAATTTTTCTTAAAATTATGTGATATTATTTTCTAATTCTAATTTTTTAGAGTTCTAAATTACAACAGTAAGTAATAGAAGGTCACGAGATGAATACCAAATAGTACGATGCTAGAAATATAAAACATTTTTGCCCCGCTCCCAATAACTCGTTCGAGCAATGCCTGAGTTTTCGTTCTGTTAAAAATTTAAATTGTTCTAATTTGTAAATAGTTTCCTTAAATTTAAAATCCAGTAATCAGCACATGTAAATTCACTCGCTAAATAATAGTTTTTTTTATTGATTTTTTAAAAACTTATTTAGCTTGCGTTATAGAATTAGTCTCATTATAATTTATACACTTTGGATTCCGGGCGGTTACTTGAAGTTATTAAGACAGCACATGATAACAGGGTCCGTTTCTTTATTGTTTCTTTCAATATTAAATACTTTTCTTCTGTTATTGTGGATAATTTTCTCAATAATTAAATTTGCTTTGTACATTTATAGGTTTTTATTAACTATTCAAGTACGCATTTTCTGTGTTTTGCCATTCACTATTTTCACTATGAACTTCATTCGATTGGTTAACTTTTGAAACATCTGAAGTTTTATCCAAAAGTAGGGGAATAATGAAACATTTTGCATTTGCTGAGTGATGCTGTCTCTTGAACTTCCCACGCTAATTGTAAGATGAAGAAAAGCTGATTTCGAATTTCTGAATTTTTATCTTCCCGTGCTTTGTTTACGTTGGAGCAGTTCGGGCGACATTGGATCCCACTTGCACTAGATTTCAATGAGCGTTGGGAAATTCTCTTATGGACATGTTTAGGTCTGTTACATTTTCTTGTATTTAACAAGAATTGAGTTTGTAAGCTGCAAAAACTTGAGTCACATTCAGAATTTTCTTGATAATTTTGCACCAGAAACTTTTTTATGTTCTTCATTCTTCTATAAATATTTTTCATCTGTAAAAGCGGTCACCAACCGGTGGTCGGTGAAAATTTTTGATGATCCGCAAAAAAAATGGACAAATACACTAAAAATACGTAACACTTAAATATAAAGGTAATTTTTTAAAATAATTAATCTATAACTTTGTTACCATTAATATGTGCATTTCACATTAAAAAAAAGATTTTCTGATCATTATTATATAAATGTATTTACCCTTTTTCTTTCTGAATTCATACTAGTATAAGATTATACATTTAGTAGAGTAAATTCAGTTCTAATTATTGAAGACTTCTTATGTATAGTTCCATTTCTCTCTCTACCACGGTAATAGGTAATAGGTATGGTAATAGGTTTTGCATCCATCATGACTTCTTATACATTCGGAAGTATATTTCTAATCTTAACTCGAATGGTCTAATCAATTTTTATATTTGTTGGCAATACACTAATAAACATAAAATAAGTAATATAGTAGACAATAAACGCAATCAATTTTCTTTGAGTGGTATAATCAAGTTCTATTTAGTTTTAATCGAGCCTTAGCTTCAAAAAAGCAATAGAGGATAGAAAAGACTAGATTTGAGTTTTGTTCATTATTCGGAAGATAATCAGGCTAATTTGAATTAGCCGCTAAAATGATGAGCTTCATTCCCAGGGGCCATGCGTTATTGAACTATGCACCCGTGGTTATCGATGTTGATATAAAATCTACCCGTTTACTAGAGTTTCTTTTGATTAACTTGCTCTAGTGAATCCGAAGAAAGCAGATGGTTCGTTGACTAAGACATCTAATACCGTTTTTTTACACTGATGAAAAAAAATGTATAAAAGGCCCAAAAAACCCCGTCCTCGAAATAATCGCCGTAAAAGCCGCGGGTAGATAAAATTTATTTTACTGCAAACTGGTTTTAAAAAAGAAAAAGCTAATTTTTATAAAAACCGCTTTTCCGCGGGCTTTTATTCCCTTTTAATACTTAATTTTCTTTTAAAATAGGGATCTTCAACCTTTCACACTCGAGGACCAAAGTAATAAATTTACAATGGTTTGAGGGCCACAAAAAAATATTGCAGTCACTGTCGCGACTGTCAAAAAAATATTGTTGTCAGGAAAACATACAAAAAAGGGAAGTTGTTTTACAAAACTACAACTGATTCAAACGGAAGAGATGGTGTTTACAGATTTGTGTGTGTGTATATATATATCGATTTCAAAAACGTTATATGGAAGTCGAATTAAAATATCTTGCAAGCCTTTAAAAGGTAAAAGTCCACTTTTTCCAAAAATTTCTGAGATTTTATGCTTAGTTTTTTTATATTTAAAACTATTTAAAATACAGTGAAATTTTTGAAAAATTCGTAGTTTTCAGCAAATTTTATCTCTCAACAGATATACGCATCATTGAAATGTTTTGAATATCAAGAATAACAGAAAAAAATATCGTTTTTTACGACAAAAAGAAGGCAATGATTTTTTTTTAAATTGCCTCAAATTCAAATAAAGGGCCATTAAAAGACCTTCAGCGGGCCTTTCTTGTCCCGCGGGTTACGGGTTGAAAATCCCTATTTTAAAATATCCGATTGCAGTATTTGTACCTACTTTTTCCACTGTACTTTCTAGTCATGGCAATTCCAACAAGAATCCTTTAATAAAAGTATAGTGGTGTGACGAAGCCGATCTATTCCCCCCTATTTGCTAACAGATTCCTTGCCCCTGGCCGAGAGACGTTACAAAAATTTTCCAAGCATTTCCTAATTGCTGGAAGGGGAATTTTTTGTAACGGGGTGGTCGATTTTCGAACCTTTTCCCAGCTGACCGGACTGTCAAAAAGAGGCGCCTTAACATTGTATATTCCTTTTTCCCACAATTCGGTGACGACGGCGCGTCTGAGAACGTACAAATTAACCCAGCCGCGGCGCCTCTTGGACTAGTGAACGGGAAAACGAGACTGATTTGGCGGGCAGAAGGGTAAGGGGATCAGGGAGCCGAGACCGGAAGGCGGCAGAAGAACAAAAAGAGATTGAGGCCGAAAAAAAGATCAGAGAAGGATGACTAGGAGAAATAGAGAGGATATAAGAAGGCGAGGGGAGTCCGGACGGGAGACTGGATTTTGAAGGGGCGTTTGGACGCCCCTTGAGCAATAAAAGCGATAACGGGGCCCGCGAAGTACAGCGGTCTCCTGGCTTGGAAGATCAGGGAACGGGAGAGTGCGAAAGAGTACGGCGAAGTTGGAGCCAGCGAACTCACCTCAGACTCGGTGTTGAATTACCGAGAGTGAACCCCTTTACTCACGACTGGGAAAAGGACTTTTTCTAGCGGGCAAATTACGCCCCTTATTTTATGTGAAAGAGACTCGAAATCATTACAGACCCTTTTGCTATTGTAAAAGAATATACCATTTTATTTTTTCGATGATTTTCATACTGAAATAAATAGTTATCCAAGAGCTGTGTGAAATCATTACAGTGGTAACATCCGGTAGCAGGATTGACATGTCTTCCTCTATTCATGCATTCTCAGTCATAATTTTCATTTAATTAGAAATATAAATCTTTGTTTTATTAGATAAATTACTCCTCGGCTAGAAAAGGGAAATTATAATATTGTTAGAGAAGTTTGATTTTTTTAAAAAAAATTATATATTTCTTTTCTTTACTCGGAACTAACCTGAGCTTGGCATCAAGGGCACTCCCCCGATTAGTAGTATGATACGGTGATATTCATGGATTTGCTTGGGCTTCGTAATTTTAATAGCTGCATCTTAAACCTTAAATGCAGCTGGCGTATATGTACGCTTCCCTCGTCTAGTGCGTTAACAGTCCCTAACGTGTATACACGCTTTTCTGAATTACGAACCTTTGCATTGCGCTGATATCTTGAACCCTTTATCTACCGATGGTACTTATAAGTGCCACTCACTGTAAAACAACATTGAATAACTATATTTACGAATACTCTGACAGTACTTAGCAGGAATATTCTTTGAAATCCACTCTTCCAAGATATATGACGTGAGTGAGTGAGTGAGTGAATATTAACGTCGCACTGTTCAGCTACACGAAAGCTTTTGGCGACGGACCTCGTAACTTTTAACCATGGTCAAGTGACGAGGACGACACCTGAGCTTTAAAATCACATTTAAACTATTAGAAATGAATAGATAACTATTAAATGATTGAGATTGTAACAACATATTTGAAGTATAACTACATAAACTATATATTTATAATAATTTGAACATAAATAATTTTTAATAATATCTTAATTAAATATATATTGTCCTCAATATGTATTCGGTGAATTTAAATTGAATTAACTGTCATTTTTAGGAAAGTCAATGCATAAACAGATGATGGCTTATGTTAGAATAGTTAAAGAAATTATATCAGGGACGGCTGTAGGGCCGGACCCCTGCCCGAGGCGGCAAATTTTAAGGGCGACATTCGGATCGAACTTGAGAAATATTTTTTTTACAAAAAAATTTTATGTATTTCCTGAAATATTATTAGGTGGGAATTTGGTGTTTTATTTAAGTATCTTATTTCCTTATTATGTACTCTGTACGTTGAATCAGTGTCGGTTTATCCAATGGGTGCCCAGGGGCCAAGATAAGGTGGACTTAACCAGGTTTTCTGGTAATAAATTTCGATCCCCTATGTGAAAGGGGCCCGTAGATCTTCTGCGCCCAGGGCCTGAAATCTTAAACCGGCACTGCGTTTAATGCCAGTTTCTGTTGAAGGGTTCGAGGCGGGAGTACATGTTAAATCATTAAATTTGATATGTTTACACACCTTTCACTAGTATCTTTCTCTCCACATGGAGTGGAGTCACAACGGACATTCTTTTTACCCATACGATGTCCGGTTTCAGCTATCCAAAAGGGGACAGTGGTCATTTAAATTTTCGGTTGATATAGAAGTACATGAGATATTGTTTTTAGTCTCGTGTGTAGTTTCTATGTTAAAATAAACGCTAGTGATCCCCACCATCAGTAGAATCTTTTTCGAAGAAATTGGCCAGCTGAAATAGGAGATTCCTTCTCTTACATTTTACTCGTTTCAAATAATAACAGATAACTATGTTCTTAATTTCGAATTATTTTGTATTTTTAAGACTTAAAATAATACATATAATTGTTATGCTCCCTTTTCATTCGCAAAAATTATTCTGTAGGTGTGTATCTATGTGAACAATTCCTCTTTTTTAATAATAATTTTTTGCTTTAGAGAAGGGGTGGCATTTTCCATTTTTGTCCGGGGCGGCAAAGTTACTAGAGTCGGCCCTGGTTATATATACTAGGATATAATGCTGTTGCTGATACACATATACTTCTCGATCTTTTCAGCAAAAAAATTTCAAAAATTCATGTACCTGTTTCTTTTAATGAACATTTAAATCTTACTAAGTGAAAGAAAGAAAATCTCTCATTCGTATATTTCATAAAAATTTTTTAAAAAAAAAACTATATTTCTTTATTCTGTTTTTTAAGTTTAAACCTAATTATCCTGATTATTTTTCAATGCTCAATTTGTTCAGGATAGAAGTCGTTTCAAAAAGAAATAAAGCTAAAATCTTATCATTACATACTTTTATGAAACTTTTCTTCGTAAAGCAGAAATATTGCTTTATTCAGCAAATATGTAAATCAGCATTTTTATGTGCTTTTTATATGATTAAGTCCTCATTAGTACAACGTATGTAACCTTAAAATATGTTTTCAGTTCAGCTAAAAAACCTTCTATTTTTTTGTAAGAAGTTTGCGCCATTTAAAAAATTCCTTATCAGTAATTGGCTGCTTCTATTTCAATGACATGAAAATTCTGCAATCTCTTTTGAAAGGTTAACAGCTTCCGCTTAAGATATATCGAGACACGTCACTTTTTTACTGAAGTCGACAGTTTTTAATGACGCTACAACACGTAGCATGAATTTAAAAGTAGATTTAAAACACGATGAGAAGTTTTGATGGATTTTTCGCCCCTCTTTTCGGCACATTTTAGTTCTGCAATTAATTTTAAGTCCGCATTATTAGAAAGTTAAGGTATTTGCCTAGGTTTCTGAAGCAGTTTTTGATAGAAATTCAAAAATTTAATTTTCTCATGGTTTTAAAACCTATTTATTAATGTTTTTAAATCTATATTTGTTTTATTTATATACTTTATAAGCAAAAACCAAAATCCAAAGGTTTTATAAAGCATATCAAATGAAAATGAAACTTAAAAAGCCACATAAATAGAAGGAAGTGTATTGTTTTTCAATTCCTACACTATTAGCTCACACTCTCTATATATTTATTTATTTATTCATCTTGGTCGAATTTTCAGTCGTTAATAAAATACATTTTAAAGCACTCAATTGAGCTGAAATTTTATATACATGATTATTTTTGATGACAATACAATAGTTAATTATAATTAGTAAAAATCAATTGATTAAAACTAATTATTTAGAGAATTAAAAATACATACAGCCATGTTGGCATCATTTTTGGCGATTTGGCGACCCTTTTGGTGACTTGTGTCAAAACTTGAAAAGGTGTTTTACTCCCGTTTTAAAGCATTCAGTTGAACTGAAATTTTATATACACGATTGTTTTGGATGACAATACGATACTTTAATGATAATTAATAAAAACTAATTACCACTTAATGTTGTTATTATGGCATATGTATATATATATTTATATTAATTATAGCTATTTAATAAAAAGTAGCTAAAATAAAATATTTCTTTGTTGATCTAAGTAAGAATTGACTTTAAAATTTTTTTTATTTTACTTGTTCTTTATTATATACAAAGCAGAATGAATTAAAAATTAATTTATAATATGCTATAATAGCAAGTTGACAAAACTTGTCATAGTTTTTATAATATTGTTGATAAACATTGGTTAACAGTTCGTTGAATTTCAAATGTTATGTTTAAGAGTTCATAGCTGTATTATTATTTAATGATGGTATCTCTGGTATAGTAGAAGTGTTTAAGTTATCCGACTACGTTCGGAACCATGATTTTAAAAAGACGCATAAATGGATAATTTTCATGATATTTAGTGTCACTTAGATTAGAATACATGTATAAAATTGTTTTAAGAGCATTTTTTGACAAAAGAGCATTGACAAAAACTATTATTTCAATACAATATTTCGGCAAAAAATTAACTTAGAATAACCTTTTTTCAAAATGTTCTCCTTTTGTGAAAAATGCTTCTATTATAATAATATTGTGTGTGTGTGTGTGTGTGTGTGTGTGTGTGTGTGTGTGTGTGTGTGTGTGTGTGTGTGTGTGTGTGTGTGTGTGTGTGTGTGTGTGTGTGTGTGTGTGTGTGTGTGTGTGTGTGTGTGTGTGTGTGTGTGTGTGTGTGTGTGTGTGTGTGTGTGTGTGTGTGTGTGTGTGTGTGTGTGTGTGTGTGTGTGTGTGTGTGTGTGTGTGTGTGTGTTGTGTGTGTGTGTGTGTGTGTGTGTGTGTGTGTGTGTGTGTGTGCTTACATAAAAGTAAAGACTTCTCAGAGAGTCTGAACTAGGACTTTTGAAAAATACATTATTTTCAGTTACAATCCACTGAAAATTTCGCTTTTTTCTTAAATTTCTCCCTCTGCTGTGTAAACATGATGAACCCCCTTCTAGTTATATTAAAAATTCTAGTGAGCCTCTGTACAGAGGTGTGGGGCTGTATACAGGCAAATTTATTATAATAGAAGCATTTTTCAAAAAGGAGAATATTTTGAAAATGGGTCATTCTATGTTCATTTTTTGTCAAAATATTGTACCTAAATAATTTTTTACTGTAATACTATTCGTAAAACAATTTTATATACATTTTCTAATCTAAGTGACGCTAAATATCATAAATATTATCCATTTATACGCTTTTGCAAAATCACGGTTCCGAAGGTAGTCGGATACCTTAATGAATTGGGTGCTGTTTCAAATCCCTGTACATTAAAACAGTGTACAAGCTTTGATAAACATCGCATTGTTGCAGCAAAAACGAAGATTTTACCATTTACAGAATTGTGTAGAAAAAGCGAAAAAGCTCAGATACAGATTTATACCGAAGCGGAAAAACGCTTCTTCAAACTTAAGACAAAAACAATTCGATAAGTGTGGGATGCTGAAGCAAGAAACAGAATATTTAGGATGATTCTATTTATCAGGAACAATACTCGAATTTTTTTCAAAACGAATCTCCCGAATGTAAAATATGTGTGTCACTTATTACGTTTTCTTTATCAAAGGTGAAAAAGCAAAGTCGAATAAAAATGCTAAATACCATTAGTTTAAAAAGTGTGTTTTTAAGCTATTTGCATTAGCAATAAATATATTGAATTTACAGATTTTAATTTTTTTTTTTTCCTCACATTCTTCGCATGCTAAATTTCGTATGTAGTTAAATATTTATAAATAAATATTTTTCACAGTTAAATATTTATAAATAATTGATAAAAATAAAGCAGTTGTTGTAAGAAAACTAACAAAACAACAAAACAAGAATTTTATATTATTTAAACATTATTTTGCATAACTGCGTTTATTGATTTTGCTCAGAAATTACTGTTATTACTGAATTATAAGTTTATACTGATCTTGGTAAGATTGAAGTAAACAAATAAATATTCCTTTATTTTGCTTGTACTTGAAGAATTCAATCCGATTTAAATATGAATAATTTATGATCTGCGAATATATACTAAACAGTGCAGTGTATAATTTCATTACAAAATATTTCACAAACTGGTTATGTATGAATATTTTGTATATGTATATATGTATGAATCATTTTTATACTGAAGGAAGTTCTTTTGAACTTGCGAAAACTTGTTCATAGTTTAACATTCCCAATAACGTTTCTTAGTTATTATAACCAGAAATATTTGAATCGGTTCAAGTGTAGTATTGGGGGGCCACTTGGCGCAGTCTATTTTTTTGGCTACTAAAAGTGTTCGCCAAGGTACTTTTTTCGGAATTATTTATTATTTATTTTATAATGAATTCGATATCTCACCATAACATGAAGATAAAAATCGCCAAATCCGAGAAAAATAGCCAAATCGAAGTGGCCCCCCTTACCCCTACATTTGAACCTTTTGAATCCCTTTATTGGAAAATGTAATATGTGTAAAGTTTTCTATAGATTTTAAGTTTATTACTTTATAAGAAATTTCTGAATTTCGTACATGTGTTTAATAGCCGCAAGGTATAAGTTTTAAGAATGTAGACTAAAGTGATGAAAATCATTTTTTATATCTTAGATATGTGTAAATTGTTTATTAGCAATTGTACTTTCCGAATCCTCCATCACAATTATTTCTGTTGTATCTGTTGTTGCTTATGCCACCTGATCGACGGTGTCAGATCGAGACCCACGAAATTTATCGTTTCAAAAAGGGAGTAGCGCTTGTGTTGCTAACTTTGAGCACCAGAGATGCCCTGTTAGCTCGGTTATATCCCAATTTCGAGGGATAACACCCCCGGGACTGGTCGGTCCTCCCACCTCTTCCCCCTTCAACAAACTCACGGGGGCGACTTAATATTTAGAGTGCCCTCGTGCCCCGTCACTTTACATTTCAAAAACCCCCTTTTCTGGATTCGAGCCCAAATCCTATGACACAACAGTCATCTTCACTAAACACTATACCTGATGGAAGGCTTAATTATTTCTAAAAACCATTTTTAGACTTTTACTTTAATTTATATCCTATATAGAGTGAAGCGCTTATTAAGACGTATATCGCATTGATTACTCGTTTAAAAAGTTGACTAACATAGTAAAAATCCAGATTTATAAGTTTTCATTAAATCATAATCTTAGTTGTTGAAAATATGTTTTGCGATTTATGTAACAAACCATTTTTCTTTACTTCTTAAACGCTTTTATTGTGACTAATTCACGAAAAAGTATATAGACGTTGGAAATTTCTGATAGAAAATGTCAGTTTTCAAATTTTGCTTTTTGAAAATGATTAGTTTGAAATGTGTGACATGTTAACACTTTGAAAAAAGGGAAGAATCGCTTCTTGTATAAAGTAATGATTAACAAAAATAGTTACTAGAATAAAATTATTTTTTTATGCCCTTAGAGCTCATGAAAAATATATTGATGCGAAAAATTAAATTAAACGAGGAAAACATTTCGGAGATACAAGAGTATTTTTAAAAGCCTTAATAAGATTCTTTGTCATAAGAAGATTTGAAATAGTAGAAAAATGAGTACAAATTTACCTATTCCAATGTTTGATTTCGAATTATTAAAGCAGCGTTACGCCTTGAGTTCAATTATAGAAATGGAAATGGAATGCAAATTACAGTATATTCAAATTGTGTGGTTGTGTGGATTCTAAAATGCTATTTGTTTTCCTGAAGTAATCGCAGTGAGATCCATAAATTGAAAATAACACCACGTGTTTCTGAAAAGATATTCGAAATAAAAATGAACACTAATTCAAACTCTTAATCAAAAATTTCATTATAGGTGGATTTGCTAATATTGCGCTTTGAAAGAATCATGTGTGAAATTTATCTTCATCTTGGGCTCTTTCTCTTTTTAGCATTTTTTTTTTTCTTTTTTTTTTTTTTTTCATAAAAATTGTATTTGACTTTTAAATTCACCGACAGTTAGATTCCGACAAACATAAATCAAATTTGAAATTATTAATTTGCGTCAATTTTAAGAGGGATTTTTTGTTAAACAGGCCTGGAGACTAATAAGGATAAAAGTTATTTATTCAAAATTCTTACATGTAAAATTAATTAATTTCAAATTTTATAATATCAAGTTGAATTATAAAACAAATTCTGTGAACTAAATTCAATTAAATTAAACCGATAGAACACAATGCTTTCAACTTTTTCACATGGCATTATTATGAAAATATATATTTTGTAGTTCACATATTTCTCTTTGTATTTTAGTGATTAATTATTTTTCTGTGAATAAAAATATCTGAAATATATGAATTTCTATCTTGTTTTTAATCGTCTCAAAATACCATTTGTTTTCCCATAAATTTAGCATTTTTGTTCAACGTCAAATATGATAATTTATTATACGAATAGTGCTATGTTTATATTAAACAAAAGTATTTTCCACTTTCTTCTATTCTTTTGATGATTAATTTAAATAAATCTAATTTTTCCTTTTTCATGAAAAAAAAAATAGTCAGTACGTAAAAACATTTTTATCATATATATGCTTTGAGTAAAAATAATATGACGTCACATTATTTAAACTTTTTGAAAAA
>BMAV01002050.1:0-15119 GCA_019973955.1 Trichonephila inaurata madagascariensis | reverse complement strand
AAATACTAATCCTCTTGAGAAATACTTGGTCTTTAAAAATTATTATATTATAAAGATTTTTCCCGAAGAAGACGTGACCATGTAAATTCAGACTTGTATATAAAGTTGAAACTTTCAGGTTAGAATGGAGAGGTAAGGTAGACTGCTAGTGGGAGCAGTGATTAATTAAACTTGAAGTGAGGCGTAGATATTTAGTAGCTGATAATGGTAATATTAAAGTTGACGATCTGTCACTTAAGAATTAAACTAGATTATGTAGCTAAGAAGTAAAAGCTATTGAATAAACGTAAGTGATCTAATTATTTAAAGTCTTCTCATATCTCGCATATCTCTTTGATTGCTTTACATATTTGATATTTGGGTGCATCTCTTAACTTTGGTTAGTTGAATTTGTGTTGTTGTTGTTGTTGATACTGAGAATAAAGTGAGTTATTTTGAATATGGCTAGTCTTCCTTCCAAAATTCCCACACCCTTAAACACGCCGGGCTGACCTTTACAAAACCACTTTCCTTATAGTGGACTTGATTTTATGCAAATGCAAACTTTATTTAAGTGCTGGTAGTTGAGCAGGTGAGGAAATGGTTGAGAGTTGATCCTAAGCGGAATGTATAGTATGAGCGAACGGTGGTCATAGATCCAAAGGGGAAGGATTCATAGAAAGGTGAAAGACGTTCACTTTACTGTTGACAGCAAGTTGGAAGCAGGAGCGTTCAAGAGAATAATTAAGATAAGTGTTTTATATATCTAATAAGATTAATAAGTTTTATTGCTCCTCGGGTTTAATTATCAGAGTGAATTCTCATAAATTCTCATAAGTGCTAAAAGTTGAATAAAAGTAGTTAACTTTATATCATGTCTGTTTCTTACTCGAACTCTCTCACGCCGCGACCGACGGGTCACGACGGAGTTTTTCCACTATTCACCACCTATGGACCCTTCGTGTCCTGGACTGTCAACCAGCAGCCGTAAGGAAAGGATCGTGGCATGATTTGGTTTCTCCTATTCATTTCTTATCTAAAGGGTGGCCCACCTTTTTGGGAAGAATGCCACTATTTGATAACAAATAATTATGCGTGCCGCTTCCAACTTTTCCAACAAACAAACATGGAAAAGGGGGGAAATGTTATTTATAGACTTACTATGGGATTTTTATGCAAATAGTAAATTTTTTTAAGGGACTGTAATCGAAATTTAAAAAAATAATATGTTAAATAAGACGAAAGTATATACTAACTTTGGTTTTATTGTTAATAATTTATTTACAGTTAATCTGTTAGAGTCGGGTATAAAATAAAATGAGTAACTTGATTCATTCTATTCAAAATAATTATGAAACGCTCAATACTTACTTAATGTGGCTTTTGAATTGCTGCTTTTTTTTACCAAGTCTCCTATATTAGGATTAACTCTTGAAGATGCTAACAAAATTAGGTTATTATACGTGCATTTCAGCTTGTTTTGAGTGATATTTATTTTATTATGATCATGGCAGAAAACATTTATTCTCTAACATATTTTGATCTAAATTTTAAGGGGTTTTTTTTGTCTGAGACAACCCCTCTCCCATTCAATAAAATTGCAAAAAATGGTTATTTATTATTATCTTCTCAATTTTTTAAAAAAATTTTGAGCAAGTCTTCACGTGCCACTGTTACAACTACACTGTGCCACGGGTTAGTCACCCCTGATTTGTGTGCAGGGCTGATCCTAGGGTGTCGGCCGCCCGCGTGCAAAGACCTAATGTGCCGCCCCTCTAGAGAATTTTCCTATCATTTCGCTATATACTCATCTACCCGTATTAAAGTAAAAAGTAAAACATTAATAAAATGTAAATACAATTCTATAAGTGCAGACCCCCTTTTTTTTTACCAGCTAATATGTCATAATAACGACAAAATACTTTAATTAACAAACGAAAATACTACCTTTAAAATAAAAATAGTTTTTATAATTAGAAATACAAAATATCTGTATTTACTCAGAAAATATAATCCAATAAAAAAAGTACTAAAGCATATAAACAAAAAGTATATAAATCAGTCCTTTTACAAAAAAAGACTACCTAATAATTAACTATAAAATAATTTTTCTGGCTTTCTGAGAAGCAAATTTGTCAATAGTTTCGGTGAAATCCATTTTTTCTGAGATTTCGGATTCAATAGAGATGATGGCTACATCAGAAAACCTTTCTTGTGTCATATTATTTCTCGAGTAATTTTTAATAATTTTTCATTTTCTAAAACTTCTTTCCCCTGAAGCTAGAGAAACAGATAAGGTTAAAAAATTCTCATTGCTTGAGAAAAATTTGGAGATTATTCTTGACCATAACTTCTAATGCCTCAATTGGCTGTTTTTACCTGAATAAATATCTTTGAATTAAGTCATTTCATTAAGAGGAGTTGGAAACCTCTCTCTCTCTATACGGACAATGTTAAATTGGCTGTTTTCGATGTACCGTTTCTCAAAATCTGTTGTATGTACATGCTAGAAATTTTTCAAACAATTTAAGTACACCTTTCTCATTATATACTGAAATGAGCTTTTAGCTAATTTTGAATTTTTTCATAATTCATGAAATAATTTATCAAACATTGGGAAATTTGACCCATTTTTCCCATAAAAAATTTATAAAAAATACATTTTTGAGTTTTTTACAAAAAACTCATTTCAGTATATATTAGACATTATTATAAATATATCATACAAAATTTACATACCTGTGAACAGTAGTTTCTGAGAAAAGGTGCATCGCACATCAAAATTTACATTTTGAGATAAATTGATTTTAATGAATACAGTGAGACTTCTAATCGGCTAGGAAATAAAAAAATAAAAGGCACAATTTACAACAAAAGATACATGTTTTATTTTATATCAGACTTTCTCCTTTTAAGCAAAAAAGAAGTATTTTGTTTACATTTTTAGCCTTCCAAATGGGCGTGGCCCAGTTTCAACGATTACTTAAAAATAGGTTTTCAGGGCTTCTAATTACCCTAGATGTTACAGTAAGGTATTTTTAGAAAGGTTAAAATCTGTACAATTTGAAAATGTAAAAATCTCAAATTGTCAAAAATAAGATTTTAGCTTTCCAACACCTCTTAAAGGGTTGTATACCATCTATATCTTTCACAATATTTCCTTCCTCTTGTACCTGTAACTTAATATTCAGGTTTATCTCAGGCTTTCATAAGATCATCATCAGATATATTGTGAAACATACAGAAAGCAGAATATCGAATAGCACTCAGATAATAAGGTAAATCGTCCATTAGCTGAAGAGATCGCAAATTGCGGGAAGGAATTTGAAGTTGGTTCATCACTCCGTCCTAAACAAACAAATAGACCTTTTCCCAGAGCTTTGAGATAGGAAATTCGGGATCAAAACCTAAATGTCTAGTAAATGTTGTTACTGAATCGACAGATATATCTAGTTAGTTATCAGATCTTTGGGAAACTAAATATTGCTTAAGATTATCTAAGCCTTCAATGGATTCCACGATATTTAATGTAGGATTTTGAATCATTTTACTCAATACATCAATTCATGATGATAAATCATGCCAATTAAATTTAATACAAAAATTTAAATGTTTAAATTTTTTATTTTCAAAAGGGGGTGGCCCACCTTTTGGGAAGAATCCACTAGATAACAAAAATTATGGTTCCCTTCCAACTTTTCCAACAAAAAAAACCCAAGGGAAAAAAGGGGAAATGTTTTTTATAGACTTATTTAGGGGTTTTTTAAATCAAATAGTAAATTTTTTTAAGGGACTGTAATCAAAATTTTAAAAAAAATAATATGTTAAATAAGAAAAAGTATATACTAATTTTGGTTTTATTGTTAATAATTTATTTTACGGTTAATCTTTTAGAGTCGGGTATAAAATAAAATGGTAACTTGATTCATTCTATTCAAAATAATTATGAAACGTTTCCAATACTTACTTAATGTGGTTTTTTAAATTTTGCTTTTTTTTCCCAAAGTCCCCCTTATATTAGGTTTAAACCCCCTTGAAGATGCAAAAAAAAAATTAGGTTATTATACGTGCTTTTCCCAGCTTGTTTTGAGGTTTTTTTATTTTTTATGACATGGCAAAAAAACTTTTAATTCTTAACATTTTTTTTGATCAAAATTTTTTAAAGGGGGTTTTTTTTGCCCAAAGAAAACCCCCCTCTCCCATTCAAAAAAATTGAAAAAAAGGGGTTATTTATTATTATTTTCCCCTTTTTTTTAAAAAATTTTTGAGCAAGTTTTCACGTGCCACTGTTACAACTCCCTGTGCCACGGGTTACCCCCTGATTTGTGTGCAGGGCTGACCCTAGGGGTGTCGGCCGCCCGCGTGCAAAAGACCTAAGGGCCCCCCCCTCTAGAAAATTTTTTCCTATCTTTTTCCAAAACCCATCTCCCCCGTATTAAAGAAAAAATTTAAAAAACATTAATAAAATGTAAATACAATTCTATAAAGTGCAGCCCCCTTTTTTTTTACCAGCTAATATGTCATAATAACGAAAAAAAATACTTTAATTAACAAAAAAAAAAATACTACCTTTAAAATAAAAATATTTTTTATAATTAGAAATAAAAAAATATCGGGTATTTACTCAGAAAATATAACCCAAAAAAAATTTTCCCAAAAAAAAAAAAAAAGTATATAAAAAAACCTTTTCAAAAAAATTTAAAATTCATAAAAAATTTTTTTCTGGTTTTTTTGAGGCAAAATTTCCAAAATTTTTCCCCGGTGAAATCCTTTTTTCTGAGATTTCGCTTTCAATAGAGAGGGCCCAAAAAAGAAAACCTTTCTTGTGCATATTTTTTCCCTCGAGAAATTTTTTAATAATTTTTCATTTTCTAAAACTTTTTTCCCCTAAATTTTTGGGGAAAAAAACAGAAAAGGGTTAAAAAATTCTAGTTTAAAAAAAATTTGGGAGATTATTCTTGCCCATAATTTCTAATCCCTTTTCAATTATTGTTTTACCTGAATAAATATTTTTTGAATTAAGTCTTTTTCATTAAGGGGGGTTTTTGGAAAACCCTTCTCTCTTACGGACAATTTTAAAATTTTCTTTTTTTTGTTTAAAAAGTTTCAAAAAACCCTGTTGAAATGTCTTTAAAAATTTTTTTAAAAATTTAAGTACCCCTTTTCCATTATATATTTAAAAATGAGCTTTTAGCAAATTTTTGGGAATTTTTTTCATAATTCAGGGAAATAATTTATCAAACAGGGGGAAAATTTTGGGGCCCTTTTTTTCCCAAAAAAAATTTTAAAAATACATTTTGAGTTTTTAAAAAAACCTCATTTAAAGGTTAAAAGGGACATTATTATAAATTTTCATAAAAAAATTTAATACCTGTGAACAGTATTTTTCCGAAAAAAAGGTCATCGACATAAAAATTTTACTTTTTTGGGGGAAAATTTATTTTAATGAATACAGTAATTTTTAATCGGTTGGGAAAATTTAAAAAAAAAAGGCACAATTTACAACAAAAGATAATGTTTTTTTTTTATATCAGACTTTCCCCCTTTTAAGAAAAAAGGGTATTTTTTTTACTTTTTTAGTTTCCAAATGGGCGTGGCCAGTTTCAACGTTTCCCAAAAATGGGTTTTTCGGGGCTTCTAATTACCCTAGATTTTTAAGTAAGGTATTTTTAAAAAGGGTTTAAAAAAATCTGTACAAATTTAAAAACAAAAAAAAATCTAAAAATTGTAAAAAATTTTTTTGTTTTCCCCAAACACCCCCAAAAGGGTTGTATACCATCTATTTTTCACAATTTTTCCCTTTCCTTTGTACCTGTAACTTAATATTCAGGTTTATCTCAGGTTTTCATAAGATCATCCTGATATATTGTGAAACATACAAAAAAGCAAAATTTCGAATAGCACTCAGATAAAAAAAGGTAAATCGTCCATTAGTTTGAAGGGTAAATTGGGGGAAAGGAATTTGAAGTTGGTTCATCATCCTTAAACAAACAAATAGCCCTTTTTCCCCAGAGTTTTTGGGGATATAAAATTGGGATCAAAACCAAAATGTCTAGTAAATGTTGTTACTGAATCAAGATATATCTGGTTAGTTATCGGGATCTTTGGGAAACTAAATATTGCTTAAGATTATCTAAGCCTTCAATGGTTTCCCACGATATTTAATGTAGGTTTTTTGGAATCATTTTTACTCAATACATCAATTCATGATGTAAATCATGAAAATTTTAAAATTTTAAAAAAAAATTTAAATTTTTAAAATTTTTTTTTCCCCCTTGTATCTTTTTTGGTATCTTCAATTAAGGCATTTAATGGTTTAATTTTTTTAGGTCTTTTTTAAAAGGATTTAAAGCGTTGATAAACCTTCCTTTCCTTTTGTGTTTTTCCCCTTTTTAACGGTTTTAAAGTTAGTTTTTTCTTGTTATTTTGGTAAATACCTTAATTGATATGGGGACGCAAAAAAGTAATTACATACCTCTTGTCCCCATAAAAAAAAAACAGAAATTTCCCCCAAATGGGGGGGCAGCGTTATTAACGAAACAAAGAGCCGCATGTAACACACGTACATACAATTTTAAAGTGAGTTTTTTTTTTCTTTTTTTATCAATGCATCATGGGTTGCAAAATGTAAGAAAAAAAATTTAATTTGTGTTGATGATTTTATTTTTTGCTGGAAAAATAATGAAAGGGAAATTAGCTCGAAAAATTTAAAGAATGTATTTTTTTTTTATATTTTAGTTTAAAAAAACCTCTCATATAATAAAAACCGTTTAAAATTCCCCCTTAAAAAAAAAAAAAATTTTTTTTTCATCTACTTTAATTTAAAAAGTGAATTTTCATAGTTTGATAAACGTCTTTTTTTTTTATACAAGAAAAGGTAAAAAAAAATAAAAATCAAAAAAAAAATTTTTTAAAAAAATTTTTTTCTTGGAAATTATTTTTGTTGCAAATTCCCGGGTTTAAATCGGGAAAACCCTTTTTAAACCTAAAACATCAAATAGAAAAAGATAAAATATGTTAAATTTGGGTTTTTTTAAAAAAAGTTGACTGTATAAACAGATTATTTCCTGGGTATTTATAGCCAATTTCTAAATGCAAAAAAAAAAATTTTAATTTTTTTTTAAAAAGTTTTAAAAAACCTATTGTATGAATAAATATACGAAACTCTCTCTTAGAGCAATGAATAAAAAAAAAAAAGAATGATCTGGCTGTATAAAAAACCGACAGCTTAGCAATTTTGATACTTAATTTATAAATGAGTGTATCGGGCCCAATTTTTAAAAAAAATTCAACACTGTTTCATAAATTCAGTTTTAAAAACGGATGATACAGGAGATGTTATAAAAGAACCATTGAATAGATAACTTCTGCTTAATAAAAAAATAGTAAACAGGGTGACAGGGGAAAGGGGGCTAAGCCATTTCTAAAAATATGAGGCCCCCCTGGGGAAAAAGGTTAATATTAAAAAATTAAAAAACAAAAAAATTTTTTTAAAAAAAAATTAAATTTAAAATTGGGGGGGAAAAAAACCAAATACTTTTTTGAAATAATAAAAATAAAATACAACTTTTACTGATAAAATTACATTTAAAAATTTATCAAGATTGCATGTAATGTATTTTAAAAATTAATTTAAAATACAAAGTTAAGAACAAGTTTAAATTTAAAAGAAACCCCGATGGAATTGTCACATATAAAATTACATCCAAAAAATTAAAGCTCTTATCTTAATTTATACGGTTTATAATTAACCCCCTTTAACTGTCGATTGGTTACGGGCCCTTCCCAATGCCCCCTTTTTTCCCATGGGCATTGGTTGTGTGATGTTTGGGGGGGGGGGAAAAAAAAAGGGGGGAATAAAAAAAGGAAAATTTCCCCGGGAAAAAAAAGAAAACCTTCGCAAACCCCTTTCAAGGTCCTTTTATTGCTTTCCCAAACCCTTTTTGGAGTAATTTTCGGGATAGCATTGCACAGAAAGATCATGTTTCGGAAAAAGACGTATATATCGTCCATGGAAATTACTGTTTTTTTTTTGGGAGGAGACGTTTATAAAACACCGGTGGAAATTTATGGGGGTTAAAAAGTCTTACTGTAGTTTTTGCGCCCAAAAAATATAGTATTATTGAACTCAAAACACTGTTATTGTATAGAAGGAGGGGAAGATAAAAAATTATGACTGGGGAATATTAGGTAGCAAATATTAAAAAATTTTGGGAGGGCCTAAACAAAGGGAATTAAATAAAAATTTCAAATTTTTTTTTTTGTATTAAAATGCTTTTTTTTTTTCATGGGGGCACAGTTTTACGGGAAACTTTTTCAAAAAATCAAATCATCATTTATTATTATTTATTATTTTTAAGAAAAATTTAGTAAATTATTCCCTTGTGAAAAAAATCGTTTTGGGTTCGAGGGTTAAAGGTTAGTCAAGTTTTCCGGAAAAACAGATTCGTAACTGCTCAACTTTTTTTGAACAAAAGACAGCCACCAGAAACAAACCCCTTTTTTACAGATTTTTTTCAATTAGAAGTAAAGAATATTGTTTACGTAAGGATCAAGGAAAAAAAAAATTTTTATGTATGTGAATGTTTACCACCAATGTTTTTTAAAAAAAAAACAAGATCCCTTTCAGGTTTTTTTTAAAGATCTATAGTGTGTTTAAACGCACTTTTCATTTACTTTGTAAAAAAAATTTTCAAAAACGCGTTTGTTTTCCTCTGTTTTCAAAACATTGGGTTTGCCCCCCCCCCTACCCCCATTTTTTTTTCCCCGGGCCCCAAAAGTCATTAATGACCCTCGCCCTGGGGTTCCAAAACCCCAAAAGAGGGGTCTTAATTCTACCACGCCGGGGTAGAGACCCCCCCCATGACCAAAAAGGGTTCTCCCCGGGTTTTAACATTAATTTACCAGTCTTCCATTAAAAACTTTGGGGTTCTGACATAGTGGGTTCACGTTACCATGTTTTTTTTTTTTATATAGGGGTTTTGGGTATAAAAAAAAAGGTAGAGGATATTTATATTTAAATTTTGCAACTTTGTTCTTGAGTCATTAAATTTATTTTTTTTTTGGGAAAAACGATGCATTTATGCCAATATCCCCAATTTTTTGTAAATTAAGATATTTTATATTATATGAGAAATTAGTGTTTAAATTTATGTTTTTTTATTCCATCAAATCCTATTATTTAAGAATATTAAAAAATTTTTTT
The DNA here is from genome assembly GCA_019973955.1 of Trichonephila inaurata madagascariensis. Classification (NCBI taxonomy): domain Eukaryota; kingdom Metazoa; phylum Arthropoda; class Arachnida; order Araneae; family Nephilidae; genus Trichonephila; species Trichonephila inaurata. The sequence continues at coordinate 5,935 of BMAV01002050.1, read as the reverse complement.
TTAATAACATAACGTTAAAAACCCCACATTTTATAGTAATGCCTCGTTATTATTATGTAAACCCCCCTGTTCATTTAATCAGGGGGGGCCCAAACCAAATTAAACCCGCGGAACCCCTTCGAAAGAACTTTAGGGTTCCGCGGGCCCTTATAAAAACATATATCTTTACATTAGATTTGGGTTCATTACAAAAAACCCTTTGTTGGAATAAAATTTCAGACCCGATATATTATTATTGTTTTCGTTGTTTTCATGTACACAAACATAGATAGTAAATAAATTTAAAAAATGCAGGAACCCAAAAAATGTTTAATTTATTTTTAAATTTGTGAATATTTTTTTCTCCCAAATCTTTCCTTATTTTTGCCAAAAACCCACCCCTCTGTGTATTTTTGTATCCCAAAATTTTTGTTAAGGATTTTTTTGGGTTTTTTGCACATTTTTTTTTTTATAAACCTTTTAAAATTAAAAAAAAGATTCGGGATTAGAAGCAAGTGGTTTCCCGTTTTGGGATTTATTTTTTTCAAAAAAAAAAAAAAAAAAAAAAAACCCCCTTTTTAAAAAAGGGAAAAAAATTATACAAAATAGTCGAATTATGTAAAAATTGGGAAAGAATCTCGGCCGCAAATTTTTTGGTAGGGCCCCATGCGTCCCCGGGGGGCGGGGGTTTTACACCCGATCTAATAAAATAAAATATCCAACATTTTTTAAGGCTGTCCATGCTATTTTAGGGAGATAAAATATTGATTAACAAAATTTAAGCGGTTGCGGGAAAAATTTTAATGGGGGATATATAAATGTTTTTTAAGAAAAAAACTTCTTTAAATTAAATTTTTTTCCCCAATGTTTGGTTTTTTCCGTTTTAAAAAATATATTAAAATTTTGTAATGTAGGAAAAAATTTTGCAAGCTGAAAAAAAATTGCCGGGTTAAAAACGGCTATCTTTTCACTGGATAAATTGGTACTATTTCACTGAAAAAATTTTAAATTTTAAGTCATTCAAAAGGGGATATTTAATGTTTAAATATAGATGTCAAGGATTTCAAATTTAAATATTAAACATTTCCCAAAAAAAAATTAGAGGATATCTCAACAGAAGAATATAAAAATTTTAATGTACATAGCAGGTTATTGTGTGCATAATATATATTAATGCTAAGATTCCCAAAAATATAATTGTTTCCCGATAAAGGGGATCAATTTCCCCAAATTTAAAAATTCAGGACAAAACATTTGAGAATTTGGGTAAAAAATTTTAAAAAAGTCCACAAATATTTTATGAAAAAATCATTTCCCAAAGCAATATTTCATTTTTTAAATTTGTTAATATTGAAACCCTTCAAATCAAGATTTCTTAAACTTGATTGCTAATTTTCTTGTTTTTCAAAAACATAACAGAAACATATTTGAAAAATTTCACGAGGGTTTTGGAATGTCTCGCATTCATTTTATTCAACCCTTTCGTAAATTGTAACACACCTGCATTTTCATATTTCAAAAAAAATTTATAACGTTCGGAAATATAAAAGCCAAATAATTATTCAAAAAGTGCAGGGAAAAAAATTTTAACGGTGAAGGATTTGAAAAAAAGAAATTTTAAAGGGCCCAAATTTGATTAATGTTGCTTTTATATTCCCCTGTTTTATTTACTTTAAATTTTTAAATTTTTTGATTGGTTTTTATTCAATGCGCATGCTTCCTTATATATAATTTCCCTTTTTTTTGTACTATATAGGGTTTTATGCACATGTTTAATGGGTTACAAAAAATTTTAGAGAAAAAATTTAAATTTTTTTACATTATTTGTTTGAATTATTTCGAAATTTCGCATTAAAATAAAAAAAATGTAAAATGCTATTTTTTTAATTAAAAAAAATTTTTTTTTGATTTTTTTGGGTATTTTTTCCCAGGCATATATTTATTTTTAACGCATAAACAAATAATGTGAAAATTGGTTTAAATATTATCATTACAAACACAAATGATTAAAAAATTTAAACTAATTTCATTGCCTTCATTACTGATATATTCTATGAAAAGTTGTTTTGTCCGATTTATAGGTAAAATATGGCGATGAAAATTTTGATTAAATATTGGGGGGAAATTTTAAAATTTGAAAGCAATTTTGGCTAAGTGGATAAGATTGCATGAAATTACTCTTCAACTGGGAGATGGGGTTTTAGATATAAAAGGGGAGATCTATGTTTTAAAATGAAAATCGTTTAACACTAAACTGAGGGTACTGGGGAAAAATTTTTTTGTTTAAAGGATATTGCAAAAAAATCCATATATTCCCAAAAAAATTGCTTTTAAAAAATTCATTTATTGTACACAGATATGTATATATGCCCTGTATTTAATAAAAAACAATGAAACAAAAATTACCGGGAATTTTAAAGAAATTCAATGCAAAAATTTTTTAAGTTTTTGAAAAACAAAACATTTATTGAGTTTTTCGAAAATAATATATTTTCCTTTGCATTGTCTTTTTTATTATCAAATTGTCCAGATATTGTTCGATGTCATCCATTTTGTCGTTTAATTACCAATGGAATAAAAAGGGCTAAATAACTGCTCATACTTTTTCGTGAAAGTTCCTCGTTTCGGGGGACTTGGGGAACAAAGGGGATTTATTTTTCATTTCCCTTTTTTACTTTCAGAATCTGTATAAATGATATTTTTTTAGCTTTGAACAAACCCCCTAAAAAGCGTTTTTCCGTCCTTATTTGGGGGGTAACAATTATCATCATGTACTGCAAAAGAATTCTTTAAAAAATAAGTAGGTCAGTCCAAATACAGAAAAAAAAATGCGAAATTTATTCTCCTTTTTATTTTACACCCTTCTGAAATTTCTGGGGTTTTCCGTATTTTTTTTTATTTCCCCCGAAAGGGAAAACTTTTTTGTGCTAAGATAGGAAAAAATTTTTAAAAGAAAATACACAGAGGTTTTGGGGAACAAAATTTTTATTATTTTGTGTTATCCGATATTTCGCTTTTTAAACGTTTTTTCGAAAAAGTATTGCCCTGTTGGGGTCATTTATTAGCTTTTTAATATTTTTTTTTTTTTTTGTTTTTTGTTTTTAGTGCTGGGGAAAAAATTTTTTAATCAAAATAGTACGATTTTTTTTCCAAAAAATTTTAAAACCAAATATAATTTTTAAAAAAAATTACCTTTTTTTAAAAGTTTAAAATTTTTACCAAAAAAAGGAAAAAAGGACGCTGTTAATGAGCGTTGTAAAACCATAAGCAAAAAAACACTTTTTTTCTCCTCTTTTTTTTTTCTAAATTGCCAGGCTTTTTTATTAAATTTAAAATTTTTTAATTTCCCCCCAATGCATATTGAATTTAATCACTACTATGTTTTAGGTAATACTAACCATATTAGATATTTTCGTAAAGTATCTTTTGCAAAAATCAGTTTTGAGACGACTTTGATAAATAACAATCCACAGTGCGTTGCCAGTGTCTCTGATAAGCATAAAAACCCTTTTTTATTGCGGTACAGCCAGCTCTGTCACAACTTTGCTATCAAATGAAGGATGTACGTAAAAAGTAGGCATTAATGGACAATGTGTGTGAACTAACACATTGTGCACTAACATTCTGTTTTTCTTAAACTATGCTATGCTATCCGGAAATCGAGACTTATTTTGATTTTTCAATAACTATTTAAAATTCAGCATTTGTATTCGACTTACTGTAAGTTGTATTTTGAGAAATTGCACAATATTTTGCTTGATTGATAGAATTATATGCGGCCGCCCCTTGCTTTGGCCGCCCTCGTGCGGTGCACGCACTGCACACCTGCTAGGATCGGCCCTGTCTGTGTGATCGTCATAATACAGGGTTTCATATTTACTGAAACAAATATTCTAATAAGTTGATAAATAAGCCCGAGATAATAAGTCGGTTCTGTCTTTTGTGGAGTAATAACCATATTCCTTATGTCTGGGAGAACATTAAAATATTTTTTGCTAAGTTCATTAATCAAATTAAATAAGTACTAATTAATCATCCAGATTTTAATTTCTCGAAAAATTAAATGAAAATTGCTGATTTTTATTCGTGAGTATCTTTGTATTTCAGCATTAATTTAGACTTCAAATCTATTAAATTCAATTTAGAAAAAGGGTATCTTTGGGAGTAGTTCAAAAAATAAAGTAACGGGCTCTCTGAGAGAAAACTTATTCAAGAATTCAAAGACGCACACAACATAGTAACACACTGGTCCATATTACACTCATGACCATTAATTAAAGATAATGTCAGATCTAGTAAACGAATTTTCAGAAGCAAAAAAAAAAAATGACTTATTTATAAAGCCCATTTATTAAACAAAAAATGAATAATTTCATCAAGAACAAAAAAAAGATGGTGTATGTATGATACCATTTATAAAAACTACGAATTTTTGCTCCCTGGAACAATTATAGAAAATATACCACCTTTACAGAAACTTCATTTTACATGGTTGATATGATGGTTAATAAACTGTATGTCTCCCAAGCAATGAAATACTTCCCTTACAACGCCTAGGCATGCTAAGTATCTAATTATCGACCTGATCTTGGGGAAGATTACTTCAATCAGAGAGCAATGCTCTCCAACGTTCCGGTACACGTGTAGGAGTGGCTTGATAGGTTACAACTCGTCGGTCAAGCATGTCTTACACATGATCTATAGGATTCAAGTCAGGTGAGAATGCCAGCCATTTCATGCGAATGATATCCTCAGATTGAAGGTTTCATTTTTGTTGTTAAAAATGAAGAAAAAGATCAAGGTGAAAGGGCTTACCTTGTCAATGGAGGGCTGCCACGTCTTGAATAAAACGAAGTCCATGAACGAAAAAAATCTTGTGAACTTCTATAAATTTTTAATTCCTACAGCATACATAATAATACACTGGATATTACACAATTACTATGGCACAAACACTAGACAAATAACATTTTATACTTCTATATCAATTTGTAGAAGCTATCACGTAGTCTCAGTATATTTCTTCTACGTATTCATTTTTATACTGAATTAAATCAGTTCCTTTCAAACGGTGGCGTTGCTGGCGCTTTTTTGGTCGGGAATCGCTTGGTTGGAAGTTTGAGACAGAAGGCATTTATTTATGATATTTTCTCTGTGAGGACTGGCGTTGTCATCTATAAAAACAAATTCTGCGTGCCTGGCACCCCTAAACAAATTTCATGTTGTTTCAGAATGATGCCCCTATAAATTTTTTTTGCTATGGTTCTGATTTGAACATGCAGATCTGTTCTAAAAAAAAAAAAGCCCAGTATAAATTTCCCTAAATGAGCAATGCTGCATCACCACAATGGTGCTATTCAATAGTGTTGTTTAGAAAGTAAGGGGAAAAACTGGTGCTCTCCATATTGAAAGTCTGATGGGAATCAAACTACCAGCTAAACCTGGAATCGTCGAAAAATATTGCAAAAGCCCATTGTGACGATGTTCCCATTGCATATTCTCTACTCCAGGCTAACCACGGAACACATTTGACAGGCCTGCGAGTATGTACCAATTGTCTGTATATGGTTTACTTTGAAACTATCACACATTCGTGGTTGCAGATAACTGACGAGACACGTCGAATGCTGTGCTCTGTTTGCTTCTTTTAGCAGTTACTGCCAAATACCGGTCTTCATTTGACGTTGTAATTCGGGGAAGACCTATATTGTAGCCTCTAGTGACATTTCCATAACCTTGGAATCGTTGCTAAAGCCTAGAGATGACACACACACACACACGTTGAGTAATCCCAAGTTCCTAAGATACTTCCATCTGAGTACGCCTGCATTTCAGGCGGCCGATGTTTCCCGAAAAATCCCCACATTTCCCCCTGTGTTTTTAACTATTGGTTATGCCGGGCCCATTTAAAAAAGCTTCAGAACAATTTGACTTCTTTATTACCATTCTTTTTATA
>BMAV01002049.1:0-14961 GCA_019973955.1 Trichonephila inaurata madagascariensis | reverse complement strand
AAATTTAAAATTCGTTCCAATTTTAATTTTACATTTCTAATGTCAAATATCTAAAAAAATAAACCCTGATCAGTAGCAATCTATCCTATCTCCTCACTTTCTTCCGTCTAGCTTGAAAACCTAAACTATATAAAGCCGACCAATTTAAACAATCAAGGTTTCTTCTTCAGAGGGTTATTATGAATAAAATCGAATTGATAGACCAAAGATTCTTCAAGAGGATTATTTAATGGAAGGACTCGGATATAGATCCGTTACAAACTGTTTTATTCACCTATTAGTTTATGTTTCTCATTTTGGGAGGGAGAAAAGCAAACTAACAACTGGGAAAAGATCATATTATTATGTTAGTTTAAAAACATGAAATTAATGGTTAGTTTTATGGTCATCCTAGCATAGTTCTGAAGGGGGTTAGAATTAATAAAAATTAACCAGGAATAAATTAAAATCTTGATGTAAAAATATTCCACAACTACCTGGTTGAAGTAAATTAACAATTAATTGACTTACTGGTGAGAGAGAACATTCATGAATTTGAAAAATGTGAATTTCCTTCTGAATTAATTAAAAGCACCGCGAATATTCGGTTCGAATATTTAAATATAGATGTGGCGCTCTTTAAATTTAATTTTGACTTGAACGGTATTAAAATTTGACCAATGCTTTGTCAACTCTGACTTGTTCACCCGGCATATTGATATTGCTATGTATACGTGGGAAATAAAAAAAACATTTATAAACATCATTAAAAGATTCAAAATTACAATTCTACTTCATTAACATTATATAGTTATAACTATAGTGTAGAAGATTTGGAAAGTATATTTTTACAAATATGCTCTTATTTTCAAATGAAAAGGGTCAATATTTTGATTTGAATACCAAAGGAAGCTTAAGTAAATCATTTACTAATTTTTAATTCTTATTATTTAAAGTTTTAAGCTTCGCGAAAACAAGCACTTCCTTGGTAATTAATGTTTTACTTTTATTCTGGATATCTCTTATTAATATCGAACTGGGCCTATTATTATTTGAACCTATGTTATATGAATTGTTATTTAATGTTATTGATTTATTAATACGGTATTTGTTTGAACAAGCACTATGAACTTTGTAACGGGTCTATCCGTGAATCTTCAACTAATCCTTTTGGGTAAAATTTTCTTTTTAACTTTAAATTCGGTTGAAAACGTTCCTCAAGAAGAAGACAAGATTTAGTTAAAGGAGTTCCTTCTATTTAAGCGTTGGCATTTAGGTACGCGATTGATGGTCGATAGTTGATAGTTGAAGATTAAAAGTAATTAAACTGTGAACAAGATTTACTACCGGAGGTCGTATAGTTAAAGAATCCGACTACGTTCGGAACCGTGATTTTAAAAAAGCGCATAAATGGTTAATTTTCATGATATTTAGTGTCACTTGGATTAGAATACATGTATAAAATTGTTTTAAGGACATTTTGACAAAAAAATTTATTTAAATACTATTTCGGCAAAATTAACTTAGTCCTTTTTCAAAATTTTTCCTGTTTATGAAAAATGCTTTTATTATAATAATATTTTGCCTGTATATGGCTCAGACCTCTGTACAGAGGCTAAACTATGGATTTTTGAAAATTCGCATTATTTTTCAAGTTACAACCATTGAAATAATTATCGGCGTTTTTCTTAAAATTTCTCCCTCTATTGTCGTAAAACATGGAAAAACACTCTAAGTTATATATTTCAAAGATTCTAGTTGGCCTCTGTACATTGTCTCAGCTATAAACAGGCAAAATATTATTATAATAGAATTTTTCTAAAAGAAATATTTTGAAAATGGTCATTCTATGTTCATTTTTTCAAAATATTTACTTAAAAAAATTTTTATTGTATCTATTCTTAAAACAATTTTATATACATTTCTAATCTAGGTGACACTAAATATCATATATATTATCCATTTATACGCTTTTGCAAAATCACGGTTCCGAACGTAGTCGGATACCTTAAGCAAGATATTTACAGAGAATTGAAGCGTAGGAGTCAAGAGTGTTCCAGAACTCAGCTAAGAAAATTTTAATTATATGTTAGTAGCCTTAAGCCTATTCTATTCCTCGTCATGTTATTTACTAGGGGTATTTCTTACCTTTATTTGTGTTGATTAAGTAAAAGAGATAAATAAAATTGTGTATAAAACTTGCTATGGCTGATCTTTGCTTGAATCCCCAAACACCAATAACTCCAAGTGGGTTGTTACAATTTCACATTTAAAAAATAAAACTTAAAAGGAGATTTCAGTGGCCTGAATCCTTTATTCTATTTTTAAAATAAGTTCTTTTGAAGTAAAATCTGAATTTATTCAGAAAGCTACAAACCTCTGAGGTTGTATGAGGGCATGAGGGGGAGAAACAAATAAAAGTCAGAAATACAAGTCTATGGGTTTGCGAGGGAAAGAGAAAATGAGATTTATAGATCTGTTAGAACACAGTTCACGTATTCTTCAAACAACGGCATGGAAACACCGGACGTAACCGGCGACGCAGTGTATCCTGCTTCCTCCATAAGCAAACAGAAAGTTTAGGCTCGCTGAAAGAAGTCCTGCAGAGTGAATGATACTGAATAGAAATAGAAATTCTTTTGTGAAAAAATCAGGAATGCACCCACTGAGGTCTTTCTTTGATGTACGGGGTCTTCTAGTGGCTCAATAACACAGCAACCATTATTTTACTTACGGCCATTTTTGTCTCTTAAATTCTCCTGAATTTATTTCAAACTCACTTTAAAATGGAAAGGTTTGAAATTATTTTTTTTAAATATGGGAAATTTTCAGAAAAGTTTTAAGGGGTCTGAGAGGTGTTAACTTTGTCTTGAGGGGTGAAAATATAAACAATTTTCAAACAGGTATAACTCTTTTAAATTTAAATTAAGTAATTAGAATCTTTTATACATTATTTGCAAAGGATTATAGCTTCAAAAAAAGTACAAAATGTTTTAAATATAGTCATAATTTTAAAAATTTTAAGCATATGAAAATATGTAATAAATATTAAATAAGTTTTGCGTTGCACACGCTATTTTCTAAAATAGTAGACTCTGATGTTTTAAACTTTATAGAATTATAAAATGTATCATACTCTTTAAACCCTATATCATTTAAGAATAATATATCATTTGTATGTATTTCAAAATATTGAAATTTTTAAGAAAAATTTTTGAAAATGTAACTTTTATTTTTTAAAAAATATAATTTATTATTCTACACGTATAAAATTACTACAGTGTAATAAGGGGATACATTTAACTTTATAAATCAACTTAAACTAGTAATTAAATTTATTTTAGAAATGCATGAAAGTAAACTTAATTAAAATTTCTTTTAGAAATGTTTCTTTTTCATATGTCACCTTTTTTATTATATTTTAAACATTTTATACCTAAAAACCCCATTCCTTTATAAATAATGTGTAAAAGATTTGAATTATTTAATTTTAATTTCTAAGAGCTATATATATTTGAATATTGTTTATATTATTAGCCCTCTAGAGAAAGTTAACAACCCTGAGACTCTTAATGAAGCTCCAAGTCTGTTCTTACATTATAGGTGGATAATTGATATATATATATACATATAGGAGAAAAACGACTCACTCACGCAGTCATCACGAGATCTCTGGAACCATTAGTCCTGCATACTTGAAATTCAGTAAACATGTTTGTTTTGTTGAGGAGAGATCCACTAAAAATAAGTTTTGCAAAAATTGACTACCAATGGAAGATGCAGGAGCTACGAAAGCGTTACAGATAAAAAAAATAACAACGGGTTTTTGAAATAGTATACCTACTCACTAGATATCTAGCAAACATGTTTCTTTTGTTAAGAAAGATCCTCTAAAAATAATTTTTGCCAAAATCGACACCCAAGAGAGACTGTGGGGGCGTTAGAGAAAAAAAAATCGAGTTTGAAATATTAGATCGACAAACTAGAATTTTGTCAAGCATGTTTCTTTTGTTGAGTAAAGATCCGCTAAGAATGGGTTTTGCGAAAATCGATTCAAAATTTATTGGTTGGGAAGGCATAAAAGTTTAATGTACATCTTTTAAATAAAATTCACGTTCTATACTTTTTAATTGAAGAATCTAGGAATATTGGAAGGCTTTTCAAAAAAAATCGAAAGTTACAACTATAGGACTTACATATCAATAACTGAAAAAAAACAAACAATTTTTTGTAGCAAAATATCATGAAATACCTCATGAATTGGAAGGGTAATGAATAGCATACATATATCAATAGGGAGAATACAAGATTTTTTTCCCTTTAAAAATCAAAATAATTACTCGGTTTATTTGGCATTCAATTTGTTTTCTATTTTGTTTTGTTCATCTGAAATAACTTAAATTGCTTTGAATTTAAATTTTTTTTAAACTTCCACCACTTTGTATATTAATAAAATTACGAGTATAAATTATTACATGGTTCAATAAAAAATTATTTCGTTGAACATATATAAGCTTATGAACTTTTTATATAAGTCACACATCTTAATAAATAGAAAAGAGACAGATAGATTAATGAAAATTTAGCCTCTTTGAGCGTGCGCAATGTGCTATTTTAAAATTAAATTGAGTATTGTTAAATCAAAATACACATTATTCATCGAATTTTCATATTTGCATTTTATCTTTTTATTAATAACATAAAAATTTTTAACAAGTGGCATAGTATTAACACTTTAGCAGTCTATTGAACTTATGCATTGTGAATTTTGAAGACATCGTAAATAAATTCAAAGAACGAAACCGTAACGCTTTCGCTGAGCACTTTTAAGGAGAAAATTCGAAAGTGGGTCTAATCGATTTGCGAAAATACATAAAACAAATACAGAATTAGTCGAATTAGTGTAACCATTTTACGGGGAAAAGGAGACAGTCTAATTTTCTGGATCATAGGGTTAATGATCTATTCTCAGAAATCGACGTAAAAGAGGTACGTGCTGGTATAATTATGTTGGAGTAAAACCAGAAATTGCTAAAAACATTCGAATCTATCTTTTTTTTCTTTTAAATAAATTTTAAAAAGATCAAAATATTTTAATTAAAACTTTGCCATAAAATACTAAAGAAGATTTTTTAAATTTTATTTTAGAGGATCCAAAATGAGATTCATATACTTTCAAAGTAGGTGTCCCAAAAAATGACCGACTATTTGAAAAATCAATAAAAGAATGAAGTCGCTGCATTGTGCATTGGTAACCAGGGAATTTATTCTCATCAAAATTCAAAGTTAGTTACAGAGCTCACTAACAGATGGCGTCAAAATTAGTTACAGAGCTCCGCTAACAGATATTGTCAAAATTAGTTACAGAGCTCGCTAATAGATGGCGCTTCTGATTGAGAAAATTATAAAAACAATGTTTTATATGCGTTTTGCCAAACACGTCAGGCTTCTGGCATGCATTTCGAAAATGTTTTACTCGTTAGAACACGCCAGAAAAAAAAATTAGTTGCAAAATTCAAAGTTACAAAGTTGTCATCAGATGGCGCTTCTGACTGAGAAAAGTTAAGCAAAAAAAAAAAATGTTTTAGTTCTATTTTGTCAGACACGTCAGCCTTTAGGCGTGCTCTAACGAGTAAACCATTTTCGAAATATACGCCAGAAAACTGACAGAACTGACTTTTTCACAATTTTGTCCATTCAGAAGCGCAATCTTTTGACGAACTCTGTTACTAACTTTGAAAGTTGATAAGAACAAATTCCCTCATTACCAACCGAGCAATTTTTATCGTACTTCCGTTTTTTTAAACTGATTTTTCAAATCATTGGTCATTTTGGAGACACCTGAATATAAGTAATGCTTAAATATAGGTAGCCTCTGCTAATATTAAAAATTAAATAAATTTGTTTTTTTAGCAAAGGAAAAAAACAAAGAATAAAATTTTGTTTGAAAATGAAAAAAATTTATGAAATTGTAAACAAAACTCTCCCAGGTTTTATGTTATTTTTCCCGTTAGATTTAAAATGCTCTTTTATTGTTTTTATTATTTTATAAGTAGATAAAAATTTTTTTCCCCCCCCAAGTTTTTTTATTCAATTTTTGAATAAAATCATATAATTTTGTCCAAGGCGTTTTTTCTTTCTTTAAGAAAATTTCTAAATAAAAAAATTTTTCCCCCCAAACAGCAATGCTTTTAAACACAAACATCTATCTTAAAAATTTTATACTATACGAGGTAGGTTTAAAAAATTTCCCTGGACGAGTCTATAATTTTAAAAAAAATTCAAAAAAAATTACTGAAACACCTCCTCCCAAATGTTTGGGGAAAAAATTTTTTTCCAAATTGTAAAGGTAAACAAACATTTCAAATCCATTTTAGCCAGGACTTTTAAATTAGTCTGATGCATTTTTTAAATTCATCCAGATAGAAATCGACGATCCTCCGGAGCCAGTTAGGAAAAAAAGAGAAGTCGCAGGAGACAAGATCAGAAGAGTAAGGAGGATGTGGCAAAAATTTTTTTTTTTGCAAGAAAGCCAGAGAGTGGCTGCGCGTTAACCCCATTGCTCGTTTATTTCGGCCCTTTTTTTGATCGACTCCCAAACGATGCATGTGAATCTAACCGGTGAAAACCCAAATATTCCAACGACTCTGCTATTTGCCCCATTTTGAATCCTTTAAGACCGCCGCAAAAACCCTTTTTATGATATCTTTAGCGGGGGAAAGTCTGGGACGCCAGAATACGTGCCCCCTTTCCCTTCCTTCTATGAACAACGGGGTAGCTAAATTAGTCGTGGCTGGATGTCACGGTTCAGAATAACTAAAGACCCGCCGGTAGGGAAGGGGGAGCGATCCCTTAAATCTGTCGAAAATCAAACGTTTTCCGTGTTGGGGTGTGAAGTTGGGAGAGGGGGTGCCAGCTCAGGTCCCCTCGTCACTTAACATGGTTCAAATTCGGGTTTCGTCGCCAAAGCCCTCGTGGCGACAGTGCATTTAATATTCACTCACTCTTGAACAACGATTTAAAAAAGTTTGGGGTTTCGGATAATGTATCACTGCCGTACAAATCCTTCAACATTTCGTAAGTCTCCTTATCATTTTTTCCAAACGAGCACAATATTTGGTATCCGTTTTCTGCTCAACAAACCCCATTTCTTTCAATCGCCGGTTACTAAATGCATCCCCAAAAAAATACGACGCTGCGGGGAGCCACCGACCACCTGATTTGAGAAACCATTTTTTGGGAAAAGGCAGTAACACGAAACGTTATGTAGTCCCCCTGCAAAAATTATTCACGTTATATGCTCAGTCCGGGAACTTTTGAATTCTACCTCGTATGTTTTAATACTTCTCACTATTTCCCAAATTCCTGGTTCACGTTTTATGCATTGTTTCAAATTAGGTCATATTCGAAAACTTAAGGTGAGTGTTGTCCAATTGCGGGTTCAGACCTTAGCATTATTGAAGACCTGACGTGTAGAGGATCTGATGCACGTCAAATCTGGCGCGGGTGTTTAGAAAGGAAAGTTTCGGCTCAGGCATCATCTTATCACTTGATTAGGTTCCAAATTACGATGTCCTTCGCCAATAGCCTTGTGTTGCTTCAAAGTGATACATAAATTAAAACCAAATCAAATTGATTCACGTAAACAGTTGGAATTGTTCCTTTTAACAAGCTAAGAAATTTTGAAATCGGAATTCAACCTTTTTTGCCCAGCCACATACTGATGGCAGGTATTTCAGGGTCCCAACTGAGGATAATGGACTTGGAACATTAAAATTTATGTTAAAAAATTTTTTTTTGGCTTTTATTTTAATATTATATTAATTTTTCAGTCAAACACACACACACACACAAAGATTTGCTTTTGTGCGATTTTTACTGATTTTTATCATAATTTCGATTTCCTTCCATCTCTAACAAAACCTCTTATTCAAATTTTATTATAAAAGCATATTAATACAAAAAAATGGATTGTTATTGGTAGAATTAAAGGTTTAATTTTTTAAATAAATTTTTCTAAATAATTAATTTCTTTTGCAATGGGCATGACGCACTAGTAAAAGGCCGACGGGCCGCATGTAGAGTATCACTAGCAAATTATCTTTTCCCTTTGGGCGGTTTAATCCCAGTCCGTAAATTCGAGTCCGATTTCCCCTGAAGATTAATCGTGCAAAATAATAACGGCAACTGCAAAAAAAAATAAAATGAGTTTTTTTTCTATTTATGTGGGGGAGAGAATATTAACGTCCACTGTTCACACACGAGGGTTTTTTTGGGGACGGACCCGTTTTTTTAACCATGGTCAAGTGACGGGAGACACCCGAGTACTCCTCCCAATACCACACCCACAAAGGGGGGACGTTTGATCCGACGTTTTAAAGGGATTTCCCCAATACGGCAATGTGATGTGGAAGTTAAAAAAAAAAGTATTACCCTTCACTTGATTACCAAAACATGCCCCATAGTTCTTATGTTTTTCTAGTGTGACGTTAAAATTCATAATTTTATTTCTTCACTTTTATCTTTCACTTCTATTCCTTTATGTTATTGTATCTATGCGGAGCAGAACTATTATTGAAAATGAATCAATCCAAAATGTATTTCTTGTAGGAAATAGCAAGATTCGCAAGTTCTGAGAAAAAGAAATATTTTGATTATATGAACTCACTTTTTGTTGTAATTAATAATATTCTTTTATAATGAAATTCTGAGTATATTTGTTTGGGAAACTTTTCATTTCGATAATAATTCGCCATCAATATTTTTTGGGAGTAATTAAAGTACAAGAAAGAAAAATTTTGCTTATGAATCTCTGTGTGTGATGGTTGTATAATAATCTTATAAATAATTTTTTCTCTAAAATGAATTTTATTAGATCTGCATTAAGGATAATTCTGAAAAACCATTTTAAAGATTAACTACAATATTACTTAAAACTCTCCCAAAGGGAAAATATAGTACATTAAAAGGATTACTTTTATTTACGTGGTACGTTAAGTAAGGTTTATTTATTGAAGTAATTTTTGTAAGTCATTTTTTATTTACACAACATAAAAATTAATCTACTAAAAGTGGTTTTTTCTTATAACATAAAGAGATAAAAATCTATTCCGAAGATGGGTTCCCTGAATTTAATTTAATACTTTAGTGACTTTTATCGTTTGAAAAGAAAAATAAATAACATTATAGTTATTAATAATAAAATCAGTAATGATAATAATTATTAGTAATTTTATTTCTATTTAATATTAAGAATAATGACCTTTTTAAATATTTTATGGACAATTTTACGTGTTTAGTTCAGTAAGAAAACAGTTTTTTACGAAGTATTTTGTTAAAAAATATATTTAAATAGAATGAATTCAGTTCCTATGAACCGTTTTAATAATGAAAGAGAAACTAAAACCTCTCTCTGCCAGATAAATTTTCTTCTATTTTGTAACTGATCCGTTGACATAAAGAAAATTTCAGGAGTCATTACTTCCTATAAAAAGTATACAGTTTGGTCACTTTAAGAAAATATAATTAAGTTCATTGAGATCTTCCTAAATTTTTAGTGTATCGTCTGTCATAAAACTGTTCAATTATTCGAAAAAATAATTATTCGACTTACAAACTTTTTTATGTTTTATAATATTGAACATAATTTTTTGTTTACTTATTATCAGATTAATCATTTTATTTCAATTCTCTTTCTGAAAAATTTACCTTTCACTGCTTGTTAATTAAATTAAATTAAATTCTCGAAATTTTATAAAGCTGTACCTTATAGTTTCATTGCTTTGAAAATTACATTCTATTTATTACAGCCTTAGACATTTAGGATTTCCAACGTCACGCAGCAAAACAAATACCTTTAGCTAATTTTGAAAAAGAACGTAATAATATTTAATCTTTCTCATTTATCTTGCGTTTTCACCAAAGAAATGCAAATGAAAACTCTTTCGTATAAAGTCTGAATACTTTATTTACATGTTCTGTTTTATTACCTTATATTAAGTGAAGTTACATATAATTTCCTTTTAATACCACAATCAGTTTTTATTCCATGAAAAACGAATGTTAAAAAATTTATTAAAATACTACATATATTTTACTTTAATTAGAATATATTTTACAATACACAAGGAATATTTTTCTGAAGTTGTTTAAAATTTAATACACTAAGGACTTCCCGTAGGCTTATTTTCTGCAACTATAGCGCAACATAATAACTAGGCCAAATTAAATATGATTTAAAACAAAACACATTTTAGCTATATTTAACAGTCTGTCATAACTTAGTCAAAATTTTTAAATTTCAACAAAATATTTTACTCTCGAGTAAATATACAATCAATTTTTTGTTGTTGTTTAAAAAACATTTGAAAATCTCTCGGCTACCATCAGGGGATTTTCATAGACTTTATAAAAGTAAACAAAGCATTATTTCATTATTTAATAAATCTCCTGTGAAATTATTCTATTAATTGCAAGTAACAATAGTCCACAAGCAAAATCTTTCCATACCAATTTTTCTAGAATTTCTTTGTCGGTTCCTAAATATTGAATGTTAATTAGATTATGAATAGATTAACAAGTAAATATAAAAAAATTCATTAATTTTTTATAACCAATGAATGAGTAGAAAAGGTATTTATTCGATTACTTAAAGCAGCGAGTAATTACAAAAGAGTAGATTTTATGCTAGTATAATAATAATCTTATCAACTGTATTCTATGAGATGATTCGTAGAAAAATTTGAAGATTCAATTATCTCTTTAAATAAATTTGCAGGTCATTTTTTGAACAGACTTTCGCTGCCGAGATAAAACTCTGAAAGATAATGCTTTCATCATTTACCACGGAAAAAAGATGCAATGAAATAGTAATTAATTGTGCTTTATTTTGTAACAAAGAAATACAGATCTATATTTAATTCAATTTTTAAATAAAAAATGAAATTTATAAATCCCGAGATATTCAATAGGCTGGATCGAAAAAAAAAATTTCAGAATTTCAAAACCTACTTATGCGCAAAAGAGGTTTTCTGATATACAGATAAAAGGAAAAAATAAATTATAAAAATTAATTTTTGTGTTAAGTACTGAAAGTTAATGCTGCAAGAGGGATGGAGTTAAGAGATATTTGAGCTTTTTTTATGTTAAAAAATCTTAATTCTTATTAAAGAATTACGACTTTACTTTCGACTTTGCGACTTAGTACTTTCAAACATTTATTGCGACGAGTAGACACCTACTAAAGAGTTACAAGAAAAAAAAAACATTAAATACTTTTAACACCTTTTTTTAATGTTAAATTTTAAGAAAACACCCTGTGGCGGATCTTCACGTGACCTTCACACTAATCCTCTTGGGGAATCTTTGGGCTAGCATTCGCGTTTAATTCACAGTCATCCCTCTCAAGAAGAAACCCTAATATTCAGATTAGTTTGACTATATAAAGTCAGAATTTTGTAATCTAGAGTAGGAGGTAGGAAGCTGCTATATTCGCTACGCAGGTAAGATTGGTTTACTTTCGCATGTAAAGAATAAGAGTGGTGTTTTAACACTGTGTTGAATTAGTAGATTTGAGGTTAGTAATCAACGATAGATTAGGTTGAGTTAAATAAATTGATTCCGCATATTTGCTTAATAATCAGTGCTTTCTCCGTGCTACTCATTTGACATTCATTTTGAGAATAGACTATTGTTGGTTAGTTTGTTTGACTAAATAAATGTGATTATGGAATTCTCAGGTTTTGCTTTCATTCCTCCCACACCCTTAGGTAGGCAAGACAGTGAGAGAGAAACTTCAGGTGCGAGTTGCTCACAACCCTATTGTCGAGTGAGTGAGAGAGTGAGAGAATATTAACGTCGCACTGTTCAGCTACACGAGGGCTTTTGGCGACGGACCACGTAATTTTGAACCATGGTGAAGTGACGTGGACGATACCTGGGCTGGCCCCCCCCTTTCCTAACTGCCACACCACACCAACGGGAGGACGTTTCAGAGCAGATAAAACAGAAACGGAAAAAAGCTTAGATCGTACTGATTGGGCAATGAGGAGTAAGAGAGCTGGGTTATGAAATGTTGAAACTAATGTCTCTTTGTACTACTTAGAACTCATTTATCAATAACCATTGTTCAATAATTATTTACACTGTGGAAAAAAAAATTTTTTTTTTTTTTTGAGTCCAAGATTATCTAAGCAAAATTAAGTTTTTTTCAGTTTTTGTAAAACTCAAGCCTTTTGTGTAATATTAAAAAATTTGAAATTAGAATTTTTTAATTATTTGTTCTTTAATCTCCATACCATAGTGAGTGCATTTCTTTATTATGTCTGAAAGTATTTTGTCTTAACTCATTCCAGAGTAAATTAATTAACACGAATTCTACTTGAATCTAATTTTTTGAAGCATGACACAAATTATAACCTTTATTCAATGCTCCAATGTTTTAAGACAATTAGTTTTGCTACATAAACCATATTGAATTGTGCATTAGCCATATTTACGCCTAGTTTTATAGTTTTTAGTTCCACAAATGTATATTTTTGAATTGTATATATTGGAACTCTGAGTCTTTCCATGTAGACATTTTAATAAAATAAGATCAACTAGATCTCCAAAAATTGGCTTTTTTCATTCATTATGGGGTATTGCACGTGTGTATGGGTTTTATGATCATAGTGCTTCTGCCTTTTTAAACTTAGTTTTGACCTTGAGCATCAAAGAGTAGCTTCCTTTGAAAATTAAATAAAAATACTTCAAATTATTGTATTTCCATACATCATTTTAAACAGAAGTATTTGAACTTTTACAGAATGTAAAAAAGTGAAAATCGATATTTTTTTTTCAATCCACCATAATACCTAATTCATTCAATTAACAAAAATAGGAGATAAAAAACACTCTTGAAAGTTAAATATAGTATAAAATAACACTCAAGGCACAGAGTTGTCAAAATAGCTACAAAATTAATCAAACAAATCTATTAAAAATACATATGTCTTATACGATAGCTAAAATAGGAACAAGATTGATAATAAAAAAGAAAGGAAAATGAAAAAATATATTTATAAAAGAATGTGTGATGAGTATTTTTGGAACAGATCATTATAATAATCATCATAAATGTATTAACTTCTCCATTATTCAAACTAATTAATGTCCCCCAATACTTTGCGTTGGCGTTATTATGTTCCGATTTGCTACTGCTAAAAATTTGTTCGGCACTCATAAAAGAGAAATTGGAACTTAACAGTCTTTTCCGCAACATCAAATTATATATCTCATCCCTGGAGCATCCCACGCATGAAGTTGAGCAGCTTAATTGAGTAGGTGCATCATTAGTTCCCCGTTGCATTAACGTTCGAAAGCGGGGTGGTGCATCCTGTTTTAAGCACTAATTGTCTCTCGAGTGGAGCGGGGAAAGTTTGTTTCCGACACATAGCGAAGAAAGTCTTCCAATTATTGTCACACAGTGCTCGAGATTTGTTTGGTTACAATAAAGGATTTAATTAACAAGTAGAAAAAAGCACTTTCATTGTAATTTGTATTGTTTGCCGTTTCATCTAATGATGAAAATATTCCTAAATGCGATTAGTGATTTAATGAAAAGATGGAAAGAACTTTCGTTATTTTAACCATTGAGTTAAAAGAACATTTATCGAATGAATTTATTTGGGTAAAAACAAATACATTTCCCCTTTTTAAAAATATTAAGCTCACTGAAAAAAGCATATTACATATTCATTAAAAAATTATTGTTTAGAATTCCATTTATTACCAATATGTACATCCTGCAAGGATTCATAAAAAATGATTCCTAAAGTTGAGGTCAGAGTGCAAATGAAGTTTTGTTACAAAATATTAATTTATATCTTTATTGGTTTAATTATTGAACGCGTATGTTATTTTATATGCCACAACACCCTATTTGTGGGCAATTTAAGTTTTATAGGCGAAGTTCGTTTCCCAGCGCGAAGTTGAAAAATAAGATGGGACAACCCAAGAAGATGCGACAAGGGTTACCAAATTGGTAAAATATGATATCGTCAAGGAATCATTGGGAAGGCTGTAGAACTGATTCTTTAAAAATTTCCAGGGGGTTACAAAGGTGGTGGAGTTCAGAAGAGATTTAGTCAAAAACAGAATCTCTTTTGCTTCACCGCGAAAAAGAAGGAGAGAGAGACTATATCTGTCTGAGTTTCTGCTAAAAACTGTTCAATGGCACTGGTATGTTGTAAATTACAAAATTATTTTAAACGTTTACCAAGAACCTGTTTTCATTTTTTGTGATAACTTTTTGTTAAGGTTGTAGCTTTATTAAAAAATCAAATATTTGTGTTGGTCTTTAAATGATTCCTTTTTTTAAAACCCAATTTTTTTGTAAATTCTAGAATAAAATTTGAATATGCCAATTTTTATTTTGTCTTTAAATTTTATTCCAGGGAAACCCCTTCTAAAATTTTGGAAAAATAAAAGATAATTGTTGTAAAATTTTATAAGTGTTGTAAAAAAAAAACCTTACTATTTAAGAGAGTGAAATCTGCTATAGTTTGAAGACGAGTTATTGCTACAAAGCACGGCGAGTATTAATCACAATAAAGAAGGTTTTTTTTCTGAATCTTTGCACATAGGTCTGTCTTTTTGTAATTGATGCCGTCGCTCTTAAGGGTACATAGTAATGAAATAACTAATGTGCTGGGCTCTGAGATGATCAATCAACACAACATGAACCGATATTTAATCTCTATGTATACTGTCTGACAGAAAAAATTCACCACTTACGTGAACGCAGAAAGTGACGAGAATCGATAATCAATAAGAGACCACATCGAAGTGGTATTTGTTTCAACAGGTTCCAAGAATACAGTGAGAACTAGATAATTGGTAGGTTGGACGAAGATACGTGTAACAACACGTCATAGAACAGAGCGCGATTTGTTCCCTGAGAAAGGGACAACTTCATTCATCCTAAATTGTTTATCACAGTTC
>BMAV01002048.1:12500-16227 GCA_019973955.1 Trichonephila inaurata madagascariensis | reverse complement strand
GAAAATTTAAAAAAATTCCCTCAAAATAGTTGAGAACACGGGTTTAGGGAAAAAAATTTTGGGGGGAAAAAAGTTATTTTTCCCTTAAAAACTTTTAAATTCATTTAAAAGAAATACGTCTTATTTTTGTTTATACTTCTTTTTTTCTAAATTTAAATATTTTAAGGCTAGCCTTTTTATTTTATTTTATTAGGATTTTAATTCTTCCCAAAGTAATGAAAAGCGGTTGTCTCACATGTTTGAATGATGGGCTCAATCCAGGTCACGTGCACTGTAAAGTCTGTACAATTATTATCATATACATTTTCCCTTAGAGCTTTAGTTTCAAATTTTAAATGCAAAAAGGGTACTTTTTTAATCACTAGAAAATGAAACCCGAATTAGAAAGCTTTGCAATCCTTTTTTGAATGTAATAATTTGTTTAAACCTAATCCACTTTTATGTGGAAATTTTTAAAATGTAACATTTTATACAGTCCAAGGGAATAAATAAACCCCATCGTAAAATAGTAAGTAAGCCGTTAAAACACCCCAAAAAGGGGGGAAATTTTCCCTGAAAATTGTAAAAAAAATTTCGGCCTTTTTTTTTTGGGGGAGTGCATTAGCGAAACTTTTTTTTTCTGAGGTGCTGCTTTATTCATGATTGGCTCAAATGAACGAGACTAGAATAACAATTATGTTGTTAAATTTTACATAAAAATGGTTTTGAAGTTATTTAGTGGAAATATAAATAAAGTTTATGAACGGGAGGAAATATTCTCGTAATAAATATCAAAGGACTCTCAACCAGATTCTTCAATGTGGGACTTGCTCCTTTAATTAATTCCTTAGAATTATTATGATATCATTAGTATAGCAAATCGTTTAGTATAAATTTAAAAGTCCCATAGTTTCTTCTCAAAATTTAAAAAACATCATATAATCTAAATAAATTAGTTTCATAAATGTAATTTTAGCGTAGATGTTTTAAAATCTTTTTTTTAATTTTCTCCGAATTTTTGTTTTTCACTGAAACCATTAATTGAAAGGCCCCTATCGAGGTTTCGTATTTGTTTTCCCCCACAGGTCCGGTTCTATTCTGGGGTGGGAAGATCCACTAGCCTTTTATCCCACTGCAGTGGCCCTTTTGGGGGTTTAAACACGGGGTTCTGCTTTTGCGAACATGATCGACATCGCTCAGCACTTTTGCGTCCAATGGTCTGTATACGAATGGGCAGTATACCCCGTCTCTGGGTGGCCCCTACTGAGATTGAGTTTGAGTTTGAAATAACATAATTAATCACAAAGTGATTTGCATACTTTTTTTAGAAAAGGCTTTTAATACACTTTTGAAAAATGTGGATTTTCACGTAATGTGTTTGCGCAATTTTTATCACTTATTCCCTTTTCTTTGAAATGCCTTAACAATTCATGAAACATACATTGTCATCAGAAAGTATAAGTTAATAGCAGATCTCTAAGGAGAAATGACATTTATAAGTGAAATCAATGGGAGACTCATTTCTCAAACAATGATAGAAAACTGAACAAAGCTATGCATTAAATTTTGCGCCAATCTAGATGTTTTCAGCGAATAAAGAAACTCAGAGTTGTATTTACATCGTACTATAAAACTGCACGAGGGCTAGTGGTGACGGACCTTGTTATTTTGAGCCATGTTCAAGTGACGACACCCGAGCTGGAATCCATTTTCCCTGACTTTCACACCAACGGAAAGACGTTTGAATCTCGACAGATTTAACTTGCAACGACACCCTCTTCAGCGCACCAAATTTGAACTCAAGGCATGCCAGTCATGAAACCGTTACATTAATCACTGGGCTATCGAGACCATTAGCAAAGAACAGAAAAAAATAATTTCAATCAGATATGACATTTTCTTATATTGACCGTAAAATGTTTATAATTTTGAGATGTAGATTAGTTCTGCATGGTATTGAGTATATGCAATTTATATATCATCATATTTTAAAAAGAAAAAAAGTAGTTTTAATGACGAAAAATACAAACACTGCTAATAAAATTGTACTCATTTCAAAACAACTTAAGATTTATGAAATATTTTAGTAATATATAACTTGATTTTAACTGTATAAATATGTTATTGTCGATTTATAACAAAATAATTCACCTGCTGGTTCTTAATCAGTACTTATGTGTGGATGTCAGTAAAACACACAGTTTTATGCATACTTAAACATTTTATCAAACAGAAGTTCAAATTTTTAAAGCTCATTTTTGTAAAGTAAAATTCCCATAACTTAGACTTATAACATCCCTAGACGTTGTTATATCATGCTCCTTATTCTGAGAAAATACACTTTTACATTCTTTCTATAAACTCTTAGTTCACTAAACTATCGTCAAACGTTTGTTGTAGTCCTATAAAGATCCAACAAACCACCATGAGTGTCCTTTTTTTGTTATTAATTCCTAGACTCAAAAGATACTCAATTGTGTTAGGAAAATATATAATCTACTTGATGCAACTTTGCGTGGTCTTTCGCGTTTTCGAAATTTTTCGTAGAAAGATTGGTTTTGAGTTGAAGAAAAACGCTTTTTTTACCAGACAGAGTTTTTCCTTACAGTGATATAGTTTCTCGGAATAAGAGTTTTGTGACATTTTCTGAGGGACAAAATTTTTAAATATTGAAGAATATTATATTATGATTTCTAATTCTCGAAGGAATAGTTTAATAACGATTAATGCTGTGCATAAATATATGAGTTGACTTTATAATATATTTCCATCAGTTTTTTTAAAGAATCTTTACTTAAATGTTGCTAAATGTGTAAGAAAATATTTAAGTTTTGTTTACAATCATTTAAATCGTTTCTATTTCTTTGATCTTCTGGAAAAAAAAAAATAAGCTTTTTTTATTCGTTTTTTTTCCCCTTTATGTAAAAATTTTAAATATGAATAAAAACTTTTATTTTAACTATTTATTTAATAGCAATATAATAAATATTTTCATTGAATTTAAATGATTTAGAATACAAATACAAATTAAAATATTTTATAGCAAAATTATAAAAAAATATTAGTCACGAATAATCGGAGTTAAAAGTTTTAACCCAAAACAAATTTTTTAAAAAGGCATTAGTAAAAATCCATCGGAGGGGCATTATAAAAAAGGAAAAATATTTTTATTTAATTATTTGATTAAATTGTTTTCTGACGTAAACAAAATATGTATATCAGTAGTATTTTGGGTTTTATATAAATATGTGTATACAACTAAGTTATACTTGTTCATATGACTTGAAAAATAATTTGAATTAATTAATTGAGCATTGAATGACAATAAGTATAAGTGAGTATTTATCTTACAAAGTTATGTAGACATTGATTTTAAAGTCTATAAGTTTTTTTTTTAATTAGTAGGGTAATTATTAAAATACAGACAGTGCACGAAGATTTCTTTTTAATGAATTTTTTTTTATAAACGTTATCCCTCGTATAGTATAACCCCGTGCTTCTGAGATAAACATGAATTTTTAAAAAAATGCCCAGATTCATCTTTTTCAAAGAAGGGAAAAAAAAAAACCGAAACATCGTGAAAGAAATGCCTTTTTTATTGGATTTAAAACTGTGTAAGCCTGACACACATACACACAATAGCTATAGCTTCAAAACAATAGAGCCCAGCAATGATTATCAACTGCACATTACGATAAAACCTGTATTTGGCGATGCATATCCATGTTGATTCTGCATGCTTGTACAA
>BMAV01002048.1:0-7500 GCA_019973955.1 Trichonephila inaurata madagascariensis | reverse complement strand
TTATGGAATAAAAAAAAATAATGAAAAATAAAATTACCATTTATTCTTGCTTGAGTAAATTTTAAGTGATATAATTATTGTCTAAAATTTACTTAATGTACAGACTTCACATATATTCTTAATGTTATGTCACATATTTCTTTACTCTTTAGTGTCAATTAAGAGTTACGTGAGGTGTTCTCCAGTGCCACCATTTTTCACATATGCGTGCGTATGCGGTTTAGGGGGATGTAAATAAGCAAATCCTTCTCTGAAAAATAAGTAAACTCTTCAGAAACTCTGCCAAGGTCATTTTATTGCATTCCAAAGCCCTAGAAATAGTTTAATCGATAACAATGCAAAGAAAAGATTGTATTTCGGAAAACAGTGTACGTGCGCCAGGGACAGCTAACGCACCTGCTGAGTGTAACGTACCTACACACCGACGACAGTTAAATGTTTAATTATAAATAATTTTGTGTTTTTGCACATTCTCATTAGAATTTCACCAAATTTACCCAACTCTTGCGAGAAACACGAAGATTGTCATGAATAAGAATGAGTGCACAAGTTGGTGAAAATTCTCGTGTGCTTATCCCTTTTAAAATCACAATTATGATGTCATGCATTGCGTCTTAAGTATTTGTCATTATTTTCATAATTTTTGGTGGCATATTTAGTACCCTTGGTTCAATACTTTTTAAAAAAAATAATCATAATTTGCAAATTCTCTTGATTTTGCACGCGAGTACGTTTTTATATCACCTTCTTAAGATATATTAAAACAGACATCTTGAAATGATTTTATGAACAAATAAGGAGTCTGAGATCCCTGATTAAGATTTCTGGATAAAATTCTGGATTCAGAATTCTGGTAAAAATTGTAATTATATTTAATAAGTTACATAGAAATCATTCAAGCTTTTTTTTTTAAAGAAAATCAGTTTTAAATTACAATTTTAGTATTTGAATATTAGAACAAAATAAGTCTAATTTCATTTTTTTTCTTTTATTTAAAAATAAAATATTAAACAAATTCTGTACAGATGCACTAACACACAAAAACCATTACGTATAACTATATATAGTTTCATAATATAAACTTAAAACATAAATAAAATAACATTTAAAGAAGCTACTTTTTAAAGAACTATACTGTTTGTTCTGAACAAAAATCATTACAGAATCACAAAGTAGTTTTTGATAATGACAGTAATAAGATTATGAAATTAACTTCTCTTCAATCCTGACACTTTTTAAACGTGGAATTTTATTGTATGATTTGAATTTCCTAATAGTATGATTAGAAGCACAAATGCTAAAAAAAGTTAAATTTTTATTATTAGTTTGGTTACAATAAGAGATATGTGCACCACAGGTTTAAGTAAACAATATAAAAAATTACAATTTTTTCCAATTGAATTTATTTTACTAAAAAATTTTTAAAAGAAAAATTGAAGAGATTCATATTTTTAAAAATCTCATATATAAAAACTTATATATAAAACTCATACATAAAAAAAGGATATTTAAATTAAAGTGCGTTGAAGACTTGTTTCCTTAATGCTTTATGGAGATATTTTTTTATTACTGAAACTAAGTTACGGATTTAAAATTTTGCATGTTAAATTTTACTTTAAATAAATTAAATCAGTGAATGGACATTTTAATAGCAAAATGAAATATTCAAATATTTGGTGAATTACACAAAATGAATAAATCTATGTTTTACTGGTATACCTCAAACAAATATACCTGGTGTTTGAAAAGTGTGGTTAAACTTTCCAATATTAATTAGAAATAAAAAAAAGCAAAAATATTGACTTACGGGTTCTTGTTCCATATAAAGAAAGTATCAATAAAGAAAGTATTAGATATTTTTGTGAGCACAGGTAGTGTATTATTTAGTTATGTTATATCGGCAAACGACGATTGTGTGTTTTAATGGGGATTAAAAAACGTATCATTTGTTTTAAATTACCCATATTATATAAAAATAGTTTAAATAAAATTGATGGAGATAAAATAAAATGAAAGTATTTTAAGGATAATCTATCTTTGATTTCGATCATGATTTTTAACACAATTAAATGCCGAATAAAAACTGTAGAAACGATGAGTTCAATAATAAATAGTTTAAAACAACATTTGGAACATAAATATACTATTATTTTGTTTAGAATGAATTATACATAATCCATGGATCCGATCTATATTTTCACGTGTATATTTTAAATTTAATTGTAAAATATTCCCATGTATTTTATTTATGTAATAATTTTCCTTTAATGAAAATATATTAAGAAAAGTATGAAATAGATATATGCTTTACTAGCTACGAAGAGTTCTGCTTTATGAAACTTTAAAAGATGTCTGAAACAAGTTTAAACTATTCAAAGTTTTTTTTTTCCTTTTTAGCTACGTTAGTTTTGAAAACAGACATTTCAAAGGTAAACTTATTTCTTATGGCATCACAGAAAACTATTTCTTTTGATATTTCAAGGATAAAGGTCTTTTGTAAAGTACGCGTTTTTACATCTATTTTTATGTGAAATGGTACAAATATGCTGTGCATCATATCGCAAATTAATTTTTTCTACTGCATACGCTAAAATAAGCTTTATAATTAAGTTAATTTATGGAAAAATAATACCAAACACTTAAAGAAAGATAATTTTTCTTTTATGTATCTAGCAAAGAACTTATAATAAAATACTGGTAGAAGAAAATTTAAATTTAGAAATCTGGTGATATTAGTTTTAACATTATTTCTTCATAGGTAATTGGAATAATTTTGCATGAAAATCTCTATAATATATATATAAAACATTTCAACATATTTTTTGAAGTTATACTTCTTTTGGTTCGTTAGAGAAATGGAATGAGGGTAAATTTTTACGATGCGCGTGCGCACACCGTCACATATATGAAAATGCTTTGTCTAGAAATATACAGAACGGGACAAATCATTCCCGCCTTCGAAATTTTTAGAAAACATTTCTCTTCATTTTCCTGAAGAAAGGGGCACCCGGGTTTGAACCGGTAACCTCTCGATCTGAAGTCCAATGTTCTACCACTGAGCTACACCCCGCGTCAGCAAACCATTACTTTGCGTTCTGTAGGAACGGATACAAAAATGCTTTGTCTAGAAATATACAGAACGGGACAGATCAATCCCACCTTCCACAGTCCTGTTAGTGGTCCTATTGTCTGTTCGGGGTGTTTAAAATTATTTAAATCTTGATTATCTCGGTTTCGGCTGGTCCGATTGACTGAAGGTTAGTATCGTCCAACTCTGCTCGTGACCGCTTTTCATCCTTAGCCCAGTTTGCCCTGCTAAAGATTTTTAGAAATATTTTAATCTAGTTACGCCAAAGAAGTATACCTTCTTACGTGCGTACATAAGTACACAAAGATTTTTTTGTATACTAGAATTGTTTCATTAAATCTCAAGCAATTTTTTTTTATAATCAATGTTGAAAAACTTTTTTTACGTACAGATACAGATACTCTCATAATTTTTATTTGTGATACGAGACGTGTCCGGAAATTGAATGTCGTTTTATTATACCGCAACCACACAGAGGTAGTATCAGAGTTCAACATTTGCGGACATTTGTCTCTGGTTGATTCTCAATACAGTGGGATTGTGTTGTTTTGCATGTGCTAATGAGGATTCAAAATAATTAAGACGATTGCCGATCTCACCAACAATGAAGTACATTTTGTAATCCATTTTTTGAACTGGATGAATGTTAAACTAGTTTAAATTCATCGTCAACTTGTAAAGGTTTATGGTGAAAATGTAATAAGTGATGAAATGTGGTGAGAAAGTGGATTTGGCAATTCATTGATGGGAACATCAATGTTCATGACGATGCCCGGAGTTGGCGACCTTCTGCTGTTAATTGCAGATTGGTTGAAAAAGGGAATAAGAAAACCGTAAGAAAAAGACTTTTATAATAAGATTGTTTTGTCATTAGTTTCCACAAAGAGCTGTTTAATACAGTCTGTCTTCACTGAAGGAATCCTTCTTTGAAGAGTGTTTTTATACCACGGTGTGGGATGGGCAGATTAACCAAATATAGTCTAAAAAATAAATTAAAAAAACACGCTGATAATATATTAACAAAAATAAACTTTAATACTGGTTACTTTATGTTGATTGTATATATTTATAAATCATTTCTATTACGTATGCAAAAATTCACATATTTCGGTAGTTCGGGAAGTGAATGATAAAAGATTACATTACATTCTCTCAGGCCTACATTAAATTTAATGATATAGTAAATTTAAAATTTTTGACAATTAGATTAAAACTTTTTACATCTCGTCCAAATTCACTTGAAATATCTCTTATATACCACGTGATTATAATTAAGGTTAAAGTTTCAAAACGCTATAAAAAAGAACCTTTGATCGGAATGTCGTCAAGTTTGAACGGAATATTATTGAAGAAGGGGGAAAGTGTATAGCTTAAGGGGAAAAAATGGAACCAAATTTTATAAACAGATGACGCTGTGAGCGGTAGAATATGTAAATGAAAATAGCAGAACATGGATTTAGTGCTGTAGCAAAATTGGTACCAAAAAGAGAAATCGGCTCCATTTTTCTCAACGGTGACTCACGATTGTTTTTAAGTAAAATCGAGCCTAATATTAACAGACTCCTTAAAATGCATCAAATTCAACCTTCTCATTAGTTGAGTTAAAAATTCGATGTATTAAAATATTAATAAAAATACTTTTCAATATAATTCAGTATGTTTTTTGGTTGTTCTCATAGAAAGTCTTCTTTAAACAAAGAAATATGATAGGGTCATATCTGTTGCCCATATAATGTGCGAGCTACTATAACAAGTTTCTCATTCATATATTTAATTACATACATGTATTTTCTTTTATTACTTGTAGATTTGAAGAGTCCTAAGCTAAGACTGTCACCAATATGCATACTCATAATTCCCCCTCCGATGTATAAAGATGTTTAAGATTTTTACAGTGCACGTGTTGTACCTTTGTCTGTGAGCTGTAGGAAAAAATGTGTTTCAGCCACTGCCTTTCATTTCGTATACTATCCAAGAAATATAATTAAACATGTTAACCAGGAACTAACGAGTGATTCCTTAAAGCAGTGCTCCACAACCTTTTATTGCTGCGGACCTGTCAACGTTTGATAATTTTACCGCAGCCCACTGAGGGTGGGACACGTTGATTGTTTGTATTTTAAAATTTTAATTTAATTATATTTAAATATAACTTCAGAATATAATATAGTTACACCAAAAATGAATGAAAGTGATTTAACGTGGAATATACAGTGTATTTCCTTGGAAAGTTGCACAAATCTGAGATAAATGCACCACTTTAAATTAAATGGCCATAGTTTAATGTTCTTTAGGCGATCCGGCACCATTTGTTCCATGGACCGGGGGTTGCGGATCACTATTTTAAAAGCTGAAACTGCCAATTTATTTACTTAGAAAGCAATAGTTAATTATGGAATAATTACTTCTTATCAATAAAACCCCTGCCTGTCTTTATAACAGGTAAGCTAAAACTTTTATTTTTTAACTAAAGAAGCAATCCAGTAGCGTTTCAATTTCAACAACATCATATCTACGACTGAAATGTATAATACTACACATTAAAATATATTCATTGCAATAGATATTTCAGATTTGCAAGTAAAAACATAGGGGGCTTTAGAAAAAATTTGCAATAAAAATAAATTTTTTTTTAAAAAGAATGTTTCTTTAAAATTAAATTATTCTTATCTCTTTGGAGGGGAAGGGAGCGTATCGAAATATTAACTCCAGGGGCCTCCAGTTCAAAAAAGTTTGGGAACATATTACTTACGTGTTATATCATTTCAAATGTTTTATAAACGATTCACTCAGAAACCCTTTATGCTGTATATCTACCTGTCTTTGTCATTTATTCTCGTTATCGCAATCTCAAAGGCGATGTCAATTCAAAAGGAAGTTTCTATCTCCCAAAACGTGTGTAAAATGTTTACATGTACCTGATATTAAAAAAATAATAATAATAAAGCGTAATGATACGTAAATGAATCAATGACAAAACGAACTTATGTCCTTCTAGAATTGTGTGTGTGTGGTAATATATTATTTTGTAAAACTTTATTTTTATTTGATTCCTATTTTTCCTTTTTTTTTTCATTTGTTTAACTATATTAATTATTGAACTAACCATCTTGAATAGAAAAAATAAAAATTATTCACGCTACTCTAAGCCCCTCTTCTAATACACTAACACAAATATTAAGCTGAAATATTCATTGCTTATCTATGTACTATTGACTAAACTTCACAACATGTTTCACTATAGTATTGTCGCCCATTCAGTATAGTGGTTAGCGACGCTGACTATACTACATATCTGGTTAACCGGTGAAAATGGATGTTTGTAAATGTATAGTGCTTTTCGGAGGGCATACTCAAACAGCCTCGCCCCGCGGCCCCCCGGAGGTTAGTGGTGGGGAGAGATAGGAGGCCCCTGATCCTCCCCCAGGGTGTTCTCTCTCAAAATTGGGGTGGAACCGAGCTAAATCGTGCTGTTACCTGTATGGTGCTTAAGGCCAACGTCATACGTACATCTAGCCCTTGCCATGGTGAATTTCTTGGGCCTCAATCTAACTACGTCAGACAGGTAGTATTAAAAAAGCTATATTATTAAAATGATTCTAAATTTTTATTTAAAAAAATGATAAATTACTATTCACTACAATTTTAATGAGGTTTCAAAGTACAAAAATCTTATAATTATTATGAAAACACAAATTTTATTTAAAAATTTTTAAACGTTGACAAATTCAATTTGCAAGGGTTTTTTTCAGGTTGTTTAACAAGATGGATATGTAAAATGTTCCATTTGATACTCATGTTGCAATCCACTTTTCAAATCTCTCCGAGAGTTTTTGTACTATTTCGGTGTAATTCTGTGCTCGTTCTTGTAAACTGTTTAATTAATCGATTATTATTTTTTATACAATTTTAAAATACATATATTTAAACGCCATCAAAATTTTTGAATTCAATGTATATGGATCCACATGGCATGATTCTTTCAAACGAGACGGATTTTACATTCGCTAATGTATTGTTCTAAGTTGAATTGAACAATTATAAAAAAAATTCGGTTGTACCAACTTCTTACTTTTTTCTTTAATCGTATGTATGCAATTTTCTTAAATGCATCTGAATTACATGAGCAATTTTCTGTCTGTGCATAAAATATATAATGGTAAGGCCCAGCTGCTACTCAAAGATATAACTAACACCTGCGCTTCATTTCGAGCATCAAGCGTAATGAGTGTCCCAGAAAGAATTGTTATATTTACCAAATATTCCATCAATTCAAAAACAAAAAAAAAGCATTGGGTAATAAATGGATAAAGAGGTCATTTTAATGATATACGTGAAGATTATTAGTAGTAGTACCATTAATAAGGGAAAGGCATAATAGAATGAAAGTCCCTGTTAATTAGTGAAGTTAA
>BMAV01002047.1:0-84126 GCA_019973955.1 Trichonephila inaurata madagascariensis | reverse complement strand
ACTTAAGCAGATGATTCGATAAAGGGTAAACGACTCGACCATTGAAGCGCACAACGACGTTTAACACGTTCACTGCCATTGTAGGGGGAAAAGCGATGCCAGCCGTATAAATGAGTTTTTCCCCACATATCGACTGAAGGGAAGAGTATAAATATTGATGATGAGCTCTTCCCTCTTTAGCACGAGCCTGGCTATTTAGACATCATTCCAGAACCCGCGCTTTCACGGGATTGGGTTCCTGTGATGACGTCATGTCTCACGATTGCACGTTACTTGGTGGCGAACAAATTAAGTACAAATGTCGGTTTCAGATTCATCGGTTTACGTATGATCTCTGCACGCTGCCTTAAATACATCCACGCTCCGTTGTTTAGTAGTCGCTCATTGTTGTTCAAGCATTCAGCTTTAAATTTTTCTGCTACTTGTGTTTTTGTTGTAAATATAGTAATCTGTCATATTTTAAAAGAGGAGTACAATGTCGAAAACAAGTGTTAAGAATTGAAAACAACATTTAATGCAGAATGCCTACGCCACCGGGTCGACCGCAACACCTTAAAAACATTGGAAGTAGCCCGCACCGTGGGAAAAGCCTGCCCACCCCTGATGGAAACAATTCGTGGCTTCGTAATCACATTCGTCACAGCTACACTTGTTCCTGGACAATTTACCCGTTGGAATACACTTCTTACGGCAACAGGATGGTAAAGCTGTTGTAACGGATTCTCCAATTTGACAGTGCAGATTTACTCACAATGCCTTTTCTGGTAAAGTCAACATGCTGCAATTGCTGGTGTATATGTTCTTTTTCTGACTACAGCTCTTTTTATATTTGATTTTAATGCAGTGTCACTGACATTTTGCTGTCCAGCACCATCTGTTGACCCTGTTTTACATTATTTTTTTGGTATCAATAAAACCCCATGACATTTCAAGCATATTTGACAGTTTGTATCGCTCAAGCAACATTATTCCGTGAATTGAATTTTAAAATGTTAACGGAATTTTGGGACTCCTGGTATATTAGTAAAACTAAATCTAAGTTTTTAATTATTTTTTTTCAAAATCGCAAGCTTTTATTGGAGTGTTTTGATTCTTTCGAGAATACAAAATTACGCAGCTCTGCTAATAAGTGAGCGTTATCTTTTAAGCCATTTGCCGTTTAGAATTCAAATCCTTGACACTGCTAATTCTGACTTCCAGAAACAGGCGTTTAAACTTATTTCTCGAAGTCAGAATTGGCATTTGTGCCGTAAATCCTCACAAGTTACTCATTCACTCGAATTGCAACTTCATGCCATGCATTTCTGCTTCTGAAGTAATTTTTCTTTTTTTCTTAATCTGAATTTCTAAGTATGAGATTTTAGGATTTAACCCTTAACTTCCCACTGTTGCATTTCTACAACATATGATTTATTTTAATTTAACAGACTCAATATTTTTTTAATTACCTACAAATCACTTATCTGAGAAAAAAGATTACTGCAATGAAATACATGCTAATTTTGTCACTAGATGGAAGTATATTTTTTCCAGAATTCACAACAATTATAAAAAAATCTCTAAAGCCTCAAGAACTGTGTTTTTGCTATAAAAAGAATCCATTATATTTTATGCTTCCTCTTGTTTACTGACGAAATAAATTACCAGATAAGAAATTTAAACATTTTATAATGAATAATAAAATCCTCATATATAAAAAAGTGTTGTAATTTACAACACTACTGCGCAATGTTGCACTTTTGCAACAAACAAAAAAATGACTGAAATTCAATTTAAACAGCTTAATTTTTCTTTGTATATATTTTTCCCCTTTTATTATAACTTGAGAACTAGTTGATATAATTTTTTCATAGAAATTTAAAAAATTGGGAAGTTATGGGTTTAGGTAAAAAAAAGGGAAAATTGATTAGGTAAAAGAAAAAGTAAGTTTTTAGTTACAGAAACACCCACTAAATTCATACGAAAATAGCTAGGCCCTTTGTCGAAACAACGAGCATAGTTTCCGTGAAGCAACGATATCGGTTTACCAGAATTTGGAACATTTCTACACTTTGGTGACTTTGTTTAATGTGGTTGCAATATTATATAAATACCATTAAAATTTTATTGAAATAGCATTTAAATAATTAAAGTCATAAATAAGTGTGTAAATATGTAACTGTATGTATAAATTTCAATTATTTAGTTATCCAATTATTAAATAAGAAAAAGCACATTTAAAATAATGAAACATGTTACTAAACCGAAATATCGGTTGTTTCAAAAGTCACGCACATCAACCTTTGCGGTTGAGTTTTAAAGACAGATGAATTATGTTAACAAACAGAATAAAGGATAAACAAAGGTTGAACGGTTATCTTTATTGTCAGATGTCAGACATGGTAAAATAACAGTAAATGTTTTAAATGATGTCCGTTTTCTTGGACACACAATCGAACTATGTTTACCAGATTAATTGACACTTTACGAAGAGTGTGAAAATTAATGTCCGATATTGCATGAAGAATGTTACTCTTAAGTTCGTCAAACGTATGGGGATTATTCCTGAAGGTAACATTTTTCAGATATCCTCAAAGAAAAAAATCCTGAATAGACAATTCTGGTAAACGAGTTGGCCAAAGTGCTTTGGAAATGACACGATCATCGAAATATTCAGTTAAAACTTCCAAACTGCCCCGTGATGTGTGACACATTGCGCCATCTTGCTGCAACCAAGCGTATCTTTCATCACTTTCAGCAAGGATATGAATTCTATAGTGATGTTTATGTAGACTGACGGTCTTTTTAATGGTCTTTGTAAAGCGGTCTCCACATTTGCCACTTTCGTTTTCATTATGAACGCTCTACCCGATCGCTTCCTGTCTGTAACCAAACCTGTGTCACGTAACCGTTGTACTAAAAGAGTTATCATTGATGCATTTGGTGTTGTTTCACCAAGATATTTCTGCTCAAATGAATTTATCACACGGCAATGAGATATTATAGCGAAATAAAATTCCACGATGGCTATTTGCTCTTGGGAAAACATCATGCACCTCCCGTTGTGCTCAACCGACTACGACTGACAGGTATTTTGAAACTGATGCCTGATACGTTAAAAACTTATGATGGGGTCCTTGCTGCCATCTAGTGAAAGAAATCTCAACCAACCCTTTTGTTTTTTAAGCAACAAGGATTACCATGTGGATGTGCGTGACTTTTGAAACACCCAGTATTATTCAATGCTTATAATCACTGAGACTGAAGAAATGTCTCACATTATACGACGCATATGAAAGCAAAACTCCTCTCACCGTAGTTGATCGTTCCCCTCCCCCCCTTCAAGTACATTAAATGAAATTTGATTTTGATGTAAAAGAAGCATGAAATGTGTGTGTGTTTTCTATTTAACCTTTTACTTATTAATCTTCTAAAATGAAATTTACCAGAAATAATTTTAAAATACCAGTATTCACAGGAAAAGAGCAATGAATCGAACAACGTACAATCACAGTATATTTATTTTCACACGAAAATACATGAAATGATTTGACAAATATCATATGCTTTTGGAACATCGAATAACTCACACATAGATTAGATGCACAGTAAATTCATGATGCATTCACAGTAAAATTTTAAACATCACATATACAACATCAATACACAACATTAGATTTAACATCTCTATATAAACTACGCAGCAATGCATTACTACTGGCTACTGCATCACATAATGCATGGTCAGTGAAATAAATAATAAATGAACTTAAATGGTGTATAAGAGATGATTGTGAGTTTACGATGGAAAAAATAAATATTAAAGTCTACATATATATATATCTGCATACCAGACAGTTTTACATAAATAATTTAACAGCCTATTCATTCTTAAACATCTTACTAAACACGGATCATATATCATACATGAAGACCGTTTTCGTTTAATGTTGATGGGATCATAAAATTCAGAAATTTTTATACTGTAGTATTATTAAAATTATATTTTGACTTTAATAGTATATATACATTAAGTTTTACTATTCTGACAACTTCTGTTTTTCCAACCAGTCCTTTTTTTCAAGTATAAAATATAATAACTTGTGTACTGTATTTTAATACTAAATAAACTACTCATCTTACGTGTTTAAGAAAATATTTTGTTTATTTTACAGAGTATCATTACATTTTAAATACGCAGCATGATACAAAAATATGAGTTGTAATCATTCCAGTTTTTATTCACTTAGGGTATTTTTCTCTTTGGGACAATCTGCTTCTTGTTTGTCTTGTATTTTACAGTATAAATGGAAATTTATGTTTAAGTTTTTAAAGTAATGATGAAAAACACATTTTAATCATAAAAATACTGTGCAGAAATTTCAGAAAGGAAAAAACTTTAATAAACTCGATTTTAATTGGTAAAGACATTTTCGTTGATTAAAATATGTTTCTAAAATTTACTAAGTATATAAAAATAAAATATTTAATGAAGTATACGAACTTAGACACATTTCATCTTTCGATTTAAGCCATAAGAAAAAAAATTTGCCATTTTTCCGCATTTTGTGTGTGTGTGGGGGGTAAAATCGTCGAAAGCTAATTAAATTTCTGCTTTTTGTAGTTTTAAGAATATTATTTAATGATGTAGAACATAAGAGATCATTAAAACTCAAACTTCTGTTTTTTATTTTAGCCCATTTATATTTAAAACGAAACCTTTTATACCGTATTAAACTTGTAAAAGAATACGCTTTTTTTTGTAACAGTTAATCATTTATATTTTTTTATATGGAAGCAATAGGAACCAAACATATACATATATTTCTCGAGAAAATGCAGAATAAGAGTTACATTATAAATAAGTATAATTATTTTTTACACATTTGATTTAAATGTATTGTAAATCTGATCTTCCACGTTAATGTTTATTCAAATGGAATTAACTTTTGATAAATTTCCACTCTTACAGTTATTAATACCAAAAATAAGCATTTTAACTAATATTCGCAATTCGGAACCACTTACAAGCTCTTTTTCAAATAGTTTAAAGAAATACAGTTCGGTTAATCATGTCAAAGATAAATTAGGCTACTAAAATGCGTAAATGTACTCAAAAATAGATAAAGATTGCTTTTTGAAAAGAACTTTTAAGAATTATAAATAATTATGAAAAATTACATTTGTAAAAAACTTAAGAAATAAAATTCCCAAAAGGGAAGCATAAATGCAAAAATAAAAATTACTTATTTATTAAACGACACTTAAGATTAACAACCACACAACAATCACTGTTTTCAATTACCAATAATCACACTGCATATCTGATGGTAAATATTTTTTAAAGAATCAATTATACTGCGTATATTGCCTGTACATTGACAAAGTTTACCTAAAAAAAACTCCAGGAATTCTATAAGGTGTCAGTTACTACGAACCTCTTGAGAATTTATTTCAGCTTACTTTAATGTACTTTAAGTATGGATCATGACCTTTAAAATCTGAAAATAAATATATTTTTCGACCAGTTCTCACTATTATATAGTCTCATTGCTCAAAAATACATCACAGTTATCAAGATCTGTATTCCAGGTACTGAAGCACGACTTGTTCTTTGCGTAGACCGTTTACTTCTAAAAAGAATACCTTTCTCTAATGAAAAATAATACACAATTTCTCGCGCACACGTGACAGTCTTATTTTCGATATAAACCTGCTAACTACAGTGTAATGTTTTGATGATATTTATATAGATACACACATTGAACAACTTTTTACACAAATTTACTTGCAATGCTTCTATGAATGCCTGATAAAACTTAAATTGTTCTACAGAAGGGATGGAAAAGTGCCAGCCCATGATGATTGAGATGACAGTATACATAACATGTAAAAGAATGATTCTTTTTCTATTTAAAGTCTCATTCATTTAAGGTAAGTACTAGGTATTAGCCTCCAAGAAATTTTAAATTATTTTATTTAAAAAAAAATTGCATTAGGTTGTACTCTAGGGTGGAGATCATAGTTATGCGGAGAAAAAAAATCGGAACTTGTGTGGAAAAGAAGCTTTATGGTATAAAGCTAAAGAGAAAAATAATTTTGTAACAAACAATTTGGTATTTTTCCGTTAGCCGGGCGCAAATGTTGCCAATTAGGAACCAAATTTGAGCCAAGTCGCCAAGCGAAGCGAATGACAAAAAACTCAACGGATTAAAAGTCAAAAAGATTCAACTATAAACAAATATTAATTAATAATAAGCAAAACAAGTTCCACTATAAACAATATTAATAACAAAACGACGATCAAACGAAACGATTTTACCCAAAAAGAACACTTATGATTATTGGTTTTGTTAGAATATGGTGATGTCCTTGAGAGTTTGCTCATAGATTGTTTACTCTTCTTCTCCACATAAATTCAGCGAGGAATTTTCATCATTTTTTAAAACTAAAATTAAGATGGAAGAAAGAAGTAAAATGTGCTTTGTTTTGAATGAATTCAGAAAATAGAGCACATGGCCCCAAACAAACATTCCCTTATGATTGTAAGAGATTTGGCGAAATTCTACATTATTTGGCGATTTTTCGTCTGCTCCCAGTTAACGGAAAAGTACCAACAATTTCAAAATTTAATGTTGCCACAAAGGGGTTAAGAATTTTCGTAAATGGAAAAAGACTTAATTTTGGTTAGAGGATTTTAGACTCAAGATTATTTTCCTACAATATAAATAACAAAAACGATGATTATATTGATAAATGAGTAGTGAACTATATTCACCCTATTGTGAACTATAGACTCAAAAATCAAATACAATGTGCTCAATTCATGTGACGTCATGGTCACATGATTAAGGATAACCACGTGTTTCCAGCCAATCAGCTCAAAAACTCGTGTGACGTCATAGTCCCACGATAAAAGCAATCATGTGTTTCCAGCTAATCAGTTCATGCGTTTCGTAGTTGCAATTTGTGTGCTCTTTGTAGAAACATTCTTTTAAGAAGTAGATTAATAATAACGAACACAAATGAAAAAAAGTTTGTTTTAAAGTTTATAATCTTTTTGAAAGAAAAAAACAAAATTTATAGCATTTTAACGTCTTATGGAATTTCCAATTTCATCTAAGTTTTACAAAATAAAACAACAAATACAATTAGTTTTAATGTCTGTTTAGAATTCAATGGAGAACACGTGTTTGTTTTTATCACGTGGCCGTCATGAATTGAGCTCATTCTGTAACGACCAAATGGTAAATTTATTTACTATTAGAAACAAACTTTTTATGAATATTCACTTTCATAATTATAGTTGCTGAAAACCATACAAAAAGCAATATTTGGCTATTAATTGCTTTGTTGTTTCCGATGATTTGTAAAAGTAGACTTTTGGTCACGATAATAATGGTCTTTAATTGCTCATTTTATTTTTCCCTTTTCCGGCATCATCTAACGATTATCTCTTTCTGGTTTTAATGTTCCATTAAATATTTTTGATAAGAATTAAGATCATTTACATTTATTTAATACTGAAATAATGAAAAGTTCCCTTTCAATATTGTTTTCACTTCTAGGCTGTCAAATTTGCTTTATTATAATTACTAGCAGTGATGCTAGCATGAATATAATCCTTTAGACAATATTCCTTAGTTGGAATGAGTTTGACCATTCCACATGCTAGAGTAATGAGATAGCACAAAAATCTGTTTGTTTTTTTGTCTTGCAAGATAAATATATATATGGGATGCATCAAATGGTCAAAATGACCTACTTTAAAGAGGATTAATTTTCTCCCTCTGTATATTTTATAGATATGGTGTTTCGAAAGAAAACTGAAACTGTTGGATTTATTTTGCCCATCTGTAATGATTTTCAGACTTGCCATTTGATGGGCTGGATGACGTTAGGAGCTATAGAGCCTTTAAAAAGCAAAAATGTGCTAGACGACATTCTTTTTGAAGATTTATGTCATAAAAAATTTCCATAAAATTTTGTCCCAAGTCGGAATGGAATAAACTGAGGCTATTAGTTATCCTGTAAAGCATGTACAAATGTCTATTTTAAGAGTTGTATTGTAATTTTTACAACTATTGTTGCTCATTTAAACCGTTTTATTATAAAGAAAATAATTTTTGTTACGTGAATATTTTTAGTAGAGCTAATACTGTATTTGAATGACTGAAAAAGAAAAATCGATGATGAAAGCTCGTGTTTCAATATAAACACTTACAAACATTAAATTACATTCATTTGGTGAAACACTGATACTCTTTCTTGAAAATGCTGCACAGAACAACTTGTGTCTACATATCATTAGTGAAAATCATAATATTAGTTAGTATATACAGGAACTCTGAATGCTACAATAAGTTGTCTAATCTTTTTTTAAAGTTATCGAACTATCTGTTATTTTTTCTTTTGAGGAAAAATTAAAACAATTCTGGTTATGGTGGCACTAGCATACATGAAGAAAACAAACTCATTTATTTTTAATTTTAAAAAATATAAATAGTTTTAAAATCCCACTGGGCACACTGTGTTTTGGATCATTTTTTTAAAAAGGCGCCAAAAAACCCCTATTTCAAAAAATGACGTCTGGACGAAAACGGAAAAAACGGGGGTGAGGTCTTAGGCGCCAAAAAATTTTTGTCGCCAAGCGGGGTGCCCCGCTAGGGTCAACAATAGTTTTAACCCCAAAATTTTTACTGTCTAAGGTGCTTGCCTACCTGCATTATTTTAAAAAGAATTAGAAAATATTAAAATTTTATTATAAAAATGGAGAATTTGAATCTTAAGGCATTTTTTTACTGTACTACATAAAATAGTTTTTGGGTTTTAAAAATTAAAAATTTTAAAAATTAAAATATAAATTTTAAATTTTAATAAAAATTTTAAACGAATTGATGTCTTTAAACGCTTTACAGTAAGACAAGTGGTAGGAAAGGCTTAGTTTACTATTAAAAACATAAGTATCAATAAATAAAATATTTAGTGGAATGAAATCATATTTTCTTAGTGACAATTATAAACATTCAAATTTCAAAAATGATTGCGCAATTTCAAAAATTATTATTTGACTACTGATTATAAATACTGCATATTTTTCATATATTTATACCTCATTAAAAACATATCTGTGAACTACAAATTCAAAATTTTCGCAATAAATTATAAACAATAATTTGTTTAAAACATTTCATTTTAAGGTAGGCAGGTACCTTTAACCGAAAACATATTTAATTAGTTAATGATGTTACACCACCATTAAGTGATTCAGCATTTTTTTTTATGCATCGTATATTTTTAATTTAATAATGCATGAAACTTGTTTCCATTGATTGTAATTCAAAATCTAATAAGTCCTATGCAGAGCCCTGGCATAATTTAAAGCAACTTTTGATTTGTTATAATTGATGATGAAAAATTCAAATGATTTTAAATTTTAAGATCATACGCTAATAGGAATCTCATTTTTCCCAGCGACTAGCTTACATAATGGTATGAAATACTTGTGAAAGCTTTTTGTAAAATTTCGTAGCTTAATTTTTACACTGTTCAGTTATACATAATGAATTAATAACAAACTACGCGTCATACTTCACAGTGATCAATTAAGGTTTTGGTT
Organism: Trichonephila inaurata madagascariensis; assembly: GCA_019973955.1. NCBI lineage: Eukaryota > Metazoa > Arthropoda > Arachnida > Araneae > Nephilidae > Trichonephila > Trichonephila inaurata. Next base: position 74,528 of record BMAV01002047.1, on the reverse strand, counting down.
CTTGAGATTTTCAAGTATTTAGCAGTTATGTGTGTTAAAATACTTAAAAATTCCGTATGGAAATTTTTCAAAAAATTTATGACCAAACTTTGTTGAATTGGTTTACATTAGGTTGGGATCAACATGCTTGCACCACAAAAATATTGCCTACCTTAAAGTACTCACTATTTGAGAGAGAATGGGATTGTGAAAACTGGAGCACTTTTTGCAATAAAAAATGTTTAAACATAAATATTGCATTCTTAGAAATATTTTGGGTCTTACGTATTAAACAGTCAACCAATTTCGCCTGTTCAAAAAATGAAGCTGAATGCTGTCATCATTACTTTTTATTTTCCATATTGGCTGTATATCGCAGCATTTGGCGACGTCTTTTCATTTAACAAAATTGGTTGACTGTCAATATATAACGGTTATAATACATAAATATAAACTTTAAGATCAGCGTATTTTGTATTACACAACTCAATCTTTTTTTTGAGCGTACAAATAGTTTTCAAACTTCGATAGGTCTCTTTGGCGTTATGCTCAAAGATAGCATATTTATTAATTTAGTTTTACCTTAAATCTATTTCTTTTTGACATATTAAAATCTTAGCACGTATTTAGTCTCATGCCAGCAATTTATCGCCAAAAGTTAACTGTATGGTAGAGATAACAGTTTTGTGATTTATGGTAACCTTTACAGATAATTTTTTAAATTTGAAGAAATTTGCCAAAGGTCGCAATATGCAAGTATCAAAATCTTTGGCAAAAGCAGGGAAATTATGTAAGAACATTAAAGCTCCAGTGAATTTCTAGATTACGGTTGCAATGATTTGTGAGGATCATAATACTTGCTATATTTTCAAAAAGCTCGGTTGTTTTCCCTTCACATATTACGTTTACTATTTCGATTCTAATTCGGATCAATATACATGGAATATACCATACTAATAAAATCACATGCTATGACAGTAATGCTTATCTACATATATAGAATGATAAGATAGAAAAGTTTCATAAATAATAAGTATGCAACATTAAAATGACATTAATATTCATGCGATAATGATTACACTACACAAAATAAACTGAAACAGAATTCTCAGGAGAACATTGATGAAAATATATATATTATATCTCTAAAGGAATATATATATATTTATATATATGTAATGAACATAAAGCAAAAATGGCAGTTGCAGTGAGCGAATGAAAATGTTAAAATTATATCATACACTAAAAATGTAAATGATATTTCTTACAAATGCTCATTTGATAAATGTTTTCATTGATGAAATGCTCATTTGACACTTATTTATATAAATCTGAAATTTTTAGTCAGTGTTTGTGACCATTAGTCATTTATATTGAATGTAAACCTGGTTCTAAAATGAAATAAAACAGCCAAATCAATGCAACGTTAAGATGTTAGAAACGATTTGTTAACCTTTACTAGACGGGTAAACGATATTTGTATCGAAAGGAATAGTTTTATGAAGACCGGGTTTGGTTCACAAAACCTATCAAGACTCCCTTTACTCAACTGCTTTCTGAACACCATGGTTTGTCAAAATCTATAAACATCAATTATTTGATCGAACTCTGACACAGATATTTTTCTTTAAATAGAATGAAAATTTATATAACATGGAATTGAAATTCCTTTAAAAAATGAGCTAAATTCCAATGCATCTCTGTTTGACTAAACTTTTTTAAAGAAATTTTAGTTTTATTTAATTATTTATCATTTGTATAAGTAATTAAAAATATAGAATAATGAAAAGTCAATAACACAGCTAAGGATTTACAATAAATACTTGATTTCAGTTCTATTCAATTATGAAAATTTGATTGGAATTAAAACATTTATCAATGAAGTAAAAATAATACATCTTCTGTTAACATGTTTTTAGAAGAGCTTTTCAGAGTATTTTTAAAAAATTCTCAATGACTGAAGCAATAAATATGCTACTTATTTACAAAGAAAATTTCATAATCAAAACGACTATGACTATACACATGTTTAATAGTTCAATACCTTCATTAATTAATTTTTTTATTACAAAAGTACTTTGTAGTACTCAATTAAATGACCCAGATTGCATTTTGTAACTTGCTTGTAGATATATTTACTTAGTTATAAGATATCTAATTAAATGAGACAAATTTTAACTCCATAAAACAATTAAGAAATTATTATTAAACCTCTACACAATGCAATAATTGTTAAAAAAAATTTTTCCCCTTAAAAAAAAACTATTAAACAGAAAAATTATTTGTGAAGGATTGGAATGATTAATAATTTAAGAATCCTGTTTCAGTTTTACAAAATGTATGAACAGAGTAGGCGACATTCACAAAGTCAACAGAAGTTTGTATATGTCCATTTTTAAATATTTTACACAACCTGTTCAATTATTTGAGCTTAAAATAAAATATTCCTTTTAAAAGGCCATTCAGAAACACACAAAAAAAGGGATAGCCTTTAAAATTTTTTACTTCTATTTATACTCATTAAAACCGTTATTTGTTCTAAAGGTATTGAGCTGACTAGACCGATTGTTTGTAATCCAAACAACTAGCAGACATGATCGTCTTTAACAAAGAAAAAATTATCTACCAAGGGAAAAAAACGAGTTAAAAATTATATCAAATGTATCCAGTAAAACATATATATGACACTGAAAAATTTTTCTTTGTAAAGCACTAAAAAATTTTTGGGAAAAAGGGTTTTCCCCCATACTCTACCTCAATATTTTCTTTTCCATTCTCAACCACTATTTCAAAAGGGAAAACAAAGTAAAACCAAAAGTTTTCTGTCATCCTTTAAAATGGAACCTTTTACAAGGTCAAAGCAATACAAATACTTGCAGGGCCAAAAAGAGTACGAGACCCATCATAATCCACCCTCTTAAACGATAATGCAGGATTTGGGATCCGATTTCGGCTTAGGTTCAGCCTCCCTAGGGACACTTGACCTCCTACGAACCACAAAATTGATGTTTCCCAAGGAGCTCAGTCGTCGGCTAAGTCGTCTGGAACTTTGAGTTGGAGGGGGTGGCTGCTCCAAGCTTTGAGCGTGCTGCAGGAGTTCTTGGAATAGCTGAGAGACATTCTCATTTGATTTAGCGCTTGTCTCGATGTATTTGCACACCCTGGATGGATCCCTGGTGACCTGTTCGACCATTTCAGGTGTTACCTTGCGCTCGGTGGTCAAATCCGTCTTGTTTCCCACGAGAACTATGGGAACATTATCACCTACAACAGAAAAAAATGTATAAGAGGATGTACCTGGATACAAATCTACAAACATGCCAAAGTAAGGTAAGTCACTATACGATCACATAATTTCTGTATACATTCATTGTACCTACAAAGGGCCCAAGGAATGTCTATAATGAAAGTTAGAATAGACGACGTCTTAAGCTTCTTGCAACGTCTTAAAATTTCTTGAGGGCTTGGGTCCCTATGGAAAAGTAGGTCCCACCTGCCACACTTTTAAGCAGAGTGTATATAGAATAAGTTGTCAAATATTTGTACAAAGAGTAGTCTGTAACAAATAAATGTATATGATTCCCTATCTCACACAAACTGACTGAACCGACTGCTGATTAAATGATTAATGATGGTGTATAGCAGTAGGAACAGGCTTCAACACTGATGTAATAATGCAATCTTGCCATTGTTGACAGTTGGCATATAATTCGAAACTCTCAGGTTTTCGTAGAATATGTCCAGGAGTAACATTTGACGATTAAAATTATTCGGATTCTGATATAATTAAAGCCAAATTGAGAACGAGGCAAGGGCTTGAACCCGGACCCAGTTGGGCCAAGTCTTATAACGGCTTTGAATACAGATCTAAAAAGGAGACATAAAAGTATGTGCTCCCTTGAAACGTAATTATCTAAGGTATTTCTTTTGTAATTAGTGTTTTAATTTTTAGAAAATTTTTTATGAAGAATTATTATAAAAATAATGCACATATTATATTTTGTTAAAATTCTATAGAATCTATTCATATTAGAATTTTTTTTCTCTCTTTACGCTAGTCTTTGCTTATGGTTAAAGCACATTATCTGAATTTGTGGAATGTTTTCAGATATAGATGTACTTCAACAATGATATTACTTTTCAGAAAGCAACATATTTTATACTTTTATCCGAGGTGACCCATTTTCCTGATAAAATATGTTTCGCCTATTTTAAATGAACTATTTCTTTACATGTCAACAGAAAAAAAATTATCTATGGAATATTTTAAAATTTTAATAACATATGTTAAAAACAGATGTATGAACTACACAACGTTGCGCAAATTTTCCTGAAAATAAAGACATTTTTCAGTCCGAAAATATGCGTTTTTGATCTCGTACATTAATCGAAGATAACATTAATTTCGGCCCTTTTTTTTAAAAATATGAAAGCCCTTTTTGAAAACGGGAATATTTAAACTGTACTTTTATGGTAGAATTTTTATTTAGAACAGAATCTGTGTAAAAAATATTCGCATCAGGTGATTAAATAAGTGTTTTATTGTATTAAAAAGGATAATGTAACTTAACAATTAATTTGCTTTGGTTTTCAGTTTTATTATTTAGTTGAGTTGTGGGTTTGTAATGCCACCGTCACGGGACAAATCGCTCCCCCCGAAATTCATCCTGGCAAAGAGCAAAATGTACGCCTGTGGGAGCCATAGTTCAACAATTTGGGTGCAGTATGATTTGCCTGGCCAAGTTTTAAGGAACACCGGAGGGGGTCGGGGAGCACCACCAACATCACGAGAAAATTGTGGCTCGACCTGTTTAAATCCATCCCCTCAAAGGCACTAAATTTAAAAAAACATGTCCCTCTCAGGGCGAACCTGGGACCTACGGCACAGCGCAGTGTCAGAAAACACAGTCCCGGGATGGTCAGTATGGCAATTAGAAAAGGCATTCCAATATATGCAAAAGTACTTTCCGAAAGGTGAAAAGATGAATCCCCCAAATTATTTTCAAAATAAATGCTCAAATATTCTGTTCTGTTCATCATTTTAATTTCAAATTCTTTTTTTCCTCCCGTGTTGAGAAAATAATAGTACCTAGAAAAATTTTAAAAAAAATTTTTTTTAAACTGATTTATTTGGAAACCCCTTTGGGTTTTATATGGGCAAAAAATTTTTTAAACAACCAAAAATGGACATGCCTTTGTACAATATATACAGGGTATAATTCGCTTCCAGACCGACAGATTTTATGGGGGTAAAGAGACGACTCGGAATTACATAGGAATGCAGGGGAAAATGTTAAAGGCGGGATTTAAAGGGAAATAAATTTTAGTTTAAAACTAAACTCCCCCTTTTTAGTTAATCGAACTGTTGAATTTTACCCTTTAAGCCAAACCGGGGAAAAGGGGCGAAATTAGTCGCCGATGGGATCTGAAAAGAGATCATTAATCCTGATAAAAATGGGGAAAAAAATTATTAAATTATTTATTGTCATCGGTTTTGAACAAGGGGGCAAAATTTCGAATTAAGATTTTAAAGTGGGTAAAATTTGTTCAAATATTCCGTTACATCAAGATTATAAAAGGGTGTTAAAAAACAGAAAAGAACAGAAACAGCAACACATTAATGGGACATAAAACAAAAAACGGTTGCAAAAATGTGCTCGAAATCACGACCAGAAGTCGTCTGGCAAATCTGACAGTGGCGCTACATATAATTCCTTAGATCTTGGAAGATTCTGGGTTTTAGATGGCGCTGAACGGAAGATTTAGACCCCCCGACCCCTGGAAGTCGTCATTTGAGATCGGATTCCCGATGTAGTCAGATGAACTCGTATTCAAACGGAAGAACTGGTTAACATGCCGATTGCGTACGTATGGAAGTGTGGATTGTTCACACACACACATCCACCAACACTTCAACGTAATCTTTGGAAAGTGGTGGATAGGTCATGGCGGTATGGTTCATTGGCTTGGCAGTTCACCAAACCTATAATGCACCGCCTTTTTTGGGGGTCATACGAAGAGTTCAGTGTACGAGACACAGTTCCTTCAGTTCAAAGAACCTCATCGCTCGAATATCTGTATTTGTCGAAAGGAAACGTGGCTTGCCAGAAATCTTCCAGGACGTACGGAATTCCTTCTACTTGTAATTTCAAACATTTTTTTTGCAAACAACTTTTTAAAAAAAATGCTTTTTTCCCATTAAGGTAAACCGACTGGCCTTGAACCGTGATTTTGCAAAAAGGGGTATAAATGGAAAAAATATTTATATATTTGAAAAACCGAGATTAGAAAACGTATGTAAAAATTTTTTTAAGAATATTACTCCCAAAAAAAATTATTTAAGTACAATATTTTGACAAAAAAAAATTATTTTATTCTCCTTTCATGTAAAAAAGCTTTATTATAATAAAAAATTTTGGGCCCAAAACATAGTAGCCCCTTTTGTGTACGGAGGTTTACTAGAATTTTTTAAATATATAACTTAGAAGTGGATTTTATCCATTTTTACTACAACAGAGGAAAGAAATTTAAAGAAAAAAAAAGCCGATAATTATTTCAATTGAGGGTAACTCTGAAAATAATGTGAATTTTTCAAAAATCCTAGTTCAGACTCTCTAGGAGCAGTCTTTATTTTTTATAAATAAAACGTTTTCTTTTTTTATATAGAAGCATTTTTTATAAAAGTAGAACGTTTTGAAAAAGGTTATTTCTAAGTTAATTTTTTGCTAAAATATTGTATTTAAATAATTTTTTTTTATCATAATGTCCTTAAAACAATTTTATATAAAGCGCATAAATTATCCATTTATACGCATTTATAAAATCAAGATTTCGGACGTAGTCGGGTAACTTAATGTTGTGCTGTGTATGTGTTCTTTGTTATTCTGCTTCTTTGCACCATAACTTCGAACTACGGCATTTGCGACCCTGCATTCCTATGCGATACCGAGTCGTCTTTTGCAAAGTTTGTCGGTTTGGTAGTGAATCACCCTGTATAGAGTAGAATCTGAATTTCTTTCGGATTATCTTATTGAGTTCGACTCCTTCGGCGCGGGAAAACATTTTAACATTGAAGCCTTCGCCTTTCTTTATGTGCATATACATTTAAGAACGAAACTGCTCACGATCCCGTCGAGTAACAGTTGCATACACGTTTTCAAATAAACCATCTCCTGTTTGCTTTTCTGCGAATACTAAGCGATTGAAAGTTCACAGTTCAGATTGGGACGACATGGTTTGTTGAAATATATCTGTTCGAACCTCCAGCACTCAGTGGAGGGCTGACAAAGGAATGCTGTTGAAGCATTGTAAAAATAATTTGAACGAATGATTTGAGCAAATGTGTAAGTACTTTTAAATGATTTATGTGTCTTGCCATTCACTTCAGTTGTTTGGTATAAGACATTAAATGCGCTAACTATAATGAGTTTCAAATAAAAGCAAAAAAAGTTTCAAAGATGTCGCTGATTGATTGAAAGCGTAGTACCTTAAAAGTTTCTACATTGGATTTATCTTGATACATTTTTATAATCCTCTTTGTCTACCAAGTGTGTTGTACATTATTCAAAAACGAAACCGCCAGACAGATCGAAAACAGCCTGAGGAAACTGAGATAGAACACGCTTATAATATTATTAAGAATTCAGTGCAGATTATATATTAAAAGGAGCTTTTTGTGTTTTATTTTACCAGATGAGCTTAGGAAAATATCTTTCGGGTTCAAGGTAATTTACCACTTTTTCAACGTACGCAGAAACTTATTTTTATGTAGTGTTTTCATAATGAAACCACCTATTCATACATTTCTTTCATGCAAAAGAATCCAAACAATGTAATAAAAATTGATCTGGAGGTGAATTTTTACTTCTAATTATGGTTAATCACATTTAAAAGTAAAAATTCCTACCTAGACTAATTAATATTGCAATGTTCTAATTTATATTCATGAAAGAAATGTATGGATAGGTGGTGTCACAATTCAACCACCGCCCCTGAAAGTGTTAAGAAATTATTTATTTTCAAATTCCTCTGACAGTGAGACGTGTTATCTTTACACACCCATACTATATTACATCATATTTAAGAAGATTACCAGAGTTTCATACGAGCCATACAATTATTTTGCCCCCGAGTAGAAATTAAGGACAAGCTGACTAATAAAGTTCTCATAGTAATAACGACTTGACATTTACAGGTAACCCCGTAAAACACAGTACTTTTTTTTACTTCTAATGGGGCTGCGGATTGTTATATTTTATTATTTCACTCCTAGTACATTCCCCGGGAGCTGGTGTCAATTTTAGTGGCATCATATAGATGGCATACCAATCGCTGCAAGTAATTTTGACGTCCAATTTCTTACCCAGAGAATGGCACCTGAGTCTCGACGATGCGAAACCGTAGTAGGAATTTAATTTTATTGAGAGCATTCAAACCAAATAGGCACTCTGGGTATCTTTAACTTGCCGCCTAATCATACCACAAGGACGCTGTCGATTTTTTTTGCATCATGAAAATCCACGGACTTGGGCCGGGGTTGAACTTGCTAACTTGGGCGCGTACACAGCCAGCGCCAAACCAACTACGCTACCCAACCGGCGTACTTCTCTAACAAGGATTCACTCTAATATAGTTCCAGAATCGGGTAAAATGCCAGTACAACATAAAATGTATTAAAAACTTAAGAGCGAACTTTAATTTGAAATTAGGGAAATCTCTGTACTACAAACAGTTCAATAAACGTGAAAAAGCTTTCAAGTGCGAAATATACCTCAGAAAGATACAGGGTGGTTTCCTGTGAGCAGTGAATCCGATTTCTGATGCCTCTAACGATACGCCGTATTATGGATCTTATGCGGAATCTACGCGTCAAGTCTATCTAGATTCTAAGCTCACCAGTTCTGTGTTTTGTAAAGATTTCGAGAGTTGGGTGACAGATCTGGCTTTATTCTGGTCTCATGATTGTGGCTTCGAAACTTAAGGGACCCACAATGTAGAAGGGTTGATACACGTTAAATCTGCCGAGACTCAAAGTCCTCACAATGAGGTGATATGGAAGTTCAGAGAGTTCAGGATGCGTTCCAACTTGTATGTTGTCCTCGTTATCTGACCGAGTTTCATCTATAGCCCTCGCTCAGCTTCAAAGTGCTACATAAATAATCAACCAGTTCATCTTAATTTCAATTTCATATATTACATTGGAAGATATTTTTGACATATTTTTGCTTACACATTAGAATTCAACCTCTTACGAACGATTGCTTATGTCATAAACTCTTATATTCTGAATAGAGATCTTAGGGGAGAAATTTTGCAGAATAAATATGTCTTAATTTCTATTATGTCCCATCTCTCTCATTAACCAGTTAACTGTGGAGCCTCGGTCTAAGAGCGTGACTGTGTGTATCACGGAAATCGAACATGACGAGTATACTGGTCAATCACAGAGTAAAAAAAAGTGTCCTTGTTAAAATATTGTATAAAAAAAAGATGGATTTATTTTTAAAAATTGCCAATTTTATTACTAATACTTATATTTTTTGGGTTTATGTACGGGCTATAAGTAATTTAGCTTGGTCGTAGGTTCATGAGGCCGATGGTTCTTTCAACCGTAAGTTTTAATGGATATCTATGAATTTTAATGACTCTCAAAATTCCGGACTGAGAGACCTAAACACACACTGTGTACGTGATTTACTTCATTCATTACAGACAAAATATTTTCTACTTGTCTTGACACTAAAGATATTCTGGAGCAGGAGCTTTAAGGGGATCACAGACCTCTTACAAGAAAGCATTCTTGAGGAATCATTGGTCATGGAAAAAAAGCCACAAACTACAATGGTTAGATCTTGGCTGTCTGTGAGGGTGCAAAGCAATTCTTAGCTGCTGCAAAAGTTGTTTTCTTTATAGACTCCCAAGCTGCAATTTTAGCTTTGCGTAGTAATACACCAACTGACTGCCTTAACACAATTCAGTGAAGAACTAAAATTGCGGAGCTAATCTCATATGGCTGATTTGGGCCTTACAGTGGATCCCAAGTCATGTTGGGATCCTGGAAATAAAAGAGCCGACCAAAAAGGTAATCAGGGAGCCGAGTCGTCTCAACCGGAAGTCCACTTGACCCTCAGACGAGCAAAGAACATTATTTCCACATTCATTGACAAATATACTGCCGTGACCCAAAAGACTAAGAGATCTGGAAAGCCATGGGAAACTCTGGCCACTGTGGGTCCAACCCCGATGCACCTAAAGAAAGCCGATGCTGCCGCCCGCTTTCGCCTAACCACCGGACATGGATTTGGGAGTATACCTCCACTGGCTTGACTGCTGACGGGGCCTGCCCGCTTGGCGGCTATACCAGAATGGATAGACCACCTACTCCAGAATGGAGGGCCACTACCAGAATGGACCACCAACTCAAATGCACTGGACAATAAGTACCCGACTGACGACGTCGTCAGTCGATACTGGTAGGCTTGGCATCCAATGGTCAAGAAGGCAACCACGGGAGTTGGATAAATAAAAATGAATAGAAAGCATCCTTGCTTTTCCCAACCCAATAAAATAAATCTTGTTCTTTCGGCAGCACGATATTGGACTCATTACTCTAATGTAAGCATATGGTTCTAAATATCGTCAATTAAGTACGCGGCACCACCTGGGATAGGCAGGCAACTCGAACCAACAGCATGATCTTGGCGTTATGAATTCAACTCCATGGTTGATCATGTACCTGAAGGAACCCTATTATAAATCAACTTTCGCATTTGAGACTTTTAGGCTAACACACAAAAAGCATTATTGTCGCACATAAATAATGAACGTATACCGCTGCTTACCCGATGCATACGAAGAAGCATGAGTTCACAGCTTAAGTTTTTCATATTTTTTATATGCTTAAACCCAGCCTTGCTGGTTTTAAAATATCTTCAAAGCGATCTTGAACCTGAGAACATGTTCTTTTGCTCCCTGAGAGAACTACAATTTAAATAGCCAATGGTCACTACTTTTACATACAGGGAAAGTCTCTGTCAATCAAGTCCCTGCTAAAAATTCTCCATGGCGAGTATACTGTCAATAACATTTAACAGGATAAAATTACAAGGTTTCCTAGCTGTAGAAAAAGCTGAGATATTATGGCACAAATTTAGCAATGTTTGAATTAGAAAATTCTTATGAACTTTTACTCAGCTAATATATAGAGAGATAAATCAACTTATATGAGTTTTCCTTAAATAGCTGTTTTATATAAACAAAGTACAAAATATACCCATGGACTTATTCCAAAGTATACTATCTACATAATCGAAGTAGATGTAAAATTTTAAGTGTTACCGCATCTCAATAAAACTACCCTAATCTCCTGTTTTTGCACAAATAAAAATTCGAAATTTACATAACAAAAAATCGAACCCCAAAATTAAAATCTAGGATAATCTTGTAACAAAATAGATTTATTAAAAATTATCTCAATTTCTCTTGCTATCAGCTTTGCCAATAATTCTAATAATTTTACCTACTTAATTGAAAACCTGCATAATCTTAACCAATGCATTTTTCCTAGAACTAAAGCATATTTTTAAATCTATATATCATCCACAGACTATATTTTTAAAGGTACAATTAGTGACTCAATTACAATATTAAAACGATTTTACAAAATGTCAAGTAAATCAAAATATTCCCTTAAATATAGCTGCATATAGAATGATATAAATATTATAAAAATACTAATACACAACTTTTGATTAGGGACTTGAAACAAATTAATTTTAAAACAGGACTATTTTGTTATTCCTTTCTTTTTAGTCTTGCGCAAATTTAAATGTTATTTCTTTCTATCCTTAATTGTATGGATTTATTATAACTTCTGCGATTCCTTTTTCTGGCACTTCTGCTGAAAGTAAAATCCAGTTCAGTTCCTAGTTCAGATTTTGTGGGATATGGAGCAACAAAGGCTATTTTCTCCTTAATTCCATGTTACTGCTGAAAGTAACATTGGAAAAAAAACACTATTTCAAACCTCTAAACGTGATTTCATGACATCTGTTGATGAAATAAAATATGAAAAATGGGAATTCATTACAGCTATTTTTTTTCGACTCGTTCGTTCAAATTAAAGGCGTAGATTATCTCTAAGAGAAGAAAGTAATGATTGCTTGTGTATATGATTAGCCATTTTATATTGACCTAGCTTTTCAAAAAAAGAAAAGCTCTGGAAATTTTTGTCGTGATTTTGGTGAAAACTGTGTTTTAAAGTCAGGTTATGAATGAGCATACTTCGTTTTTTTTTTCTTTTCTTTTTCGAACGAGCTTTCTATTACGGTCGCATCTTTAATGAAAATGATATTTTCCCACAGTTCTTTTGTTTGTCCCCCCACCGCCCTTTATTTCAGAGAATGTGTGCAGAATTTCGAATCTACTCAGAACTTTTTTAAAAAAAGTTTTAATACAGAAATCCATAGAAAATATATATAAATAAACGTTATCGTTTTGTTGAAATGTAACCCTACCTAGATATATATTTACAAATTCTGGGATACTAACAGAGATTTTTCATAATGGTTAATAAAATAATATATATGTTATTCAGTTAGGATTAAAAATTGTGGATTATATTACGTATCGAAGAAAAGATTTCAGTACTGATTAACTATAGTTAAAATTTTAAATTTTACTGTATTGCCAACAAATTATAAAATTCTAAATATCCTCCGCAATAAAATTTGCTCGCATGTTCTTTAAAAGGGAAGGTTATGAGAAAGTTTAATGTTAGAAAAACAGGGCACAAGCTTGGAAAACGTTTCGATTTAGAAAAATGTTCCTACTCGTATATTAAGTTTGTGCATCTATGGTTTTCACATTTATGAAATATTCTGTTTTCTAAAATGTAAGATTCCCCGTATAAATACAAATGTGTTAACTTTAGAAATTAATGTTTAAAATCCATTGAGAATTATAGTGTAGAAGATATATATAATGAACGTTTTGCACAGGAAAAAGATTGATAATTATAATATAACACGCCCTATAAGCCAGATATGTTGTTATATAATAAAGCATTATTTGTAAGGATCTCGGACACAATTTTTCCTGAATAAAAACAAATAAATAAAAAAAAACTATTCAGCCCTTAAGACTTATTTAACAACTGTTCTTAAAGCGGCAGCTTTTTAAATTACATAATAAATAAAATTTCTACTTTTATTTTAAAATATGCGAAATTTAACGATAAGGTCCAGAATAAATCACGCTTAAAGTAATAAAAAGGTTAAGCCTTGAAATGAAATGGAATGTTGTTATGGAATTATTGTATGAAGTATTATAATTTTTCCTTATACTTTTATTTCCAGCTTATACTCAACAAGATGTATTTTTCGCATGGTTCTTTATATAATTCCAATCTTATGTGAGCTCATAGTAGTCGTATATTTTGGTATTATGTGCAATGTTAGTTGATGTTGATATGAAAACAATGTAATTTAGATACCATTGCTATGATATCAAACCCAAAGACTAAATCCTTCTTTGGGCTGAATAAAATAAGGTTTAACCTTAGATGGCCGTAAAAAGAAATCAATATTCATAGAAATGTAAGTTTATTTCCTGAATAATACATTATAATACACTACAAATAAAAGAACAAAATTTCAATATTTACATTCCTGACCACCCCCTTTGCCACCCCTTTCGGCTACCGTATTTCTATTTCGGGAGAAATTTTGATATTTTATTTATATATTGTGTGCCGATAGTAGATCGAGCCGTAAAATTTTTAGTTTTAAATAATGAGTTTGACACATCTCTGCTATATCAGTACATTATATGAGTCAAATTAGCTACTTACTTATGTAATTGACTAATGTCTGGAACCTGTTATTTTAAAAAAGCGCATAAATGGATAATTTTCTATGATATTTAGTACGTCAATTAGATTAGAATACATCTATAAAATTGTTTTTAAGGACATTTTGACAAAAAAATATTTACCATAAATACTTGCAAAAATTAACTTAGGAATAACCTTTTTTCAAAATCGCTCTCCTTTGTGAAAAAATGCTTCTATTATAATATTTCACCCTAGTGGTCAGACCCCTCTGTACAGAGGCTCTTAGCTTTGAGCAGTAATCCCCCTCTCTTAACAAAATTCAGTGCCGAACAAAAATTACGGAGCTAATCTCTTTGGCTGTTTTTTGGTTTTTACGGGGATCCCAAGCAGTTGGGAGCCTGGCAATGAAAAAGGACCAAAAAGGTAATGGGACCCGAGTCATCTGAAGGGTTTTCCTTTTGCCCTTTTAGATGAGCAAGCATTTCATTGACAAATATACTGCCGTGACCCAAAAGACCAAGAGTCTTGGAAAGCCATGGGAAACTGACCACTGTGGATCCAATCCCGAGGCACCTGGAGAAAGCCGAGGCTGTCGCCCGCTTTCGCCTAACCACTGGACTTGGATTTGGGAGTATATCTCCACTGGCTTGACTGCTGATGGGACCTGCCCACTCGGCGGCCATGCCACAATGTAGGGCGATCACCTTCTCCATTGAATTCGATAAGAACCCAACTGGCGACGTCGTCAGTCGGTACTGGGAGGCTTGGCGTCAAATGGTCAAGAAGCCAAGCACGGGCGTTGGATGAACAAAAATGAATAATAGAAATCATCCTTGCCTTTCCACACGTATGGACCCTACTCTAGTGTAGATATGGTTCTAACAGCAAACAATTGGCATTTACACCACTCGATAGGTAAGTAACTTCGAACCAACAGCTACCAACAGCTTGATCGGCGTTATGCATCTGTCCCATGGCTGATCATACCTGAAGGAACCCTATTATAAATCAACTTTCGCATTTGCGACTTTTAGGCTAACATAAAAAAAACATTATTGTCGCACATATACCGCTGCTTACCCGATGCATACGAAGAAGCATGAGTTGACATCTGAAGTTTTTCATATTTTTTATTTAACTCCGGCCTGGTCTTAAAATATTTTAAGCATCTTGAAATTTGAGAACATGTTTTGGTTTTCTGAAAAACTACAATTTAAATAGCCAATGGCCACTACTTTTTACACATGAGAAGTCTCGTCAATCAAGTCCTGAAAATTCTCCATGGCGAGTATACTCGTCAATTACAGTTAACAGGATAAAAAATTTCAAGGTTCCTAGCCAGAAAAGCGAGATATTATGACACAAATTTATCAAATGTTTGGAATTCAGAAAAATTTTAACTTTACTCAGCTAATATATAGGAAAGATAAAATCACAACTTTATATGAGTTTTCCTTAAATAGCTGTTTTATATAAACAAAGTACAAAATATACCCATGACTTATTCAGGCATAATTATCATTGATAATCGAAGTGAGATATAAAATTTTAAGTGTTACCGCATTCAATAAAACAACCCTAATCTCCCTGCTTGCAAATAAAAATTCGAAATTTATATAACAAAAAATCGAACCCCAAATTAAAATCGATAAACTTGTAACAAAAATAGATTTATTAAAAATTATCTCACTTTCATATCAGCTTTACAATAATTCTAATAATTGTACCCAATTTAATTGAAAAACCTAACACAATCTTAACCAATGCATTTTTCCTAGAACTGTTATTTTTAAGTAAATCATCCACAGACGATATTTTTAAAGGTACAATTAGTGACCTAATTACAATATTAAAAGGCAAACGATTTTTACAAAATGTCATAAATCAAAATATTCCCTTAAATATAGCTGCATATAGAATGATATAAAATATTATAAAAATACTAATACACAACTTTGATTAGGGACTTTAAAACAAATTATATATACTCATTTTGTCTCTTTCTTTTTAGTCTAAATTTAAATGTCATTCCTTTTTTCCATCCTTAATTGTATGGGATTATTATAAATTGCATTTTTCGGTACTCGTTTATTGAAATCCGTTCAGTTCAGTTCAGATTTTGTGGGATATGGAGCAACAAAGGCTATTTTCTCCTTTTAATTCCATCTTACTGCTGAAAGTAACATCGGAAAAAAACACTATTTCAAACGTAAACGATTCTAGCGACATCTGTTGATGAAATAAAGTATGAAAAATGGGAATTCATTACAGCTATTTTTTCTCGACTCGTCCGTTCAAATTAAAGGCGTAGATTATCTTTAAGAGAAGAAAGTAATGATTGCTTGTGTATATGACAGTCATTTTTTACATTGACCAGCTTTTCAAAAAAAGAAAAGCTCTGAAATTTTTTTGTCGATTTCCGAAAACTGTGTTTTAAGTCAGGTTATGAATGAGCATACTTCGTTTTTTTTTTTTTCTTTTTCGAACGAGCTTTCTATTACAGTTCTTTTGTTTGTCCCCCCACCGCCCTTTATTTCAGAGAATGTGTGCAGAATTTCGAATCTACTCAGAACTTTTTTAAAAAAAAGTTTTAATAAAGAAATCTATAGAATATATATATAAATATACCTTATCTTTTTGTTGAAAAGCAACCCTACCTAGATACATATTTACAAATTCTGGGATACTAACAGACACTTTTCATAATGGTTAATAAAATAATATATATGTTTTTCAGTTAGGATTAAAAATTGTGGATTATATTACGTATCGAAGAAAAGATTTCAATACTGATTAACTATAAGTTAAAATTTTAAATTTTACTGTATTGCCAACAAATTATAAAATTCTAAATATCCTCCACAAAATTTGCTTTCATGTTCTTTAAAAGGGAAGGTTATGAGAAATTTTAATGTTAGAAGAACAGGGCCCAAGCTTGGAAAACATTTCGATTTAGAAAAATGTTCCTACTCGTATATTAAGTTTGTGCATCCACGGTTTTCACATTTATGTAACATTCTGTATTCTAAAATGTTAGAATCAATGTTAGAAAATGTTAGAATCTGTATAAATACAAATGTGTTAACTTTAAGAAATTAATGTTTAAAATTCATTGAGAATTATATTGCAGAAGATATATATAATGCTAGAAGATATATATAACGATTTGCACAGGA
Organism: Trichonephila inaurata madagascariensis; assembly: GCA_019973955.1. Lineage (NCBI taxonomy): Eukaryota > Metazoa > Arthropoda > Arachnida > Araneae > Nephilidae > Trichonephila > Trichonephila inaurata. The sequence continues at coordinate 57,542 of BMAV01002047.1, read as the reverse complement.
AAAAGATTGATAATTATAATATAACACGCCCTATAAGCCAGATATGTTGTTATATAATAAAGACATTTGTATAGGATCTGACAATTTTTCCTTGAATAAAAACAAATAAATAAAAAAAAAACTATTCAGCCCTTAAGACTTATTTAACAACTGTTTTTAAAAAGGCAGCTTTTTAAATTACATAATAATAAAATTTCTACTTTTATTTTAAAATATGCGAAATTTAACGATAAGGTCCAGAATAAATCACGTTTAAAGTAATAAAAAGGTTAAGCTCTGAAATGAAATGGAACGTTATGGGGAATTATTGTACATGAAGCATTATAATTTTCCTATACTTTTTGTTTCAACTATACTCAACAAGATGGAGCTTTTTTCGTAATGTCTTTATATTCCACCACCAGGTGGAGTCATAGCAGTCGTATATTTTGGTATTATGTGCAATGTTAGTTGATGTTGATATGAAACACCGTAATTTTGATTCTGTATTGCTAAGATATCAAACTCAAAGACTAACTTGGGCTGAATAAAATAAGGTTTAACTTTAGATGGGCCGCAAAAAAAGAAATCAATATTCATAGAAACGTAAGTTTATTTCGAATAATACATTATAATACACATAAATAAAAGAACAACAAAAATTTAATATTTACGTCCTGACACTCTTGCCATCTCTTCTCGGCTACCGTATTTCTTATTTCGAGAGAAATTTTGATATTTTATTATATATTATTGTTGCCGATATAGTGACCGAGCCGTGTGTGTAAAATTTTTCGTTTTGGGCCATGAGTTTGACATCTCTGCTGTAATATATCAGTAAAGATTATATGATGCAATTAAGGTATCCGACTACGTTCGGAACCGTTATTTTAAAAAAGCGTATAAATGGATAATTTTCATGATATTTAGTGTTAATTGGGATTAGAAAAATATTATAAAATTGTTTTTAAGGACATTTTGATAAAAAAATTATTTAATACAATATTGCAAAAAATTAACTTAGAATAACCTTTTTTCAAAACGTTCTCCTTTGTGAAAAAATGCTTCTATTATAATATTTACCTTAGATAGCTCAGACCTCTGTACAGAGGTTCAACTATGATTTTTGATAAATTCACATTATTTCAGAGTTAAAAACCCATTAAAATAAATTATCGGCGTTTTTTCTTAAAATTTCCCCTGTTGTGTAAAACATGGATAAACCCACTTCTAAGGTATATATTTCAAAAGTCTATTTGGGAGCCCTCTGTAGAGAGGTCTGAGCTAAAAACAGGCAAAATGTTATTATAATAGAAGCATTTTCCCAAAAGGAGAATATTTTGAAAATGGGTCATTCTATTTTCATTTTGTCAAAAAAATTACTCAATAATTTTTTATTGTAATACTATTCTTAAAACAAATTTTTTTATACATTTTCTAATCTAAGTGACACTAAATATAAATATTATCCTTTAATACGCTTTTGCAAAATCACGGTTCCGAACGTAGTCAGATACCTTAAGTGTTTGTTTTAAAATATTTTCTGATTTTTGAACATTTTAAAATAGAAAAATAATATTTTTGAACTATTTATTATCGAAAGATGAATTTAAGTTTCATATATTTGTTGCTAACTCTAAGAAACAGCAAATTCATAAAAATTGAAACTGTTACTTGTGTTGTTCAGATATATTCAAAGATCAGGGGATTCACAAGAAGTGTCTGTATTTAACTAAGCACATTAAATTAAATGCAAATTATTTAAAAAATTATAATGTATTCAGATTTGCGTGCAGTACAGATGCGAAACATAAAAACTATTTAAGTTTACGGAAACTGATTCACAGTGTGAAGGTTTATAAAAGAGTTTAATTTATTGAGCTTAAGTTTTATTTTGGGTGCATAGTCTAATTTTGCTGTTGGAAAAGCTCATGCAAAAAAACTATATTTATAATCTTAGAGACAGGTATCACATACTTTAAAGCAGTGTTCAGCAACCCCCGTTCCGTGGATCAAATGGTACCGGGCCGCACAAGAAACATTGAATTATTTCCCTTTTACTTACTGTGGTATATTTTTCTTGGATTTGAGCTACTTTTACGAAATCACTTTTATATTGTTATTCTTTGTTAAAATCATATATTCATTTTTGATGTAGCTATATTTTATTCTAATGTCACGATTGAATGCAATTTAAAATTATTAAAATCAAAACAGTCTAAAATACTCGGCAATCAACGTTTTCACTAAGCTGGCAGGCCGTGGTAAAGTTTAACAAACGTTGACCGGTCCGCCGGTGATCTAAAGATTTGCGGAACACTGCTAAAGTATTGAAGCCAGGTGCAAGATTTCTTTTCACAAAACCAGCCAAATGCTGTTACCAACAGACAAAAAATCAATTGGCTTAGTAATCGATGGATAAAACTAGAAAGGTCAACCCAAAAAGCATCAAGTTAGATAATTTTGGTTTAGGATGCCTTCCGTGTAATGGACATAAACAAAATAGGTAGGCTACCTGTCTTAAATACATATCAACCATTATTGTATCCCAATTGTAAAATAATTTTAATAAAGTACATGGATGAGTTTTTAAAATTATATACCGCCAAAAAAATGACTTTTACAGGTCATTAAGAACATGTGGAGATTAAAATTAAGATTTAGATTTAAATAACTCGGAAGATGTTTGTTATAATGAATAAAGAAGTAACTTATGACAACTAATGTTATTATAATATATTATTTCATAAACTTCTTATCTTGCTGTAACGTTTTTAAGATGTTGCCACTATCCCAATAAATATTCAAGTTTTATTTACGCATCATGTACATTTCCTGTTTTGCTATAGATACTACCATTAGAAGACAAAGACTACATACTTTTCTAAACAAATCAATAAATCAAATAAAAAAAAACATTCATTTTCTCAAATCTTGTTTTCTGTACTCTCTGAGGGACTCTTGTGTAATCATTCGTTTCAATCTAGAAAAAATTAACTCCTGGGTAGTGGCTTATCGCCTAAGTTTTACTGAACGATAGAGATTAATCGTCTCAGATCTTAAGAGGTATGGCAATCTATTTTATTCCATCGCCCTAAAGAAATACCTTAATATTTTCTGCTACAATAAAAATTTGTCAAGAATTACCAAAAGTCGCCAATGGTTTAGAGATAATATGGAAAGTGATGACACCTCTTCTACTCATGTTAAGATAAAGTAAATGAGCTAAATTCATGTGACGTCATAATCACATGATTATGATAACCGATAACCACATGATTCTAGCTAATCAGCTCCTGCACTTCGTTGTTGTTAACTTTTGCTTTTTGAAGAAATGTTCTCTTAAAAGGTTTTATGCATTTTATTTAAAAGTATATGCATAAAATAAAAAATAAAAAATCTTAGCTTTAAAAATCTTTTTAAGGAATTTTTTTCCATTACATTTATACATTTTTATCCGATTATGAAATTTGAAATTTTATTTAAGTTTTCCAAACAGGAAAAACAAGTACAATTAGTTTGATGTAAGTTTCAATTCAATGCAGAACACGTGCTTATCTTTATCATGTGACCGTCATTAATTGAGCCCATTAATATAAATAAAATATCGACAAGTAACGAAAGGTGAATAACATCAAAATTAAATAAATATTGAAAGTCAATCTAGATCCTTTTTTGCATCAGTACAATCAAATTTACAAAATACAGTTTTTTCCAAGAAAGTAATTATTATTCCTGCTTTGATTCTAAACAACTTAACACTTCCTGTTTCTTACAAATATAATACATGTAAAAAAAAATTTTTTTTTTTCAAAAGAAAAGAAAAACTTTAGTAGGCGGCGTTTGGACAAAACTATGATTTGTGCCATCAATTTAAGCTAAATTAGTTCTGCATGAAAAGATTAATTTTTGAATTAGAATAATTACTAGTAGCAAATGTATCTGATGGCGAGAATAAAAATCATTCTGAACTGACCCTGAGAAAATTAGGAAAAAACTATGTTCGTTCACCGATGTGTTTTTTTACTTGTGAAAGAATTTATCACAAAAATATTCTGGTAAAAGTTTTACATTTCAGAATGGAAGATGGTAAATATATCCCTCCAATTTTAAGGAATCAGTGATTTAACTGAAGGTTAGGCTTACAAAACGTACTCTCCCACACACGAAAGCAGTCTTACATTAAACATAAGGAATTATGATTAATTTCTTAATAAGGCTTCTCTACCTATATTTTTTTCTTACATAAAACAATTCCTTTTACAGTTTTTACGATTTTTTTTTCAATGGAAACGTTTTGCGGCACTAAACTTCCGCATAAACGGCAAGTCTTCCAAGTTTGATAGCCATTTCAGCGGTGACTTCATCTAATGTCGGATTTCATTACCAGATTTTGACACCTGAATTATTTTAGTTCAATCTGTCATCGGAGTTTTGCCGATCTTACCAGTCAAATTGATACGCAAGAAATCTTTGACATGCCACATAATCATATGACATGTGTGTCTACGATTTTAGAATAGCGGCGGTCTTCACCAAAAAACCTATTTCCTGTTAGGGAACTAGTGACGTCTTAATGGTCAAATAGTTTTCCGTGGGTAAGTATCCGGACTGGACACCCCGACGCTTACGTTCTAAGAGAAGTCAACCTGTGACGGATCTATCCGCGATCCTTCAACCAATCCTCTTGGGAAATCTTTAGGCTATCAATTCGCGTTATTCACAACCAACCCTTCGGAAGAAGAAAATCGTGATATTCAAATTAGCTTACTAAATATAGTCGAAGTTTCCTACCTTGAATAGAGAGTAGGAAAGGAGATATACTCGAATCCGGTGAGATTGCTACTGACAGGTATTATATTTGAATTATTGTGGTTATAGACTTATTAGAAGGAAGCTTTTAATGTGAAGATTGTTCACTGAGATTAAATTGATATCAGATTAAATCGGATGGTAAATTAGATCCTTTATAAAGTAAGAATCAGTTGATTCCCCTAACCCTTCGTGTATTTCCGTCTTGTTCCACTTTCGGGTTAGATCGAGGCATTCTTTATTTTTATTAAGGGATTTGTAAATTTTCATTGTGGAAAAAATAAATAGTTGTTTGGGATCATGGCGAGTGTTTTTTCCCCACCCCCCAATATCTAGGTGTAAGAGAGGTCCCAACCTCTCCAAACCTGCCCTTTTTGATCCCAGCCGCAGTGAGGTGGCCGGCGCTTTTATCCCCCCTGGTTTCAAAGTCCACCGGTAAAGGGGGACTTGGCAATAGTGGAATTTGCCCCGGGCCCCGTTCAAACAAAGTATTTTCTCACGGTCACTTTTGTTGGTATGACGTACTCACCTTTAAAGGGACCCCCAAAATGGAAACCCAGAGACTCTCTACATGCTAAGGATCTTCACAGACACTACAGACACACTTCTACAAGCTCCCCACCGATTGATTTCCGCACCTCCAAAAACTCTCCCCGTTTGACTGCACACTTACGGGTCTATCAAAAACTCAATCTAGAGCATTCCAATGTCGTCTTAAGGCCTCCTTCATCAGGAGCAATTGGCCTCAACAGCAGCACCCGAGTAACCAGCGTGGGCAGCATCCCGAAAATCTATCGCCCCGCCGGGATTGAACCCACAAAATTGGGAAAAAGGCAGCGTTACCCTAAGCCCCCCCGCCAATTTTCTTTCCCACATTCTTTAAAATTTAAATGCCATTTTTTTAATTTTTCTTTCATTTTTGTTATTTTTTTGCAATAAAAAAAATAATTTAGAAGGGTTATTTTAAGTAAATTTATAAAGTTTATTTTCTAAATGTTAAATACAGGTAAATATATTAGTTTTATTATTTTTTTTCCAAAAAAAAATCTGTGCAGCTTCTGTTTACTACCCAGAGATATCCCTTTTTAAAATCTAAGCCTATATTGACTCGGATTCGATTGTTCTTAGTTATTATTAATACCAATTAAAAAAATGAAATTAAAAGAATCTATTTTTGTTACCACAAATGCAAAGCAAGTTCAATAGTAATATTTCACAAAAATCTCATTTTTCTTACATATATTTTTTAAATACTAAACTTAGAATTTAAATAAGATCGTGTTTTCTATATTCATGAAATTTCTTTTTGTTAGAGGGATTCTTGAGCATATTTTGGACATAACAATTAAGATATTATGGATCATATTAAGGAAATCGTAATACAACTGTTATTGTCAAGAATACATCAAATTTCTTAGAACGTTCACAAATGCAAGTATTTAAAAAAGTAATCAAACCCTCATTTTTTTTAACCTCTTATTAATTCATTACTTTCTCAATCTCATTTGATATTTAAATATTTTAATGATTTAACAATTATTCCATAACTACATTTACGTGTTGAGAGTCACACTACAAAGCTGTACGAGGATTATTGGACCCACCTCGTAATTTTGAACCTCGGTCAAGTGACGAGGCCGACACCTGAGCTGGCGACCCTTCTCCTAGCTTACACATCACTCCAACGAGAGGACGTTTGAGCTTCGACAAATTTAACGTGTATCGGAACCCTCTACACGGTGGGTCTTCAGAGACACAAGCTCGAACACATGACACGCCAGCCACGAGTCCGTGGCAACCATTGACTGTTGAATAGTGTTAGTTTCATTATAAATTCTTTCTAATTGGAAATTCATTCAATCAGAGTCCCATAGATACAACATTAATTTTAATTATTTTAAAAATGAGACCTAGAAATAGATGGGAAATTCAATAGTATACTTTAGACCAAGCATAATAGCATAACTTAGACCGCGTAATTTCTGAAAACTCTAGGTAAATTATTTTCAGAACAAATCATTTGCAAACTTACCTTGAAAAATTGTAAAAGAACATGCATTTTGCACAGTTCTAAATGAAAAACAAATAAATTAAAAATAAAGGGCTAATAGTATAAGGTTTTACAAAACACAAATTCAGCTGTAATCTCAGTCGTTCTTTTTCATATTATGTACTCTAAATATAATATTTGCATATACGTCAGTGGTTCTCAAACTTTCAATACTTGCGACCCAATATTCAAGCATAATTTTCATCGCGCCCCCTTCATACAATAACAATGTATTTGAATTCGATAATAAGATACTTTGATGCTAAAGCTATACAAGACGACTTTAACCTCTTAAGTGCCACCGACGTATATAAAAGTCTCGCTCAGCCAAAGCGTTAACTGTCAAGACGTATATATACGTCTTTCAAAAATACGATCTTTTCTGTTTACTGCTATCTATAATATTAATCAAAAGGTTTTGGAATGCAATAAAAGGATCTGATAGTGTTTGCGAAAGATTTACCTATTTCTGAGGAATTGCTTAGTTTATTCCCTCTCTCTCTCCCCTCCTCCTCCAAAAACACCGCAGACGCGTGCATACGTGCAAAACGGGTGCATTGGGGAGCAAAGCACTTAACGCTTAAATGACAGTCTCTCTCAAGAGATTAATTACAAACCGTATAAATTATCAAGATAAGTGTTAATTTTTGAATATAATTTTATATATGACAAGCCCATGGGGTCACTGATAATTTTTAAACTTGTTCTTAATTTAATTTTATTAAATTAATTATAAAATACGTGGAGCAGTATTTTATAGGTGATACATTTATAGGTGTACTATATCAGTGTAAATGTTTTATTGCGTCAGAATGTATTTTTTTGGTTTAATTTCAATAAATTACTAATTTTTTTTAATAATCTTTTGTTTCCGACTTTTCAATATTCTCGCCTCCCCCTCTCCAAGGGTAATCAAAATTAAGAGTTATATAAGGAACAGGAAAAAGAGGAAAAATATGAATATAAGCATTTTTTTTAACCTAGAGAATCATCACCAATCAACAAGAGCTTAGAACGTATAATTAAAAGCTGGAATGCAACCAATTTAAATTTAGTTGTAATTAACAATCTAATATTTAAATCGGTTGGAAGTGTTACTATAAATTTTTACTATTAAACATATTTCAAATTCATTGATAGAATAAAATTTTTATCTTAAAAATATATTATATAACTCTAGATATACGTAAAATCAGTCTTGAATTCAGCCTAAAACATCAAATAAAAAATAGTTTAATTACAGCTTTTCTGATACATATCAAAATGCTGGGGATATTTAATACATCATACATAACAAAATTCTACTTCCAAGAATTTTTTTAGTTTTCTTGATTGCAGTCTATGTTTCATTAAACATGTTATTCAGATAAAAAATATGAATACGTTTGATAAAAAGTTCATAAATATGTAAGCGGCAGATGTAGCCGAGTGATCACATCACTAACTCGGGGCCGACATTGTTTAAGTCGAGCTGTAAAATATATTTTCAGAGTACCACTAATGACAGGTCGTGTTGAAGACCTAATACATGCTAATTTTCTCAAAATACTCTCGTTTGCCTGATTATGTAGTTACAAGAATACCTGCCTCCAAGTATCCTCGTCACTTTTTGCTGAGAGTCGGCTCGAGGGCTTACAGGTAAAGTGCCCTGCTTACTAAGGTCGCGGGTTTGATCCCGGCTGGAATCGATGGATTTTCTGGATGCGAAAATCGTAGGGGCATGCATGCCATGTGATTATGAGGCATGTAAAAGATCCATTGAGTATCAGTTTGGCTGTGGTGCACTCGGCAATATTTAGCATCCGGAGAGCTTGAACTCAAGTGTAAAAATTTAAAAGGGGGGCCAAAAGATGGTCCACCAAAAAATGGCTCTCATTTTGGGGTTTTTCCGCGTCTGGCGGCCGATGAGTGAATATTAATGAATATAATGCACTGTTCATCTACTCGAAGGCTTTTGGCAACGGATCTCGTAAATTTGAACCATGGTCATGTGATCCCCACCCCCCCTTTTCCCCACCATCGGAGAACGTTTACCCCGACGATTTTATATAGCATGCATCACTCCCCTACAGCGGCCTTCAGAGATACTAGGCTCGAACTCATGACACGTCGGCTACGAGTCCGTTACCTTGACCACTATGCCACCACGGCCAGGCGAAGTTGTCAGTATGCACCTTATTTGAAAAAAAAGCACCTTTCACTAAGTAGTGGTTTGGAACCCTGATCATCTGTTCATGTAGAGAGGCTTACCAACTTTAAATCTGTCGAGGTTCGATCGACCAAAATTTGTTGATTGATCTTAATGCCGTACTACAAAGCTGCACGAAGTCGAAGCCATTTGGTAGTGACGAGCTTCGTAGTGTTGGAAAACTAGAGTAAAGTGATAAAGACGACACCGAAGTTGACACACATTCCACTCTCCTAACTTCCACATTACAATCAATGTGAGGACTATGAGTCTCGGTATACTAACAGATTTACTGGCCCTCAATCCTTCTACATTGCTGATCTTTATCCACTATTCAAGAGATAAAACGCCATTCATGAGCGTACGATCATAACCACTTGGATACTGCTCTCAGTCAAACCTGACATTTTCACTCTAATGTGATGAGGAAATTTGAAGAGTGGGAGCCAGCTCACACACACACAAGTACTGAAGTTGTCACGCGACACTAGTTTGAAATTACGATATCCGCCGGTAATAATCCTCTTGTTGCTTCGAAATGCGACAACGCTAAAACTATCAATGAAAATGCGTAAAAAAAATTTTCTTTTTTGAAATATCTTGTAAATAAAGGATTGTAAGCATAAAGCAATTAATAAATCAACTCTTGTTCTTGCGTTTGTGGAAAAGGCTGTGTTTTGATTTAGTTTCCGAAAGTTAACTCCTTAAAGAAGCGCAAAATAAAGAAAACCCTGGCATAATTTCAAAAAGAAAGGGAATGAAACACATAACTCGTCGCATTTTCTAAAAAAAGTGGTTTGCACCTATTGAGAAATAATGGTAATAGAGTTTTGAATTGTTGACAATTGAAATTAATTGTTGATATGATTTGGTATCCGATACTTTGGAACCATGTTTTTCAAAGGTAAAATGGATTATTTATGATATTTTGTCTTTTTAGATTGAAAAACGTATATAAAAGTTTTGTATTATTAATAAAAGTTTTTTAAAAAATTTTGAAAAAAAGTGAACATAGAATGACCCATTTTAAAAAACATTCCCCTTTTTAGAAAAATGCTTCTATTATAATAATATTTTTTCCGTATAAGCTCAGACCTCTGTACAGAGACTGAACTAGAATTTTTTAAATATACGACTTAAAATGGATTTATAATTTTTTCAACAACAAAGGGGAGAAAATTTTTTGAAAAAAAGCCGATAATTATTTAAAGGGTAGTAGCTCTGAAAATAATGTGAATTATTCTAAAATCCTAGTTCAAAATTTTTGGAGAAGCCTTTACTTTATATAACACACACAAAAAATATTATTATTATAGAAGCATTTTTTATAAAAGGGTGTTTTGAAAATGGTTATTCTGTTAATTGTTTGCCAAAAATTGTATTTAAATAAGTTTTTTGTCATAATGTTCTTAAAAAATTTTAAAATGTATTCAATCTAAGTGACACTAAATATCATGAAAATTATCCATTTATGCGCTTTTTTAAAATCATGGTTCCGAACGTAATTGGATACCTTAAATATATCGCGAATTTCTTTAGTTTATATCTATAAAACGGTCGAATGATTTTGTTCCGGATTTTTTTTCTCAAATAATTGATAATTTAAAAAAAAAATGGCGACACACTTTAAGAATTTGGTGGCACACAAAAGTGAAGTGGCACAATGGTTGAGAATCACTGGCTTAGTCACGACAGGTTGAACGGGCCCAAGTCTCTCTACATGGTTGTTCTTCAGTGGCACGACTTTTCAACAACAGCCACGATTCTAAAACCCTGACCACTCACAAGGATATCAAAGAATTGATTGAGCAAAGAACATGAACGGATCCACTAAAAAAAACTCATGAAATAGAACTTTTAGCAAAAAATTGGAGACTATCGATAAGTATTTCGTATTGTTTATGTATGAATCTCTTCAAACTGTGAAATCTATTTAAAAGCATTATCAATTATAACTGTTCCGAAACAAATAGTTCTTTCATGTAATTAGAAGACAGCATTTTATTAATTTTTATCAATAAAATTAGAGATATTTCGGATTCCAATGTCACATAAATTTATGATTTGTCAATCATTATTAAATGAAGACTGTTTTTTTACAGCTAAGCAAATCAGTTTGAAAAACATGCTTCCTCCATCAATGTGTTTCAATCATGTGTTAATTACCAATCATGCAGATTGCGTTGCTGTGGTAACGTATATATTATATAGATTATCTGCAAAAACTACCCCCCTCAACTGTGGCAAATCATCTTCTAATGCTCAAATTTTATGATAGGGGATTAAGACCTCTTTTGTGAGATCATGTGCCCCAATAACCATTCAATCATTCACTATCTTTTATTTCTGACATCCTTATTCTTTGTTGAGTCCCCATCGCCCGGTTTTCTTCTAGCTTTGATTATTGCAAAATCTTTATTAACATCATTGTAATCAATTTCCATGGTAATATCATTTTGAGTGCATAGCATCATCAAACTGCTAATCTTTCATTTTCCATGATAGATCTCATTTCAGTGTTTATTCTCTTAAGGGCAGATATGCTTTCCCAATGACTGCTAGGTGGTGCGTTGCTGTAATTTTTAATTTTTTGCTTTTCACTAACAATTTTTTTCCCAGGCCCTGCCTAGTGTGACTAAACGTAAAAGCCACCTTGCTTGGGGTTCAATTTTCGTAAAAGCCTCTTTTGTAGCGGTTCTCTACTCCTTGAAAGGAATATACCAAACAAATTTCCAATCTGCAGGTCTAACAGATAAAAACGGTGAATATTCATCTATAACAGCACTTGACCCTTTGGAGGTCAAAACCCTTTTTTAGCGGATTTCTACTCCATGAAAGGAATATGTCTATCAAATTTCTAGTCTGAAGATCTAATAATTTAAAATCGGGAATATTTATCTTTAACGTCCCTCTTAATTCCTCGAAAAGTTCCTAGGGGGTCGATTTTCATGAAAGAGATCTGCTTTTTAAATTTCAAGACTGTACGACTAAAAGCTGAAAAATGGAAATAATGTATAATGCCTCTTAATTCCCCGCAACGCCACTTTGGGATCTATCGAAACAGTTTTACTATCTCAGAAACCTTCGAGGGAATGTGTCCAAACATTGCTCAAAGTTTTACGAATCGGATGAAACGGTTTGGGGCAAGAAACATAAAACATTCTTTTTTTTATAGAGTTGTATCCGGTTTTAATAAATAATTATTTCTTTATTAAGATTCCATAATTTTAAGTTATTTATGTAAATTAATTCTGGCGTAAATTCTTCAAAATCTTCGCCAATTTTATTGGTCTATGGGCTGATACGTATAAGTACCTATAATTCACTTTAAAAGAACCGTTACGAAGATTTCATTTAAATACCTTTTGTAAAAAAAATTTTTTTTATAAAATCACAGTTTTTCCATCATGCATATGTAACAGGAACGCCCCATTTTGGTGTTTTACTTCATTCCATAATGAAATTAATATTCGTCCAAGCCAAATTGAAAAACGGAATGCCATTTTTAGCTAATAACATCATTATGTATCATCAAGCTATGCAGGTGGGAAGGCTACCTGGTAATCATCCATACAATTGCTGTAAAATGTTTCGCAAACAAGAAAGTTCTTGGGATCCAAGCGCTTGGAAACTTGACGAGTCATTTATCTTTTTTACACGTCCAGTTATGATCCGCGTCAAACTTACTTAGTGGGCGACATTGAGAACTACGTTTTTCGTTTTGCTGAATCCTTATGATGTGCCGCCTTGTCGGTTGAGGAGAAATCTCTGGCATATCGCCCGATGGGTCGCTGGACCAATGCCATTCGAATATTTGTAAACCGCGATACTTCAGGGAAAGAAATTTTCGTTTGTTTCCCCCTCTTTTCAACTGGTCTGATCATTCAGAAAAAGGGATAAATTCGGTAAGCGCGCACTAAAACGAAAAATAAGAAAGTGAAATGTCCCGGAGTTTGGCAGCTCTTGCCATTTCATTCCATCTCAGTGTAAGCGGAACATATATGTACTGCAAAGAAGTTCTAAAACATCAAAGCATAAATAAAGAAACAAGGACTAGACACTGTTGGTATTCGAGCTTGAAGCGTTTTTCCCTCAGACAAAGAACCAGAGTATTCATTCCTTTTAGTGCTAGAGCAAAAGGGAATTTTTAAAGAAAAGTTCATGACCACGTGACTGCTTTCTTTTTATAAGGTAATTTATTGAAGAAGTTCGAGATAAGGATAACATAGGATAAGCATTTAAAAAAATACTTGTTTCAAGGACAGATTACTTTGAGTATTTGTTGTTGTGCAAGAATTTTATTTAAATATTTCTATTTTAAGACATTCTTACTAGTGTTATAGGAATTACTAGGAAATGTTCTTATAAACAAAATCAATTTGAGAATTATCACAGAATAAGTGATTGTTTCAAATATTAATCTAATCTTTTATTCCTTTCCGTCAAATGTATTTTATTTCAATTGAAAATAACATCAGACTTTTTCATTTAGCGACATATGTACATAGTTTAGCTTGTTCCGAATTGATGCATTCAAAATTCGTCGATTTAAATTATAACATATTTATTTCCAGAACAAATATATCGTATGAGCATAAATCATCATGTTTTGCATTATTCATCAAACTTATTCAGGAGATATTTAGCCCATTTGCGGCAAAATTTCATAATACGACGATCATGATCACATGATAGATGCAATCGAGGGCTCCTGTTTTTTCCTTTCTTTATATTTATCGAATCTTGTTTACTAATTTAGCACTCTGAAACAGCACAAGGACTATTAGTTATCGGAAATTTGCGCCTCTGACTAGGACGACACCTGATCTAGCACACATTCCCCAAACTACCTCACTTCGCCAACAGCTGGTATTTTGATCCTCGACAGAGTTAACGAATGTCTGGCCTCACCTAGGAGTAGCTATTTAGGAGGACCGGGGGAGGAGGATAGAACCTGTGAATCAGGCCACAAGTTCGTGACCTTACCTGCGACCGCCTTCCCGATCCATACCTAGGTGTAATTTTTTAAATCATTAAGAAAGAGAGAAAACTAAAAAAAATTTCTCGATATTAGGGAAATCCTAACTTTTGTACAACTCAATAGATCTAAAATTCAGCTTGATAGCAACAATAAGAAAACTTTAAATGGCTATAGAAGCATGAGAATATATTCATTCTAGAACCTAAGCTGGCGTAGAAATTTATAACAATATATTTTTATATCTAACATCGTTATTACAGCTTTGTAAATACTTTTTTGTACATTGAAAATTATTTTTGAGGAAAATATTTTCACACGACTGAAAGCTATATCAAGCGCTTAAAAAATATTATATGGACTTAATTATTTTCCATTGAGAAAGCAGGTATTTTCAAAAATGATTTTTTCGTATAGATATTAAGGCTGTCTTCAGTTAATGTTAAAAATAGGACCCAGATTAGGAAATAAATTTTTCGATATAAAAAAAATGAAAAAGTAATATTATATTCTGCTTCACTATCCTTTGAGAACAACATTTTATCATTCTTCACTTTTTTGACCGAGCTCAGCCATTTTCTGGCGTAAAATGTGTTTCATACTTTCTCCTATATACGTAATGTTAAATGAGAGCTGTCCTTTCACGTGTTAAAATGAAAAAAAAAAATAATAAAATTCAGGATATTTTGAAATTTAGTGACAGTGTTGGGTTAAAATGCGCAGATGAGGCGTACATGCCGGCTTGTCGTTTTGGGTTGAGGAATAACGAATAACGAAAACGGCGGGTGCTTTGGACGGTTGAAATAAGCCAACATACCATAAGATGGCCCAGTTGAGACCGCTAATGGTTTGGAGGAATTCGCTTGGGATGCAAGGTTGCGATCAGTAGATTTTTTGGTTAGTGATAGACTTTGCGGTTGGTTAGATCTTTTGTGTCATCTAATTTCTAGAACACACATAAAGGTATCTAATAAGCTTTGACTGAGAACTTAATGCCAAGATGAGAATGTAAAACTTTCAAATACTTATAGACATAACCATATTCCATTTCATTTGTGTTAAACTAATGAAATGGTGATAAATTAGGTTTGGTTTTCCATTTTTCGATTTTTTCTTGGAACTATGACTAATAAATATTTTGAAAACTTCCATTTCAATATTCATATATATATTATATTACTTCATATATTTAGATTTATATATAAAGATTATACCAACCACTTCGCTATGTATTTTATTTTTATATGACTGTACATATTCATTTTCGTGTGATACTCCAGCCCTAATATAAAAGCTTTCAGTTGTTTTCAAAAACATTCTTACAACTCTAGCCTTGATTTAAAAAGAAAAGGATTTGAATCTCTAAAAAGGAAGTTTTATTGTCTTTTACACTTTCATATTTCCTCTCCAGAGACTATTTTCTAAAAACAGTTTTCTAGCGGATCTCTACTCAACAAAATAAACATACTTGCCAAATTTCAAGTATATAGGTCTTTTCGTTCGAAATCTAGAAATTTTTACCTATAACGCCTTGGATGTCAATTTACACAAACCCATTCTTCGTGAATATCTCATCAACAAAAGAAACACACCTGTAAAAATTTTAGCTACAACCAGGGGCGTAGCTACCACCGTATCAATGATACGGGGCCCCCAAGCTACAAGGGCCCCACAACATGTGTAACCCCTATAGTTCACTAACAAGGCTGTCAAATTTGAGGGGCCTTGGGAACACGATACTGCTGGGGCCTACTCAGAACTAGCGACGCCAGTAGCTACAACAACCACTTAACCTCACGCAGCCACCCTTGGGAATGAATTTCCACAAAATCATTTCTCTTAGAGGATCTCTATTCAACAGAAAAAGCTTTCTTAGTTGGCGTAAAAAAAAGTTCCAGAGATTTCATGATCAGTAGCGTAACGGAATATTCACCCCTTTCAATGAACTCAGATTTGGGGCCCCAAACTGGATCTTACAAATTGTACGTACTTGGCGTCTGTCAAACTATGGTCCCCCTAGATTCCTGTCCCCCCCGCCCGTGATGCGGTGGTGTACGTTACGCCACTGCTCATGATAAAGAAGTCGCTTCTCTTCTATATACATATAGATATAAACTTGATGGTTTGGCTTTGTTGGTGGAAGTCCATCCACACTGGGTCAAGCTGTACCAGACATACAATGCTTTTCGGTATTCTATTTCTATGTATAAAATATAAACTTAACTCAAATTATAAGAATTGGGAAGAGAGGAAGATGGTTTGAAATAATCAAACGAAAGATCGACAGGAAATAAAATTCCTGAGGCAAACCGGTCAATGAGGGGGAAAGGCACCTGTTTTTACCGAAGGCAATAAGCCTCTTGGGAGAAAGAAAAGATCATTCGGGTGCCCAGGGGTTGTAAAAACCAATTTCTTATCTAAAGAAGGTAAACATCTGAGGAGTTTATGGGAGGTAGAAGATAATACACATTTTATTGAATGAGTATGATGTGTGTGCACAAAGTTTTTACATAAAATTTTTCTGTATGTAGAGGATGAGTTTTTTTTCCCTAGTAGAATCCAACTATCGACATTTCTTTAAAAATTTTAATTTTTATTAATGTTTTAAAATCAAGTTAAATAAGTCTTACTGAAAATTCTTTTCAAAATATCCTAGTAGCTTTGTACTTAAGTTTAGATTCAGGGATCTTTCTTGTCAACTATGGAAGCGGTTGCAAGCCGATATATAGCCATGGCTTCCCAATATATATCAGCCTGACATCGCGATCCTCCAAGATTTTGAGGAACATCCTTCATGACTCTCATGGCTAAGTGTTGCGTGGATCAAAGATTTCTCAACTAATCAAATGCTACCTTTTCTACTTAGACTTTTTTAATATTTCTTTTTTTTCTTTTAAGAAAACAGTAAACATCTAATTAAAAAGTATTACGTTGTAGTAATACGCTGTGGCTATGTAGTTGCAAACAGTAGAAAATATGAATTAATACTCTTGTTCTCGAAATACATATTCTGGGAGAGTTTTTCACTGTGGTAATTTAGTGAACTAGTCTACGATGATGCGTGCATCTTTCAATTTTTCCATGAGGCCTTTCAGGTCTTTCAGAGACACCCCTTTGTGGACCCCTTATTAAAAAGCGGGGGATCCTGGGGTTTGGTTGAACACAATTTAAGAATCACGGTACTATGGCATTTATTGTTGTTGGTAGACGAGCGAGATCTCATACAAAACAACTTTCTAAGAAATGTTTTCTAATTTTCGACTCTGCTGTATGTCAACCAACGTTTAATATTTTTTAGATGACCCATTTAGATCTCAGACCTGCATTTTATTGTTACAATAGTTTATGATTGCTAGTAAACTAAATGTTTGGTGAAACACTCAAACATTTAGCCAATATAACTAAACAATCCTACTAATCTATTACATAAAATAAAATGCAGTGAATTTTATTTTTTTAGTACTTATTTGTGAACATATTACAGCATGGGGTGTTCATCAGCGACTGTCAATGTTTAAGACATAAAACATAAAAGAAATTTATGGATTGGATTTTAAAACAGAAAGTGCAAAAATAAATTCTTGACTCGACTATATCAGCAACATAGAATTTTAGAAGCAGCTTGAAACTGAAGCCTTTGCAAGCTACGGACCATCTCTTATGATAATATAAAACCACAAAACTCTCATCATTAATAAGAATAATAGAAATACGAATTATTTTTAACACACTCTGAGTCTTTGGATGAGATCCACAGTTGGATGGCTTCGTGGAATGACTGAAAGTTGTCCTGCGAAGACCAGGAAAATAAGATCTGCCCCGAACGGATGTCAGTTCTCACCTGGCTGGGAAAATTCGAAACCTGCTGTGTCCAGGATCTGTACTGCGTGAAACACGCCATCTGGAATGAAGAATACACAACTGCTTTACTTTTATGTTCAATTCATAATTCTTAAGAAATAGAAGAGTGGAATTTATTCCAGAAATGCTTTACATAATGGCTTATATTTGAGTTAGAATCAACGGAAGAAGTTTAACAAGTGGCCATCAACTTTAACAGACTAGTGTAATCACTCTAATCAGAAAACTAAATTCTGCTTTGCGTTATTGATGTTTAATTAGCAAATCAAAATAACTCTTGGGAAAAAGTTGTTTCCTCCGTGTTACTCCTGAAAAACTCTAGGGAAACTTTCCTCACCGGGCGGGAGCGTTTCGTCGACGCCAAAATAATTGCTATAAAATTCAATCAGCAACATCTGGAAATATGTGGCCAAGGCAAGCGCCCCATTGATTCATGGCGAAGTTGTTGGATTTAGGGTAATATAAAAATCAGACTGGACAAAATTGTTCTTTATTATGTTTAAAGATAATTATAGTAACACAATAGGTCTCATGCGTGTGATTAAGTAGAAACCATCGCGTAATTATATATTATTCGTAGGAAACCATCGAACTTCAACAGAGAAGACTTGTAGGCTAGTAAATGAATCTGCTAACTTCAAATCCATATGAAATAATTTTTAGCTAAAAAGCAAAATTGTAAAAATAGTTTGTATTAGATTAAAATTATAGTCACAAAAGATATTATTAACAATAAAAACAACTTACAATGAACAGAGTATTTTTTAAAACAATTCAGTTTCTCGAATTCAACTTGCAGAACAGTATTTAATAGATAAAGTATTTTGTAAGCCAAACGATTTTTATTTGTTGTTATTGTACAAAAAGGAGTTTTAAATAAGACAACATGATATTTTTTTTTCATGTGTTCTCAACAAATATTGTCTGCCTAAAAAAATGAAATAAATTTTCGTGTATTAAACTATTCTCAATACCTATGTATATATGACAACTCAAAATTCGAATTTTAGAAAATAATACTACGTTGACATATAAAATACAAAAAAGTCATCTTTAACGTTCTACGTATATTTTACGGCTTTTGATTTTCTCTCTCTCTTTCACGAGCCTCTTCAACATTCTATAAAATCCCCAGATATATTTCGAACTAAAACAGAATATAAAACTTCTTCAAAACTTACAAACAATATTGATTCTGATATTTTCCTTTCTTTTTAAAACTAGATTCAGTTTTTAGGCAATTTATCCGAAAAGGTCTAAACCTTAAATTTTAAATTAGCATTGTATGAAATAGGTTCACAAGTTACTCCCATATCAAAGTAAGTATTACGAAGTCGATCATCTTTCAAATAGAGGAAATTTAATTAGCAAACACTCTTTTAGGAGTACCCAGTAATTTATTTTGGAAAAGAGGGAACTCTCTATAAAATATAACATATTTACTTCTACACAGAAATAAAATTCATAAAGTCTACATAGCATAAATCCAAAGTTCACTCAGCAATACATCTTTGATAATACATCTCAGTAATAACATTATTGAATAAGGCCAATTAATTGCACACATTCTAAAGTTTTGATTCCCATGTGCTTTCCAAGATCATCCTTCTATATACAGTCGAAACTCTATATAATGAAGCCGCTAAATCCCGAAAGTTCGTTACATGGAAAATTCGTTATATAGAGGTTTTCTTTCAATTTTCTTTATAAGCCACATAAAACAAATTTTAAATTCATAAACACTATATAAATAAAAGTAACTATTCACATCTTTTTGTAAATTAATATATATTTATTTTATAAATATTACCTATAAAAAAAAGAAAGAAAAACTGCAAGGAAAGTTTCTTGATGCCTCTACCTCACACACACTTCCTTGAAGAATTAATTTTTTTCTTTGATGTTCAAGCTCTTAAGTTTTGACATTTTCTAGCTACAAGAAATGAAGTTAGCAGTACGACGGACCAAAACTACAAATGAATGGAGACTAGTTGAAAAAGACACGGTGATACGAGACAACTCCACTAAGGGTGCAAGGGGATATCGAAGATGTTTGTAGTGAACTGGATAACGGGGATTAAAAGTTGCACTTCTTGGTTCAAACGCCCAGAATTCTATTGCTCTTGGCGAGTTAGGCACCTATTAAAACCAGTTTAAGATTTATGACCACCATAAAATGTGTTAAAAGACAGAAGAACTTGAAAAAGTATACTTCAAAAAAAGGGAGAAAAAAATTGAATCACAAGAGAAAAAGTTCGTTATATAGAAAATGCACTTCACTTCTGACGGGAGGTTATTTTACGAAGAAAATCGTGAAATATTCTTGGTTCAGGAAAAAGTTTGCTTTACCAGAAAATTCGCAATATAGAGTTTCGTAATATGGAGGTTCGACTATATAAAGGCTGGGAAAAATCTGAGGATTTTCTAAAGTTTTTTCTCCTTATAATCATCGTAGATTAGGGGTGTCAAACTCAAAGACGAACATGGGCCAAACAAATAAGGCTTAACTTAAGGTGGGCCGCAACGAAAAAAATCAATATTTATAGAAGCGTATGTTAATTTTGAATACATTATAATATACTGTATAAAGAATAGGAAAACACTTAAATGTATATGTCCTGTGTTGCTTGTTCCCTCTTACTCCTTCTATCTTTTCAATTTCGAGAGAATTTTTTAAAAAATTTTACTAAATATTATTGTGTGCCGATATATTGCCCGGGCCGCAAAATTTTTCGCTCTGGGCCGCGAGTTTGTCCTATAGATTGTCTAGATGTTTCACACTTTTGTTGTTAAATTTGACGAGAGACTTGGTGAAAAAACTCGTCGCCAAGATGACTCCTATTCACACACACACATGTAACGTTATTGAAAAAGTATTCTCTCAAACTACACACACACACAAATTAGACTTTTCCCGCCAGAATAAGTTTTAAACAGAGAAGCGAAATTTCTGTTACAATAAATAAATATTTGATTAGAGTTCAATATTTTTTACCATGATTTACAAACTGTGCCACTGTTTCATCCTATGCATTAGACCAGTGGTCTCCAGCCCCCGGTCCGTGGATCCAATACTACTGGTCTGCACAAAAAACATTAAATTATTTCCATTTTATTTACTGCGGCATATTTTTCTTGGGTTTGGGATACTTTTTATGAAAATCACTTTATATTCCTTGTTAAATCACTTTATATTCCTTGTTAAATCACTTTATTCCTATATTTTATTCTGAAGGCACGTTTAAATGCACAATTAAAATAAAATTATTAAAACAAAACAATTTAAAATATATTATTTGCAGATCCGAGGGTTCGGGGATTTTTGTACAAAAACAAATGCAAAGAAATAAACAGTTATTTAAGAGCGATGCGAATTTATTATCAAAAATCCAATCTTTTTAATACAAGATTCAGCAGCGATATTCACAGAGTAAATATCCAAAGGTCTTCACGCCTTCAACAGCAATCAAACACAATAACGGTGTTTAAAAATACACGTAAGTAAAGATTATTCACAAGCACAGCCGAGCTAATCGCTAGTCAAAACAATCCTCACTACTCGCTGGTTTAATTCAGACTCCTCGTCGTCCCGGCGAGCATCTTATTTATAGGCGCGACAGAAACTTCAAATATAGCCGCTCGTGACATTTGGTGGAGAGATCCACTGCGCCTACAGAAGATTCCAGAGGGTTCGGAGCACAAACTGGCGTTACCAATGACTTAAAGTGATTCGCCAACGTTCCCTTCAAAACTGATGCCAACTTAAACCTGCCAGTTTTCGCCAAGTTCTGTTGAATCGCCATCATAACGTAGGGGCGGTATTGCTTGTTAATGTGATACAAACGCCACAATAAACATAACATAGAGTAATATAAATGCATTAAACACTCCAAATACAAATTCATTATAATGGTTGATATAAAACATGATTTTGTCGGCAATAAATAAATAAGTAAATAAATAAAAAAGGCTGTAACTTACTGGTAAAGGCACAACGCGCTTCAGTAAGCTTTACTCACGAACATATTTTACAACTCAACGGATTATCTCCTACCTCTTCACTATGTTTAAAAAAATCTTAGGAAATTTAATCAAGCTCGGTTTAACCTTAAAACTTAAGGTAATCCGACTACGTTCCGGAACCGTGATTTTAAAAAGCGCATAAATGGATGCACTACATGATATTTGAGTGTCATAAGGGTTCAAATACATGTATAAAACTGTTTTAAGGACATTTTGACAAAAAAAAAAAATTATTTAAATACTATTTCGGAAAAAAAATTAATTTTAGAATAAATTTTTTAAAAAAAGTTCTTCTTTTGTAAAAATGTTCTTATAATAATATTTTGCCTGTATATTGCTCAGACCTTTTTATACAGAGGCTAACTTTTTTTGATAAATTCACATTTTTCAGAGCTACAAACTTTTTTTAAATATAATTATGTTTTTTTTCTTAAAATGTCCCCCCTCTGTTGTCGTAAAACAGACAAACCCATTCTAAGTTATATTTTTTCAAAAATTCTAGTTGAGCCTCTGCAGAGGGTCGGGCTATATAGGGGGCAAAATATTATTATAATAGAAGCTTTTTTCAAAAAAAGAATATATTTTGGGGGGTTTTAGTCATTTTTGTAAAAAAATTTGTATTAAATAATTTTTTTTTTTAATAATGTTCTTAAAAAAATTTTATATACATTTTTAAATCTAAGTGACCAAATATCATAAATATTTCCTTTTCGTTTTTAAAATACGGTTCCGAAAGTAGTCGGATACCTTAAAAGGTTTTAACCCCTTGTCGAATTAAATTAAAGATCTCCGTAAAACAAGGTTGACCATATATATATATATATATTAAAGATATCTCGGCTTAAAATACTCACTTTAGTAAAGCTACAGATTGTGAGATGGTGTCAACTTCGTCAACTAACCATCGTACAAAGTAACAATGTGTAATTAGTGTCATATCTAAAATGCATTTATGTTTTTATAATATAATTATTTATTTTATCTTTTTTAAGTTAAACTCAAATCATATATTTATATAATTATTTTACATTAGTGATTGTACAGTCGAACCTCTATATAGCGAACTTTTTTTCCCGGGAACCTTTAGCATTTCACGATTTTTCTTCGAAATAACCCCCCAAACGAAACATTTTCTGTGTAATAATTTTTCTTTTTGTGATTGAATTTTTTTCCTCTAAATTTTTATAGTACTTCTGAACATTTAAAGTTATTCTCTCTTTAACACATTTCATGGTAGTAATCAATCTTGATCTGGTTGTATAAGTTCCTAACTCGTCGAAAGCAATACAGTTCTGGGGTTTTTTTCCAATAAAACCTTTAACACCCAGCCAGTTTACTAAAAAAATCTTAAATCCCCTTTCACCCTCAATTGGTCGTCTTGTGTCTCCGTGTTCTAGTTTAAAATAATGTATGTTTTTTACGTAGCTTTTTAGAATATGTTTAAAAATTTTAAAATTTTTATAAAAATTTCTTTTTTATTAAAAAAAAACGTGTATTCTCGGATTTCTTTTTTTTGTTTTTCCTTTGGGTTTTCATTCTTTTTTTTTCTTTTTTTTTTGGGAAAATATATAAAATAACATATATTAATTTTAAAAAAAAGAATGATTCTTTTTTTGTAATTTTATAATTTAAAATTTTTTTTTTAGTTTATATATATTGAAAGATGAACTCTATATAACGAATTTTCCGTATAACAAGCTTTTTTTCTGGATTCAGCGACTTCGTTATATAGAAGTACTGACAGTATATCAATTTTTAAAATAAAGTTTTTATTCGAAAATGTAAAAATTGACTGCTTTTTGAAAACTTAATCTAATCTCATGTCTCCTTTCTCATTATTAAGTTTTGGGAATATATATCTGGCAATGAAACTTATTTTTATTTCTTACAATATCAGAATGAATCAGTTTATTTCGAATATATGGATCAGATTGAAGTTAATTCATATTCGCATACTATTACATTTGATTGAATTATAAGGATTATCGCAAAAGCAGGTGTGAAAAGTAAATGCTTTTTGAAATATTTATAAAAGCTATTTCTACATTATCAATTGCGTAATGAATTATTTTGGAATTCATATTTTTTGCTATGAATTTCAAAATCAGGGAAATTACGTTAATTTCATTAAACGTTTTAACACAAATGTTTGTGTTCAATGGATTTTCCAGTTCGTTTTGAGGCATTAAGAATGTTCGAAAATCTCATCTAGAAATTCAAAATTAATACCCATAAAATGTTTTTGACAAGACTCTTCTAAAACTTGGAAAAATTGCGGCAATAAAATTAACAAAATCACAGTTTTTAAGTTTAAAATAGCATTTTTCTCCTTTTCACTTTCATAATAGCTCATTGAAAAAATCCTAAATTTTTCAAAAGAAAAAAATCGTTTAGTTCGAATGTGATTTGAGGATGTTTTAACTTTATAATTCGAATAATAAATACAATTAGAGCTATTTTCAAAATACTAAATGTATTTATAACAAATAAATGAAAGATAATACTTTTATCTTAAACAAAGTGGCTTCTTAATTTTTTTTTTAAATATGGAAAAATAATCAAGTACGGAAAATGAACACAGCCATAAACAAATTTAAAATGTTTAACAAAAGAATTTCAAGAAAATAAAGTTAAAATGTTTGTAAAAAGAAAAATCCTCTTAATTCAATAATTCCTCTGAATGAAATTGAAAACTGTTTTGCAGAAATGAATGAGTTTTTTCTTTGTAAATTTCAACTATTAAAGGATAGTTAATTGTTTTATTTCTCTTTATTACCCTCTTCTAAAACATGTAAGCTTAATTGGATAATTTAAAAAGCAATTAAAACAGTTACATCTTAATCACTTTTAGTGGCATCGTAGTTTTTCTTTTGAAATAATTAACTATTGTGAATTAGTTAAAAGGCATAATAAATTGTAGATTGCTATAGATTGTAATTACGTGACAGTTGTAAGTCTAAAAATGTTTTTAACTAAGAATGCAATATTTGAATCAGTTACTTTGATCATTGAAAATTAAAAAAAAAAACCTGAATATTTAAACAGTTATCAATAGAACCTAATTTTCATTTACAGTAAAATAATTACACAAAGTAATTATTTTAATTACTTGCAATTATTTTAATTGCAGTGTTGTTAATCACAAATAAACTCTTAAATTAAACTTCGCCATCATGTTAAAAATATAGCTCTTAAGCTAGTTTATTATTTTAGTTGTTGCACAAGAGCTAGAGTTTTATTATAATATTCTTTAAAAATTAAAAATTTACCCTAATGTTGTTTAAGATACGAATCTCGCCCAGTTAAGAAAATATAAATAACTAGTTAGTAATAAATTCAGTATATTTAACCATTTTATTTCGTAGAAGACAAAAAAATAACCAGTGCTTGATGTTTTTAAGAGAAACTTTATTTCAAATGCATTCAGCAAAAAATAATTCTAGACGCCGAAAAGGCTTAACAAAGAACGTATTGAATTATTTTTCAAATTTAATGTTATACAAAAGTTTTGTCAAAAATAGAAAAGGTAATTAAGAAAACAATGGCGTAGCACATTGCAATATCAAAATCGTTTGGTTGAAAAACATGTCAAAAATAAAGTCAAATTAAGAAGAAAGAGATCGAAAGTCTTTCGGAAAGTTTTGAATAATTTGACTTGTGTTTTCAAGGTCACTTCTAAGATTCCTGATTTCGTAAAAATCAAGCTAATATGCAAATGTACATGAATAAAATATTTTATTTTTTTATGCGAGTTTTGCTTCATCGAATAATATTTCTAGTTTGTTTCATAATTTAGAAAATATACTGTTCATTACTGGTTAAATCATACATTAACGATGACAAAAATATACGCAGTTTCTACTTAATATACATTAAATTTATTTTTTAAATAAATACAATGCAAACCATACAAACGAAAAAGAATATTCTTATTGCTTCTCGCGGAAGGGGGGAGGAATGAAAAAAATATTTTTTCCCATTTTATTGGAACATTGCTCTTTGGATTTCAACTAGTCAAATAACGATTTAACTTTTTATTTCATTAATGTACTCTTGTAACCGCATTGGCGACAGAATATGAAACTAAGCACATGGTTGCCAATTCAGCACGTACGACACATGCGAACTCGGTGTTGCCAA
Source organism: Trichonephila inaurata madagascariensis (assembly GCA_019973955.1). Classification (NCBI taxonomy): domain Eukaryota; kingdom Metazoa; phylum Arthropoda; class Arachnida; order Araneae; family Nephilidae; genus Trichonephila; species Trichonephila inaurata. Next base: position 31,511 of record BMAV01002047.1, on the reverse strand, counting down.
CTTGGCGAGTTATCTTGAACGTTAGCATTGTTGCGATAGTATGTAATAAATTCATTACAGCATCATGAATTTTTTTTTTTATTTATAAAGAGAGAATTCTGGATATGTTTAACATAGTAAAATTTTGTGCGCAGTTGAATTCTTTGCACGGTAGATATTTATATATGTCTTCATCCTGAGAATTACATGAAAAAATACAATTGTTTCAAAATCAATTGATAAAGCTATAGTAGAATTTTGAAAATGGATCTAGACCCATAAACGGAAGAAAGCTTGTATATAAATATGCAACTATTTTCAGTATTGTTTTCTCTTTCTCATAGAAATATATTGTAATACTATCAAAAGTCTCTGAAACTATCTAGATTTTCTGAAGAAATATTTAATAATTTCCGGTTTAAACGATTTTGCTTAAAATATTTATAAAACATTGACAACAAACATATTTTCTCAATTTAAAAAGATCAGAAATGAAATTTTATATTGAAGAGAAAAATAAAATCGAACTTTTTTTTATCACAAATGAAATTTTTCAAAATTAACTGGTTGAAAATTATTTTTATACTTTGTATTATTTGTAGCACAGATACTCAAAAGTTCAGGTAACCAAAAGGGTTTTTCTGAGAATATAATTGATCAAATATAAACGCATGTTTCTAAATTTAGAAGCAGACTTGATTATTGATTTTAATGTCATCATACGGTGAACTTCTTTGATCACCGAAATATAAATTAGCTCCTTAAAATGTAAATTCAACGTACTAAAACTAATATTGTCATTGTATATGCATGGAAGTTTCAGAGCACAACGTATATATTTTAGAGTGATAATTTTAAAACAGTTGCATTTAGTTTCAATTTCTTTTTTTCTCCAAGAGTTCAAAATATTTTAAAAGCATTAGTGAATATTTCGATCGATTGTGCGAAATTGCAAGACCTCTTAAAAGGGAGATTATGGAGTTTTAAGGTATCCGTCTATGTGTTCGAAACGTGTATTGAAAAAGTGTATAAATGAATAACGTTTTCATATTTAGTATCACCTGAATTATAGAATATACATATAAAATTGTTTCAAGAATATTATTACAGGAAGAAATTATTTACTGTAAAATCCGGAGTATAACGCACAGTTTTAACACAAAAAATATGATTGAAATTTACGTGTGAGCATTATACGCCGGGTACAAAAATGAGCGCTTTAACCCTCCAAGCGGTCTGCACGTAAGATCCTGCCATTCTAGAGATGCTTCGAAATACACACCGCACGTATTTTTTTGCCTTCAAGTAAGATTCTCAAAAGCGGTTGAGCCGTATTTTTAAAAATACTTTACGCTTTTGAGATTCTTACTTGAAGCCAAAAACGCATCTCTAGAATGGCAGGATTTTACGTGCAGACCAATTGGAGGGTTAAAAATTAAAAAAAAAAAAAGAGATCACAATAGAAAAAAAATTAGATTTTGACATAGATCAAAAAATTTTTATTTAAAAGAAACGATATTTGTTATGAACTTAAAGGGTTGTAGTTTTAGAAGTATACTATTTTTTTCTAAGGCTTTGAATAATAACTCGAATAAATGACTTCAAAACATAAGTATTGCTCACCTACATTTCGAGTATACCTAAAAATCCAAAATTGCAGCTTGAAAGTATAGGTGCGCTCTATACGGCGGTGCGCGTTATACGCCGGATTTTACGGAAAATGCAAGTTTTGGGCAAAAATTGAAGAAAGAATGAGATTTTTTCAAAACATTCTCATTTTATGGAAAATACTTATAATAATATTTTATATATATATATATATATATATATATATATATATATATATATATATATATATATATGATGTTCGAGGGTTCACTTATATTATGCAATTAATTGTTTTAGAATTTTAATATTTTAATGTAATATCTTTCAGAATGCGATGGCGAATAGTTTAATTTTTCAAGTTTAATGGTTTAATTTTAACTCTTTAATTTTTAAATTTTAACTTTTTAATTTTAAAATTGTTGAGAATTGGATATTTTCCGATTAACTTACCAAGTTGCAATAGGGGGAAGGTTGGCGCCATCAAACTAGTTTAACCCCACTCATCGGTCCTAAGTCGAGGTTGACCTTGGATATTTTATAAATTTTATTTTATAATTTTTTAATTTTGTTTGAAAACGTTGGAATTTTGTCTTCTATATTCGCCATTAATATTTTGAAATGGGATTTTATGTTATAGGATTCATTTGGTTTCGATTTTTTGATTGATTTTTGTGTTGTGATTGAGTTATATGACTTTTATACAAAGCCTGAACGAGGATATTTGAAATATAATATTTGGAAGTGGATTTATTCATATTTTAATACATCAGAATAGAGAAATTTAAAAAAAAAAACCCGTCGGTTATTGCTTCAGTTGATCATAACTCTGAAAATAATGTGAATTTTTCAAAAATCCCAGATCAGACTCTGTAGAGATGTCTTATCTACATATAAGTAAAATATTATAATTATAAAAGTATTTTCCATAAAAGAAGATTGTTTTGAAAATATGTCCTTTCTTCATTCTTTGCCCAAAAATTGCATGTAAGGCTGTCCTCGCCAAATGTACGAGAACCTGAACTAAACGCGGAGCACATTTTCAGACAGAAAAATGTCTCAATTTTCATGAAAATTTGCTACATTATAATTCCTACTCCTATTGACAATTTATATGGTGTTTTTAAAATTTCAAAATATTCCATAAGTAATTACTTTTTCGTTTTAACACGTAAAGTGATAATTCAATTAGCATTACGGCACACATAGGAGAAAATATGCTACATACGTTTTATACAAGAAAAAATGGACCAACTCAGATTTAATTTAATAGTATGGTGAAATAAATTATTATCGAAAGTACAGCAAAGTCAGAATATAATAATAATGTTTCAGTTCCTTTGACCCCTCAGGGGGCTCACTCTTTTAGGGGGGTACGATGGTCCACACAATCCCGAGGTCCTCTCTCTCTCTAGTGATCTTTTCCTTTCCCAAGGGGTTTACTATCTTTGGTAAACACGGGGTGTCACGACCCCGGGGTTTTCCAGTGATCCTTCTCTATTTTTCGACCCTCCATCTTGTCATCCAATGTCTTCTTTTCCCGTCCAGACCACAGACCTATGAATGTTTGGCGCAGTATAGCCGAAACTGGCTCTTGCGCCATAAAACTTCAAACTGAACTCAATGCAACTCAGTTTCTTGGTATCTAAAAAAATACCCCAAATATGGGTCCTATTCTTTAACACTGACCGAAGATAGCCCTAAGTAATTTTTTATTATAGTATTATTCTTAAAAAACAATTTTATATGTTCATTATAATTCAGGAAACACTAATAATCAAAAAATTTATTCATTTCTACGCATTTTCAAAATCGTGATGCCGAACGCAGTCAGATACCTAAAGGGGACACAGTACGATTAAATTGACAAAAATCAGTCAAAAATTCAAATAAAAGTTTTTTTAGTTCAAATTATTTTTTGTAACTTTTTCTGTAATCTCACAAACTCTGAAAGCTCCAAGTTAAAAAAAAATTCAGAATTATATTTTTTATTTTTGTTCTTATTCACACCACAATGGAAAAGAAATTGTGCATAATGCTTTGAAATTTTTTTACCGATTGTTAATAGTACATATAACCAAAAGTTGGTACGCATTTTTGAATTAAAGCAATACTTTTTTAAATAAAAATATAGTTGAATTTAGAATTTACATTTTTCAAGGACTTTTTAATAAGCATTCAGAAAAATATGTATTTTACGTATATCAATCAAGCTAGCAGAAAACCCATACCAACTTTTGTTATGCATAGCCTGACGTAATTGTAAATTAAGTTTCACAAAGGTGCATTAACTATTGTAGAGAGAGTAGCATTTTAAAATCCCTCCATAAATTTTAAAACTTTTCTTTAATAAATTAAATGGTTCGTATTTTATAGCCTTTTTAGAACAAAATCGATTTTATGTAATCCATGTACATTCGTTACAATAAAAAATTTTTAAAAATCGTTAAATCAAAGATTTTTTGTATAAAATTGCAATATGCCCTCTTGAAGGATTATGTAAACTTGAACTATCGATCAACCTCCCACGCAGTTCAATAAATTTAGTCAATAAATCCTTTTCTGGATTTACCGAAGTGGGAAATAATTTTCTTAACTTTCAAATCTCGTTATTTGCAAGGCAACTTTGAATTGAAATTGTTTACTTTCAATTCGAATCCGAGACGGGAAGATGAATGAGACCAAGGGTTTCATATTTCTCAAAGGGAATTCGATTTCCATTTGATACATAAAATCTTTGAACACTTGCAAAGTTAGATATAATTTTGATTACATTACAGGAAATACATTAAGAGCATGTTACAAAGGGAATTTAAAGAAGGGAATTCTGTTAAATAAATTAATGCATTTGAGCGGCGGTTCTTAAACCATGGTCCGCGGACTCCTGGGGTTCCCAGTAACGGATTTAGGCCTAGCTCAGTCCTAGGGCTCCAAAATTTTCGAGGTGGCAAAATATTTAAATCGAATTTTTTTTTATCAACTTGAAGGTCGAATATAGATTTTACTTTTCTTGCTTTGACACCCTCAAGATGTCAATATTAAAAGAGTGGAATTATTTTTAAAAATAAATAATCGTGTAAGTAGTAAAATTTAAAATATCTAACAAATGGGCACTAAAAAAATTTCTTTAAGTATAGCATTTATCTATTAACGGTACATTTTTCATTAATTTTTCTTAAAAATATCTAAATTTAACTTTTGTGTTCATTATAACACAAAATATTAATTCACTGTATTTAATTATACCTTTGTTTGGTTACTCAAAAACTTTACTGTGTGTAATTTTTTTATAATCTCGCTAAATTTATTTTTTCTTTGTTTTTCACGTAATGTGAGGCGTTTTTCAACGATTACCATAATCAATTTAGAAAGTTCGTCCTAGAACTTGAAAAGTTACAAAAATATAAAGAAATAGGCTTCGAAACACAGATTAATTGAGTAATTTACTTTTAAATTTATACTCCATTTAATGGATTATTTAATCAATTTTTTCTCAGTCAGAAAATGATTTGACTATTTTATACTTCTCAAGACGTCCATTCTTCTTAGACTTAAGATATCCATCCAAATACAGAAATCGCTTTACGTGTTTATCAAAGTATTCCTGCAACAAATTTTCTACAGAAAGATTGTTTTCCACTCTGAAAAGAGTGAAAAATTATTTACGTGCAGGTATGAAGCGAGATAGGCTCAATGCACTGTCATTATTAAACATTGAAACACAATTAGTTCAAGTTAAGTATGAGGATTTCCTTAATACTGTCGCACGGATGAAAGCAAGAAACAAATATTAGGTTGGGGAAAAAGAAATCCATTATTTTTTCGGAAGATGGCAGTAGTGTCGATATCTCGTGAAATGTCGATCAAACAGTTTCAAATTTATGCCCGTTGTCAAGATGACATTTTCACACTAAAAAAATTATTTTGCTTTTTTTGTTTGGTCCATTCCATTGTGAGTTACAGGATGTTAAAAATGGAAGTCAACAAAGAGAAAATTCGGTTCTTTTTACAGTTTTCCTTTGATAAAAACGAAAATGCAAGCCAGGTGGCTGAAATTCCGAATGATGTTTATAGTGTCGATACTGTAACAGTTATAATTACATGCAATTTTGGTTTCGTTGATTCCGTTCAGGTATTTTTGATTTTAAAGATGCACCTCACACAGGCAGGCGCGTCGTCGAAAATGTCGATAAAATCACAGAAATAATCGAAGTTGACCGGCGTGTTAGTAGTCCTAGTATCGCCCAGGAGCTAAAGATCGACCTTAAAACAGTTTTAAGCTATTTGCGCAAAGTTGGATTCAAAAAGAAGCCCCATGTTTGGGTGCCACACCAATTAACACCAAAAAACAGGATGAATCGAATTGCCATCTGCGAAGCCTTGGCCAAACGGAATGAAATCGACCCATTTCTTAAGCGGATGGTGACTAGGGATGAGAAATGGGTCACATACTACAATACTGTGCAAAAACGATCGTGGTAAAGTGCGGTGAAGCAGCTCAAACGGTGGCCAAACTAGGACTAACGGCTGGAAGGTTCTACTGTGTATTTGGTGGAACTGGAAAGGAATAATTTATTAGGAGTTGCTTCCGCATGTCTAAACACTAAATTCAGATATCTACTGTCAACAACTGGACCGTTTGAAGCTAGAGATTGACCAGAATCGGCCATCAGAAGAGGTGTGTTTCAGTAGGATAGCGCCAGGCCACAGAGTTCTGTAGTGACTCGCCAGAACCTCTGGGAGCTTGGTTAGGAAGTTTTAATGCATCCACCATATAGTCCGGACCTTGTACCAAGCGATTACCACCTTTTTCTTGTATTGCAAAACTTTCTGAGTGATAAGAAATTGGGTTCAAGAGAAGATTGTAAAAATCGGTTACTAGATGTTTTCACCAATAAGTGTCAAGACTTCTACGTGAGAGGCATTATGAAGCTACCTTTAAAATGGCAACAAATTATACAACAAAACGGTGCATATTTGACCCAGATCGGACAATCGGAAGCATGTTAAATAAAGTCTTGATTTTCATGCAAAAATAATGGATTCCCCTAACCTAATATATTATATGATTAATTAGATAGATATGGTTTTTCTTAATTCAAAGCAATTCATTCTAAATTGTATGCTTAGTTGTTACACGAAATATATATGTCGGGTCTGGAAAGTTTAACTTAAAAATTAATTGAATAAATAAAAATAGAGCGAACTCTTTACTACCACGGAGGGATTTTAGGGTGAATAGGACTATTTAAAAGTAGGGCGAGCACTGACGTGGAGAGAGCATAATCGAGATGAGAGACTGATGAATCCTCGCTGTTATGTTGTCTTTTGTTCCATCCGATTGGGTGCGAAATGGCCACCATGTTGGAGTTGTTATGCTTGAAGAATAATAAAGCACAGACATTTTAAAGATGACGTATTTCTTCATTTACCAGCAATCCTGGGACTGACTTATATATATTTAATTCGTGCTTAAATTCAATACTTAAATTTGATTCGAGTCCCTCATTGTTATTCGTATTATTGTGTATATTCAAAAAGGCGTCAAAAAATTTTGGCCCTAGTGCACCATCGAACATAAACCCTCCCCAAAAGATTCCGCAATGCCCTTTCTGGGGGGTCCGAGAGTTTCTCGTAATGTTGAAAATTTCCCCTTTTTTTTACAGACTGGGGAAAAACCCCCGTGAAAAAAATTGAAAGATGTACCATACTTGACTATAGATTACTAAATTGCCCCCAATGAAAAAATTCTACTAGAACTTTTTTTCCCCCAAGAATATTAAGTCGGGAAGGGATGTCCAAAATCTTGTTGGTCCCGATATCGGGGCTGATAAAAAGGGGCTATTGAAATTTTGGGGGCCTTGTTTTTGGGATAATTTAAAATTGAGTGAATAATTTGATTGATTTTTTCTCGTTCTAAGGTAACGCGAGGGCTATTGGTGACACACCTCATAATTTTGAAACTCGATCCATTGACGAGGAAGATATTTGAGCTGGTATCCTACTTTCCAACACCACGCGAACGTGAGTCATATTAACATCGCACTATAAGGCAACACTGAACTCATAATTTTGAACCATGATCAAATTACAAGGATGATATCCTAGCTAGCAACTCCCTTCTCCCTTTCCTAACTTCCCCATCCACGTGAGGTCAAGAAATTTAACGTACAGTGGGTCTTTAGCGATACTAGGCTCGAACATGACACGATAGCCACGAGTCTGCCATCCTATAGACAATTAGGTTACCACGCCCAACTTCTTATATTTATATATAAGCCTTGATAAATTTAATGTTCATCAACCTCTCTAGAGAAGGCGTATCTTCAAGGGCACCAGGATTTGAACTCATAGCATTCTTCACGAACACGAAATCATGAACAAGATAATTCTGTGGAGTAAAGTGGATTAATTGAGAGTTTGGCTTTTATTTAATTCATGCCGCACTGAGGCTTTGATGACAGACCTCGTAATTCTGAACTACGTTCAAGTGACGAGTACGACCCTCCCCGGCACCCTTTCCCCAAATTTTTACCCACGGCAAAATTTTGGGGAAGGATTTAAAAGAAATGTTGAGCTAAATAAACCCCGATTTTACATTGTTTTCATACTCCAATCCCTTTAAAGGAAAAATGAAAAACGAGAAAATTTAATGCAGGTTTAAAATTTTTTAAAAATTTCCCCAACCTTTTTTGTTTTCAGTTTAAAAAAGTACTTTTTGAATTCATCCTTTTGTTGTCAAGTATTTTTGACGATTTAATGTTGTAAGAATATGGGAGAATTCGTATCTGACTTTTTATCTAATCTTTGAAAATCTATTTTAGTTTTAAATTACCTTGATGTTTTCTTGCATTGTAAGAAAAAAAAAATTTTTTTGTTAGATTATTCAGAAATAAAGACCTGGATAAGATTCATGGAAATATCCTCTATTTCGGTAAAATAAATATCCTTTTTTTTAATATGACAACATTTCGTAAATTTTTCTACCGCCTTTCAAAAATAAAAACTTTTTCAAATTAAAAAAGGTCTTATTCCAGAAAATGTTTATTCATGGGAATTTCTAATTGAAAAGTTTCGAAGAACCAACCCTCTCTCATTTTCTTTTAAATGGAAAAAAAGCCAAACCCTTATGGATTTATTGTAATGGCGCTAAAAACTATCAAAAAAGTCGAATATAATACACGACTAATAAACTACGAATTAATATTCAAAGAATTTGACAAATAACTCTTTTCTTAGGAATAACTGAAGCATAAGTTTGAAATTGAAATTTATAAATAAAAAAAAGGAAGGTTTATCCTAAAAAAAAAAAGAAAAAAAAAAAGATGCGTTTTGTGAATTTTAGGGAACTAAGTCCAACAAAATGGCATCAATTTGGTATAAAAGTTTTTCGTTATTTATTGAATAAAATTTTTTCACTTGAAAAAAAATTACGATTGAATTCGATGTTGTAAAAAGTACGTTTTGCGTTTTTTTTTACAATAATCGCTTTGTTCCAATTTAATAATTTCATTTATATAATCCTGCTCCATTCAATAACAGAAAGGCCGCAGCCGGGTGGTTTTGGTTTTCGGACCGGGTTTCCCTTTTTCACGAAATTCGAGTCCATTACCACTAAAAACCCGCCTGTGGGGAAAACGTGCACGTTAAAAACTGTCGAGAAACTGAAACGGGCCTCCCCTTGGGTGTGGTGGGGGTTTGGGAGGGGGGGGCCAGCTCAGCTGTCGGCCCCACTTTGACCATGGTTCAAATTTCGTGGTCCGTCGCCAAAAGCCCCCTTTAGCTGCCAGTGCGACGTTAATATTCAATCAATCAATCAATCAATAACAAAAAAAAGTAATAAAAACTTCGAATTATTTATTCCAATGGGAAAAAAATGGTGCTGTTCTATTAAAATTTGAAAAGATTGAGGGAGGAGGGAGAATTCAATTACACTAATGAAATTCTTAGAAATAATTTTTTCCCTTTTCAGTACTTTTTTAATGGGAAAAGTTGTGGACGTTTTCCGCCTTTCTGATTAACATGACTCCCATGTTCTTTGACGGCCACGATTAATGGCAAACCTTTCCAACCCAATACCAAAAAAAGATAAACAAAATAATATGTAAAAAGAGATTTTCTATAAAAAAGGGTGGCCCTGGCAAAAACCCAGATATAGGAGCATAGATAGCATAAAAACGGCTCAGAAGTTGTAGTGTGGGGAAACATTCTGATCAATAGCGTGACAAACTTAGTGTGAAAAACTTTCGGACCCAAAAAATAAGCAGTCAAAATTAGCTGCATTGCCCCGGGTCCCCCAAAAAACCCGAAAAAATTATAGATTTTTTCTAGGCGGGCGCAAAAAGGAAAATTTAAAGGAATTGGATAACGGGGTTTTTTGGGGTAATTTAGATAAGGGTCTAATTGCGTGATCTGGGCTTTAAATACGTGATTTTTAAATTTTGGGGTCGACTCTCCCCCTAATTAATAATTTCAAATTAGAACTTAAGTATTATAAGTTTCTCTTTAAAAAAAAGTTGTATTAAAATTATGTCTCATCATTTTGATAATCCCCCACCTCTAACACGCGGAACCGGTAAGAAAATGGTCATCCCAAAAGGGTGGCTATGTTTTCAATGGCGCCCCAACGTATTTAATTCTGGGTTAGGTAATGTAGGTGGAAAAACAATTCTCCAAAAAGTACTTTTCAGGGTCGGAGGAAAAAGTTGCTGAGTTTATCGAGTGCATCGATAACAATATTCAGTTACTTGAAATCCCAAATTCTGTCATTTTTACCAAAAGTCATTTTCAGGGAAAAGGGGTCAAGATTGGTATTCGATATTTGGGTTGTTGTTGGTGCAAAAAAACAGCCCACGGATTTTGGGCAGCTCAAAAGCTTTAAAGGAAGGGTTTTCCCCGAAAACAAAAATAAAAAAACTAAGTCGGGGTTTTTGCATCCCCCAAGGGGAAAAAATCAGGATGCAACGGTTTTTTTTATCGATTACTAAAAATAGAGAGAAGTTTAGAATTTTGGAATGTCCCAAGAGACTTTGGGGGATCATATTTTAGTTCGACTCCAACCACAGGTACAGGACTTAAAGTGAAATCCGGGAAAACCCCAAAATACGATACAGCTTTTAGAAGTCCCGGCTAAATTTGAAAGAGATATTCTTGCAAATCACAAAGGGGGTTTTCAAAAACCATAATGTAGGAAAAAGAGGGGCAAAATGCGCATAGGATGCCTAATTTTTTAAGCTAATGGTAGAAACTGGAGGGAAATTTGGAAAAGGAGTAGACCCAAAAAACAGAAAAAGAGTTTTTTCGAGAATAGCCGTCAAAAAAATAGGGGTTCAAAATAAAGGGTTTTAAAAATAATGATCAAAGATTCAGCAAAGGGGTTACCCCATTTCCCAAATGAGCGAAATGATAATTTTAATAAAAGGGGGCCGGAAAAAAAAAGGGTTCAGTGATAATTTCCCAAACGAGGCGATAGGGGACCAAAAAGGGGGCGATTAAATATTGTAAAAGGGTTTAAAGATCAACCTCAAAGAGGTGTCGACAAGAGAGACAATTAGACTTTCTCCCAAAATGTTTTAGCACCTGTAAAAACTTCCACACGTACCTATATTATTAAATAACACATTTTTAAAAAGCCTATGGGACACCGGAGCAGATAAATTTTTTATATCGGAAAAAGTATATAGAAAATTTTTTTTCTATAAACAAAAAAAAAAATCGCGAGCCCAGGTAATAACAGCACGGGGTGCGAAATGCCAAAACTGGGGAGTAGAATTAAAAATTCACATCAGACAATTCAAAAAATTGGTCATTTCATGTGCTGAAAGATTTAGAATACCCATGTATTCTGGGTATCGATTTCATAAAAGCGTCAAAAATCTATTAGATTTTGATCGAAATCGTTAAAAATTCAAAATACACTGGTTGAAGATAATAAGGTAAAAAAAGGGGAAATTAACGCTAATGGGTCAGAAATGAAGTTAAACATGGTGGCTCACTTTTACCGAAAACCATGGGAATAATATAATTGGTGATAAAATTAATTGTGCCATAATCAAAGATTTGGTACTTATTTGGGGGGAAAAAATTAATAGAGGAACAGAAAATGCCCCAGAATTGGTCATATTATGATATTTAAAAAACCCGGAAGATAACTCGGTTAATGCAACGATATTGAGTTGGTCCCCGTTTTCCCTTTTTAAATTTGAAGGATTTTTTTTTATGCGAAAACGCAACGTCATTGGGTGAAAGGGTGTATACTTTCCCAAAATTTTTAAAGGGAATAAATTGAAGAATTTCATGACAAGCCAATAAGTGGAACGTCGGCAGATTTAAAACGTATCAAAAAAGGGGACTTTTGTTATTTCCCGTACATGAAAAATTTATTGATCAATATGTCCCCCATGCCATATGTGCCAATTAATAACTAAAAAAAGCGTTACCAGCTGGTCGGTTAAACCAATTATATCGAATTACCGAATGAGATAGTACGTTAATTTATTAGCCCGTATCCTATATCGAGAAAAAGACGTAACCGCATTTTTAGTAATAACCGATCATTTCGAAATGGGCTGAAATTACCCCCTTTAAAAGGCCTCATCTCGTTAATAGGGATTTTTTTTTTGAAATTTTTATATCGCGTTAGGGGAGCCCAAAAAAATTAAATAAGTGATAATGGTCCCCAATTTATATCCGAGATTTTGAGCACTTAAGGAAAGATTGGGGCATAAGGCATGTAAGCTGTTGCATATCGACCACAAGCAAATCGGACGAAAAGTTAAACGATATAGTGAAAAATGATTGCAAATTATGTTAATGATCAACACGATCGGGATCAATTTCGAGTTTTTCGCATTCGTCGGCTGAATGAAACAACGGGAAAAACACCGGCTGAGTTATTTTTGGTCGAAAAGTTACACCATTTCAAAACTGTTAATAGCGGAAAGCTCTAAATTCAAAATTAAAGATATAAAAAAAATTTTTAAAGAAGCTAGCTAAGTAGAAAATTAAACAGGAAAGGGGGGAAAAATATTATAATAGACTAGAAAGGACATAAAAAAAAGGTAAATGAGGTTTTTATTAGAAACCACCCTGTAAGTTCAGCTGCTAACAAAGTATGAAATTTAAAAAAAAAATTTGAGGGACCTTATAGGCCCTAGAAGTTGGGAACCCTTAATAATATTGTAATATGGAAATGGGGAAAAGATTAACAGTTAACGTAGATCAAAAAGAATATATCGTCATGGGAAATGTGACGAGGTCGAATTGGGAACAGGTATCCCAAATAGTATAAGATCAAGTCGGGAAACTAGTACTTCGGAAAAAAGTACCCCAAAGGATTAAATGAGTCACAATAGGGGAAAAGAAAAAATCTGGGTGAAAAGTGGTTAGAGGCAAAAAAGGGTTGGTAACCAATCAAATCAATACAAAAAAAACAAAAGGACCCATAAAACAAATCACTGGTCGATCATACCTGTTCAGTAGGGAAAGAAAATAAAAATAAAAAAGGGTTTTAAAAATAACCCAAAGGGAAAAAAAAAGATCAGGTATATCGGGGACAAGTGGACCACAAAAGGGAATTGGAAAAGAAAGGGTAGTAATAAAAAAAAATAATAAAAAACAAATGTCATCTAGTACTATTTCCCGAGATAAAAAAAAGGGAGGAGAGAATCAACTGAAATTCCAAAGAAAAGAAGTTAATTTAAAGGCCACGACGGGAACAGAAGAACCACAACCGGCCAAGAACACGTTGGGAAAGGAAGGAAAGGAAGACAAGGGGGTTTAAAACCTTTTCAACAAGAAATTCCCGTACAAAAAAGGGAAAAAAAGAGGTGACACCTCATCGTTGAACGTGAACTGGGGGACCGAATATAAAAAAACAGGTTTTATTGTTTCATTTTTTTTTGATCTTCCCAAAAAGTGGTCGGAAGTTACAAAGGGAAGTCTCGGGGGGTGTGTTATGCCGTCAAACACTAAAAGAGTGTTCATTTAAGGAACGACTTGTTAAAATTTTTCTGAAGAAAAAAAATTTGTATTCACAATTTGTTTATTCATGTTGACTTCGTGAGATGCGAAAAATTCCTTTGGTTATTTGTTATAATGGTTTATTGAAAAAAAGTTTTGTAATTGTATAATAATATATATATATGTTGTTGTATTGTTACGAATGAGGCATCTGGTTCAGGGGAAAAGCGGCGTAGTCAAAGGCACAACAAAAAAAACGGGGCGGCTCATTGGGATTTTTGTTTAAACCAGATGAGGGATGGAGATAAAAAATTTTTTGTGATATATAAATAATAAAGTAAAAAATTTATTAATATTATGGAAACAGAGACCAAATAATTTCATTTCAGGGGGAAATGACCCGAAAATCTTGAAAAGTAAAACTTCAACGTGTTTAGGTTTGTTAAAAAGGGAGCAGAAGTAACAGCTCCATATGAAGTGTTAGATTGGGCGGCACCCCGAATGGTAGTTTTAAAAGTATAAATATTTTGGAACAATTGTAAAGTGAGAGTAGGCACAAATTAAACAAATTATTAATTTGGGGCCAGTTATTGGAGTAAAATTTTTGTCACGAGTTTTAAAAATTTAAAATTTAATATTAAAATTCTAAGATATAATAAAAAAAATAAAAAATTTTAAATTATAAAGTTAAAAAATTTTAAAATTAAAATTGCAATGAAAATTAAAGTCAAGATAGATATTGGAAATTTTAAAAGTTAAAATTTAAGATTAAAATTTCAATGAAAATTAAAGTCAAAAAAATATTGGAAATTTTAAAAGTTAAAATGAAGATTTAAGATTAAAATTTAAAAAAACTCAAAAGCGAAGAAATTTAGAAAAAAGAGATTTAAACGTAATTTATTAAGGGCATTGAGAACCCCATTCATTTTTCTTTTGGGGGGGGTTGTGACGTTCTCGCGCCTTTTTGATTAACATGACTCCTATGTTCTTGACGGCCACGATTTGGCAAACCTTTCCCCTACCCAAAAAGATAAAAAAAAAGAATATGTAAATGGGAAAACTATAAAAGGATAGCGTGGCAAACCTAGATATAGGGCATAGATGCATAGCATAGCAGGCTCAAAATTGTAGTGTGGAATCATTCTGATCAATAGCGTGACAAAGCTTAGTTGAAATCTTGGGACCAAAAATAAACGTCAAAATTAGCTGCATTGGGATCAAAAATCTTCTATAAAAGTTATAGATTATACTCTGGTCAAGGGACCCGAACAGGAAAAGGTAATATTTGATATAAGTAATTAATAACAGGATATTTAGGATAATTGAGATAGAGGATCTAATTTTGGGGTCTGACTTAAAAACGTGATTTAATTTGGGCTCGACTCTCCTCTAATTAATAATTTTCAAATTAGAACTTAAGTATTATAAGTTATTTTAAAAAAAGTTGTATTAAAAATTTTGTCTCATCATTTTTATAATCCCCCCCTCTAGCTTACAATGGAACCGGTAAGACATGGTCATCAAAGGATGGCTATGTCTCAAATGTTTATGCTTCATTGCATATAAGGGAATGCTATGCAGAACACCTAAAATGAAAAATTATACAAATTCAAAACATTCCATTTATAATTGTAAACATATTTAAAGGTCTTCTCTGGATTTAAATATAAAATGTAAACATATCTGATTCACACTAAAATCCTAAAAATAAAATTAATATAATTCCATCAGCAGGTAAGATAAAGGGTATGGTCCTCGGAAACGTAAAAATAATAAATAAAGTTGTACGTAAAGTGGAAATTGCAATGGGCTAAATTTATGATGGTCACGTGATAAATATAACCATGTGTGTTCTCCATTAAATTCAAAAAACTGACTAGTAAAGTTTTAAATTTGATTATTGGGTCAGGATGTGTTCAAACGTTAAGATTCTTTAAAAAGTTTTTCAAAATTAAAAAAATATATTTGTTCTTTTAAAAGAATTGCCTTTTACGGTTGGATTCAAAAGTTCCCAGATTGAGTCTATAATATAAAAAATATTACCAATTAAACTGCTAAAACACACCCTCCTTCGAAATTAGACCCTTGAGTAATAACACGCTTTTGCCATCGCTTGTAAAGGTCTTCAAAACATTTGTGGAATCCATTTTTAGCCATGTCCTTTTAATTAAGCTGCTATGCACTTTTAACTTCGACTACGGATTGGTCTTCACGTTTAATACAGTGCTTCTCAAAGTTTCAATATTCGCGACCCAATATTCAATCATAATTTTCATCGCGCCCCCCTCATACAATATCAATGTATTGAATTACATAATACTATATTTCGATGCTAAAACTACGATGACTTTAACCTCTTAAGTGTCACCGATGTATATAAACGTCTCACTCAAGTGCGCTAATTGCACCGGTCGTTTATATACATCTTTTCGAAGAACAATCTTTTCTGTGCACTGTTATCCATAAAATTATTCCGAAAAATTTGTTATTAAATAAAAGGACCTTGACAGTGATTGCATTGAATTTACTCATTTCAGAGGCTCGTTTTTATTGATTTTATTTATTCCTTTTCTCCCCGTAACTTTTAATCGGCAGTTAAGGGATTTATTATAAACCGTACAAATTATCGAGATAAGTTAATTTTTGAATATAATTTTATATATGACAATTCAATGGGTCACTAGTAATCATTAAACTTGTTCTTAACTTAGTATTGGTTGGTATAAAATACATTGTGTAGCACTGATATATTTATAAGTGTAATACTCAGTGTAAATGTATATTTTATTTTTATGTCAGAATGTATTTGTTTGTTTACTTTCAGTAAATTAATAGTTTTTTTTAAATAATGTTTTGTTTTTGACTTTTCAATAAGCTCGCACCCCCCTTGTAAAGTTGTCACGCCCCCCAAGGGGGCGCGACCCACTGTTTGAGAAACACTGGTTTAATATGTTGACACACCCTATGCATGTTAAGATCCTTAGTCAGTATCCATTGACATGTGACCGAGGATATAACAATATTGCAACAATTCTGCAATATTGTTTGAAGCCTGTTCTTACATACGCCGTAGAAACGTTTTCAGTGGTGTGGGAAATCTGAGGAGCTCTTAGAGCATTAGTCATCTTCGACACTTTCCCTGTCTTCTCTGAAACGTCTATGCCACTCAAAAGCTTGCGCTCACTATAATGTGTCACAGTCTTACACATGCTACAAAATTTCGTATTTGTTCGTAGTACTTTTTTCCCGAACGAACACAAAAATTAATATCCATTATCCACTCAACAAACGCAATTTTTTTTCAATCGCCGACGACTATAAAATATTTTACAATGGCGATCCACTAACCGTGTGATTTGAAACAAACTTTTTTAGCAAAGGAGAAGAATGCAATGACACAGAAATGTTATTGTAGTGGCTCTACACACACACTGCAAAAATTTCCCACGTTATAGGCTTAGTCGGAACCCTACTAGTATTTCTCTGTGTGCGTTAGTATTGTAGATAAGTATCTGCTTTTATAAAAGAAAGTTTCTGCAAAAAGTAAAAGTTGGCAACAACAAGATGCTTGAACTGATTGGCTGGAAGCATGTGATTGTATGCGACTATGATGTCATATGAATTTTGCCCATTATGATAAAAATATACCTCAGTTGTCCACCTGATCTCGATGGTTAACACAGGAGAAAATGTACGAATTTGCATCACTGATTATTAATCATAACGATTTTCCCAATAGTGTAGATTTATGAAGGTGTAATAAAAATTATTTATGATAAACCTTTATAATTTCGTATTTTTGAAGACGCGATTAAGTATTTTTAGGGGATAACAATTATACTAATTCCCGCCAAATGGAATACATATTTCAATCGAAAATTTCGCATATGTGTTTACAGCCACATGACGCTGTTGTTGCCCAATCTAATGGAGCTGGAAGGCGGCCAGTAAGATATCCTTGTTCTCTCAGCATGAGGTCTGACCTAACTAAGGAGGTGGAGTTCACCCAGTATAGACTTAAGAGCCTGTAAATCGACTTCTCGGAAAGACAACCAAATTCAAACAAAAGCAAGCCGACACTAGCCTGCCAAATAGTTCTAGCCGAATGATGTATAATTATATTACACTATTAAACCACAGTGAAATATTTAGAGAAAATAAAGAGTATAAGTGTCTAAGTTTGGAAAAAATAAGTTGATAATCTAATTGATGACATATGAAATTGATGAAAATTTAACGGAGTAAAAAGCTTGAATTTATACAAATGCCACATTTAAATGTAAGTTAACTTTGTAATATTGGAGAAAGTATTACAGAAAAACTCCACTTAAATTTGATAAAAAAAAAAAGAATAATGGGCTCAGTTCATGATGGTCACATGATGAAGACAAACACGCGTACTCCATGGAATTCAAAACAGACATCAAACTAATAGTACTTGTTATATTCGTAAAAACTTGCAGAAGGTTTCACATTTTATAATTGGATAAAAATGTTCAAATGTTATAAAAAATAAATTTCTTCAAGAAAGATTTTAAAATTTAAAAAAAATCTTATTTTAGGCATGTACTTTTAAATAAAAATACATTTTATCAACCTATATGTGCATTATTGTTGTTGACAAATTTGTATTTTTTGAGAGAAAGATTCTGGAAAGATCAAAACCCGGCAACAATGAATGAACTGATTAGCTGGAGACACATGATTGCTTTTATAGTAGAACTATGACGTAAATTAGTTTAAAATTTTTTTAAAAAACCGGTTACTTTTTCCCCTTTTTTTTTCTTGACGTCACATTAGTTTCAAGTAATTAAAAACACAGGGAAAAATCTTATCATGTGACTATGACTTCACATGAATTCATCCCATTATGTAATATGAAAAGATAAACTTACGTTATAACAGATTTCATAAATACAATTTCCTGAAATTAATTGGATTTTGTTTTAAAAAAAAAGAACAATAATGCAAATCTTTATTCAAAGTAAATAAAAAAAAACCTTTCACGTCTTGTCTAATTTTTTTAAATATAGGGCTTTTTTGATGGACTTCGTACTTTCTAATCCTCACCAAGTAAGCATAACAACGAAATAGTTAAAAGTTTTTGCTAACTTCCACAAGCTGCATTGGTACTCAGAGAATCAGTTGAGATTAATGGGTAGCAGGGCTTTTTTTCATTAACTTTTTTTGGGGAAAACCAAAGGGCCAAAACTCAACTTGACTCAAAATTTTTTAAAGAATGTCCCGAAAATTATCTAGTTTTTGGCTCCTTTTTTCAAAAGAAACCCCAAGGGTTGAAATTTTAAAATTCTGTTTAAGGGGGGAAATCAGAAAATTTGGGGGCATTTATAGAAAAACACAATTTACCCTTTTTTAAATGCTCTAGCTGGTATATCCGTTCTTCCAAAAGGTGAATTGAAAAAAATTTAAAAAATACAAAAATTGAAGAATAAAAAAATTTTTCATATTCAGGGTTTTAAAAAAAAATCCCATTTCTAAACAGGTCTAAAAAATTTTAATAAAAAAAGGGTTTTTTTTTTTTTTATGACCCTCCCCAACTCCTTTGGGTCAATTTTTGAAAAAAACCTTTCTAAACTGAGTTTTTATACTAAGCAAAACTAACTTATAACAAATTTTTTGTGTAATTAATTCTTAAAATAGGGAAAAAATTTTATATCCGGTATGTAATAAAGTTAATATTACTTTTTTGTTGCATTTATTTTTTTTGTTGAAATTGTAAATATTCCAAAACAACACCGTTCCTTACATTATAATGTGATTCAATGGAAACATAGGGGAAATGTTGACCAAAACCAAGTTAAAACATTTTAAAGGGGACCTTGTTGGCAACTTGGCGGGGGTGCAAAATGATATTTTTGGGGCCCCATTGAGAAAAAGTAACAAAGAAAAGGGTACAAAAACCTTCTCCACAAAAAAAATTTATATACATGCAAATTTTTTATTTTTGATCGGGTTTAACGGGGTTTTGTGTGGGTGAAGCTATTTCATATATACAAGCATCCATTTTTATATGTATGGAAATTTGCCTTTTTTTGCTTGATTACTACTCTTCGTAACTATAATTTTTATGTACAATTCGAAATGTGATTACAATGATTTCAATAGAGTTATCCATATAGCAGAAACCTCGCGGCCTTTTTTTTGAGTCTGGTTCAACATTTGCCACGGGGCCTTTCTTGTGGGGACGATGCCAAAATCTCCGAGACTAAAAAAATGCCCCGTTCTGGGGGCGTCAATTTTTGTGCGAATCGACTCAGGTGTCAACTTCGTAATTTGCAAAATTTTATCAATATGTTTTAGTCTAAGTTCTTCCTGATTTTACCTGTTTCTGTCAGATTGTTTCAGCTCACGTTCCCCCCATCAACAATTGGCGAAGTTTTTCATTTGCTTTTAAAACCTTTTAAGGCATTTGAGCAAATGATTTCTGACACTTCATTTAGCATAATTTTCTTATTCCTTTTCTCCTCTTTTATTTTTCAATTTTTGTTACCAACCCAAAATGTCTCTGTTCTCTCGTTTTCCACTCTCACTTTGACTGGATTGGGTTTGTTTATCTCCATGACCGAAAGATAGCCACTGAACAACTAGTATGATTGACTAAAACTATGCAACCTAATTATATAACACTTTTTAAATATTTTGCCTGTGTGGCTTCATTTTTATAATTCTAATCTGTAAGTAAATTAATTTTCATGAGGAGGTACGGCTCTTTCTATGCGCCATTTGCGACTTGCAGTTTCATCTCGCAGTAGTATTATTAAACAATTGCGATTGATTAAATGTTCATTGGCAAAGCTACTCAAGTACTATTGGCGACGGACTTCGACATTTTCATCACGGTTAAGTTGTCCCAACCCAGAGGTGGCAGGTGTAGTTTGGTACACCGAATCATCAGACATCGTTATAAAAATAATCACTTTTATTTCAGTCTAATCAGTTTATGATCAGTTAAGAATTACAAACAGAGAGCGCAATCTAATTTAGTTCCCTATCTTAAGAGTTTAATTAATTGTGTTATAAACTTATCTGAATTTGATACGATAAAGAGCACTCATCTGATCTTTCATAAGTTAGAAAAACTTCTCTCAACATGAACGTTTCCAAAATGCAATTCTTTAATCTTACTTGAATGATAGCGAGAAGACTAACTCTAACACACTTTACCAGGGTTTAAATAGCACTGAAATTAGCATGAAATCAAGTTCCCTCTACGGAAGGTGGTTTTAAATTCAAACCATAGTTAAATAATTTCCCTAGAAGATTAATAGAAGAGCCACGGATAGAGCCCGTCACAAAGTGATGAAAAATACAACCGAATTGGCACTGCATTCTATAAACGTCACATCACATCATTTGAAGACTGATTCATAACATCTTTCGTGTGTCAGCCCCTCCTCACAGTGGGTCATTAATGGCACCGGGACTCGAATTCAAAACTTGACAGAAAAGCATACCCTGAGTTCGAAAACATAATCCTTTTGCTGCCACGTCCACGAAATAATTACGATAGAGAAAAGATACGATAATGTAAAATAAAAAAAAAAAGTGCGAAAACAATTTTAACCCTTTTATGGCCTTAGGAAGGTTATTTTCCACCTACGGTCTTGCTGTTATAACGATGGGAAGACTAATTCTCATAATAATCTTTTATTTTCTTACTGATTTTGCCATCAAAAACAGTTTCATATGTGACAAGTGAATAAAAGAAACAGAAGTTTTGACCAGCTAACATTCCGCTTAGAATTAGCTCGTCAGCTATAATTGACGGATATTCCTCAAGAAAAAAGAAAGGACTTCTTGCTAGCTTCCAAGCAAAGAAGAGGGTAGTTTCGGATGTGTCGCTTAGCCAATGTGGGAAATCATGCCACAAAGATGGTTTCCAACTATAGACGATGTAGGAAATGTAGCAGAAAGGGACAACAAAAGAGGACCCACTACATGTACGCAGAATGTGATGTCCCCTTGTGCATTGCAACATGCTTCTCGTCTTTTCTTACAAATAATCACCAGGAAATTTAATTTTCTTTATGACGGTGAATGGTAATTTGGGAAGTATTCTTCCCACCCCTAAAATTTAAATGTAAGCATAAAATTCGGCAAAATAAAATATATTTCCTCAAATACTACTGTTTAATTGTTAATAAAACATAAAAAAAATTGCGAAAAATTCAAAGAGAAATAAATGGCCCTCGAAAGGGTTAAAGGGCTTTTTTCATAAACCATTAAGCTAATGCAAACGCGGAATCTCCCAAGGAAAAAAATTCAAACTGCGTTGAAATGGAAGCCAAGGCTATTTGACCGAAGACATCTTAAAAGGGCATTTTTACTATAATTTCAAATCCCTTCCAAATGTAAGCGAAAACTAATCTTTTGTGTTGGGCAATAGCCATCAGCAGCGCATGCCACTCATCGCATGTTTTCGGTAACCTTTCGTGAATTGGGGGGAAAAGTGTTGGTTTTAAAGCTGAGATCAATAGCACAGCTTGGGAGAGGAATATTGATTTGGAAACTCTCACGTGTTTTAGCATCATTCTCGGAGGAGTTTTCCCGCTGGGAAGCACATTTCTGCTACTGTAACATTCTTTTCCGTTGTAATAAATATTTCCCTTTTACACATTTCGGATACAGATTTCATTTATCACAGCGGAACACTGTCCGTTCGGAGCATATATTCTTCGCTGGATCAAATTTGTGGGGTAGATAGTCACTTTAAATGTTCATAGGAAGGATATTTTGTTGTGCGAATAAAGGGATTTTGTCCATAGATTAGGGGGTTGGGCTTAGTTATGGAATATATTGGAACAAAGCTCTTGTTTATCTGACAATTTCTTCCACAAAGGCATTATTTTCAATAAAAAAGAAAGAAACCGGTAATGTGCTCTATAATTTTACTTTTAAGGAAGCAAGTGAATAACTCCAAGAAAAAAAGTTTATTGATAAAGGTTTTGATACATGGAATAAAAGATGGGTTGAAGTTGTTTCAAAAGTAAAATTTTAAAGGTTTTATAAAAAGATTTAAAAATTTCAGACATTTACTTTAGGGCACGTATTTTGAAAAATACCTTCAACTCGTGACATAACTTTAAAATTTAGACACTGAATACTAAGAAATTAGTTATATGAAAAAAGGAATTGTGAAATATATTTTAAAAAATTAAATTGGTTTTTTATTCCATGAACAATATCATTTTTGTTTGATTGCTTAAAATAAGATAATACATCCTTCAATTTTTTTAAAAAAAAAAAACGGAAAAAAAGCTAATTTTTTAAAATACTTTGTATTTCAAAATCGCCGTTTTGGTTTAAAGTTAATTTAAGCTTTCATTGCTTTTTCATAATTTAAAATATTGACAGATAACATTGTATTTATTCCTTTATATTTAATTTTTTTTACAAGTTTTAAATATATTTTGGTATGTATGTATGTATATATATTATATATATATGGGTCTACAAAAGGTGCAATATATTTTTATAACGAATTCATTCTGATTTATAAATTTTAAGAAAATAAATCTGCTTCATTTATGTAAAATACTATTTCAAAGGATTCCTAATATTTTTTTTAATTTATAAAAATAACCAATAAAATTTAAATAGTTTTTATCCGATATGAGAGATGTCATATTGAAATTGACAAATTAGATTTTCAAATAAAAACTAATTCTCTGTTTGAGATACTAAAAGTAGCTTTTATATTTCCATTTTGAAATTAGGAAGATTAAAAATATTTCTAATGTTCAGAAAAAATTAGAGTTAAACTAATTATTTAGTACGTTAACACATATTATCAAAATGGAAGCAACGCCAACGCTTTTGCTGACAGACTTCGTAAATTTCAATTACTTGAGAATCGCACCAGAGTTTTTATAAGTTAGAAAAATAAATGGTGAAATTATAAATAACATAATTTCTTTTTATTGATAAAATTAAATAACAGTATATAAGAGTTTCTAAATATTGATACATAAATACTTTAATGTATCAAAGTTCCCAGTAGAAGAATTATTGTCTAGTTGTTTTTATAAGAAGTTGTCATACCTTATGAATGCAATTTAATTTTATATAAAATAAGAATGGTAAATTAATATATTTTATTTTGAGCACATGCAGTTCGAATTATTACTACCAATTATTTGGATTAATTTAAAAGGGTAAGATATTTGAAATTCTGATTGATTATAACTCTTTATCAATACAACTCGTTTGGCAGAGATTAATTATTCCTATATATTTTCGGAAAATAATTATTACTTCATTCGTTTTCAACAAAACCGTTTACTTTTTAGTAATAATTGTAAACTGTAGATATATCAGATTATGAATTGAACTGGATTATTTTTATTCGTGAATGGAATTTACTTAAAAAAAATTACGGCCATTTTATAATTTCGTTTCATTTTTTCGCAACATGTAAAAAATCTCGAGACGCCTAAAAAACAAAAAAAAAATAGGTAGCCCATTGGACTTATCTTTTTTACAACGGTTTTAAAACTTAATAAGAGTCATGAAAAAACCAATGAATTTTTTTTCTATTAACTCATTAAAGAATCATTATCAAGAAATAACACAAAACAAATCCTTTGGGCATACAGTATAAAACAGTTTTAACCCAATAAGCAGAACTTTCTTTTAAAGCTTTTTAAAAAAAAATTTAATATTCTGATTTTGTTTAAAATTTTTGATTAAATCGTTAAAATTTTTTTATTTCCTCTTTTTCCCCCAGTGATAATTTCTGTCGGGTGTTTATCTCTTATTTTTTTTGCTCCTACATTTTAAGAAAAAAAAATTGGGGGAGCACGTGGATTTAACAAAATAAAATGTTTTTTAAATAACGTAAAGCAAAATATCCATAACCTAAAAGGGCGAAAAGGGAAGAAAGTTTATATGAAATAATGCTGTGGTCAAAACAGAAAAGGAATAATGCAGAAATTGTGATTTCGCCGAAAGGGGTTTTTTTTTGTCTAGTTGAAATTCAACCTTTCGGCTGTTTTTTGGAAACGGGGAAATGGAAATGTCAGGGCGAGGATCTGCCGGGGAACCTGGCGGTGGAAAATTGAGGAAAATGGGGCAAAACAAAAACTGTAGGGATGATTTGCAGTTTCAATAAGTGTCATTGTAAGACTTTAGAATGATTCGAAGAAAAGGCATTTTGACGTCGGCCAGACAAGGTTATCCACCTGCAAATAATACCGATATTCCTGAAATGCTCTTTGAGACGGAACGCCCAAAGTAACGCGGATTTCAAAACAAATTTTTTAAAAAGAACGAGGTCTTTAAACCGAAATGGGGCCCTTTTGGGCTGTTTCATATAGGAACGGGCCGTTGACAGTTTGATCCGTGCGTCCCAAAAAAAACGGGGTGATGAACATTGATATTGGATGCAAAGGGTTGGGTCGTGTTTTCGCCAGACATGGGTGTGGCGAGGACCGAAAAAACCTAAATTTGTTAGGAAAGATCACCTTTCGTGAGGGGGTTTTTTGGGTATGGGGTGTTATCAGCAAAGGGGGAAGTACTGACCTGCAATCATAGAAATGGAAATTTGACGAATTAAAAGTATGTAAACAAAATTCTAAGACCCATGTCGTATTTTAAGGCCATTGGGTTCTTTTCTTTTAATGCAGGATACCCCAAAATCCTATAGCTCGTTTTTGAAGAATTTTCCCTGAAGCTGAAAAAATAATCGTAGGGAGTCCAGCTGTTCCCTGACCTAACTCTTATCCAGCAATTTTGACTCTTCCCAATAAATTTCAGAAGTTCATATCCTTTGCTTACTCTCTGAAAGGGAGATTGCACCCTTGAAGAGTGAAAAGTTTTCCCCCAAAAAATTTCATTGATAACTATCGCATCCATGCCAAAAAGGTGTGCGGTAGTCTTTGTAGTTAGGGACCCACAACATTTAAACATATAATATCAATTTAAACAATTAGTTTTTTTTTCAAAATGCAACCAAATTTTTGGCATGAAGCCTCATTTCCTGTTCTTTTTTTTATCATTTTAAAAAATTAGTTTCCCTCAATACTTTTTTGGGTTTTTTCGTATTGAAAAAATTTTTACCCCTTTTCCATTTTTTACCATGCGGTATCGTGCAACGGGTTTTTTTAATTTTTTTTTTTCCCAAATTTTTTTGAGCATTATCATTTAAAATGAAAATGGATTTTTATACTCGTTATTTAAATACCGTAAAATCTACATCAGAAATTCTTAGATGTTTCTTTCCTTTAGCAGAAATAAAGCAAATTAATAAAAGCGAAATTAATATAACTGTCTACATATGAAAATACGATGAGAATATATGGAAAGAACTAGGGTTTCGCTATCTATTCCACCAATGTCTGAGAAATCGACCATTACGATAGCAGAGACTTCATGGTCTGGGCAGGTATTACATTGGATGACCGTACACACCTCCATGGCTTTGAAAGAAGACTGTGATTGTTATGTGGCATAGGGATAAGGTCTTGGATCCCTATGTTCGTCTTTTCACGGGTGCAATCGGCGCTGATTTTATTTTAATGGATGGCAACGTGAGGCACATAGAACTCATCTGTTTGACGAATTTTAGGAAAGTTAAGATATTTTACGAATGATTGGTCAGTTAGATCTATGGACCTCATCCGTAAAGACCATGTTTGACACGTTCTGGGGAGGGCAATTGCAACTCGCAAACCTCTCCGAGAACCATTCAGGGCCTGAAAACAGAGTTGCTGAAAGAGTGGGATTAATTGCCGCAGGAACTCAAATTTCTCTTATTTCCTGTAAATATTCATGGTGTGAAGGCCTGTTTATCTGAAAACGAAGACCACATACCCCCTATTAACC
This sequence comes from Trichonephila inaurata madagascariensis, assembly GCA_019973955.1. NCBI lineage: Eukaryota > Metazoa > Arthropoda > Arachnida > Araneae > Nephilidae > Trichonephila > Trichonephila inaurata. Next base: position 5,123 of record BMAV01002047.1, on the reverse strand, counting down.
AATTTGTTTTGTTCTATTCTGCAACTCTTGTTTCAACTTCCGACTTGGATGAGTGTTACGCAGAACTACGCATGCACATTTTAACTGTTCAATGATTATTTTTTTGCATCACATCAGTCCTATGTACATACCAAATTTTATTAAAATCTGTCCAGCAGTTCTAGAGATAATCGACAAAATCTAAAACCTTTCTTAATTTTGAACACCATTGTATACTAAGTAACAAGCAGCGGTTAAATTCCAGCGGTGTCGAAGCAATCGACACCCCTGGAATTTAAAATGACTGTTTTCTAAAGATTATATATATTTACAGTCATAATTTATCACTGTCATAATTATAAGAAAACACTGATAAGTAAATAAGGTCAGGAAACATCTATGAGATTTAGAAAATTGGTATTTTATACAATTTCCAATCACAAGTTCATGGATGTATAAATTTTTATTAAAGCTACTGGACTATACAAAAGCCCACGTCTTCAATCCTAATTAAAAGTAGAGTGAGTCTAAAAAAAGAACGGGGCGAAAACATCAGAATCGTGTTTCTCGTTCCAGAGCCCTTCAACCCCCACTGCCCACTCTTACACTTTACGAGTAAGTCAATAATACTGGACACATTGAAATATATCCCCCTTTCACGGTGTTACATCACGTTTTTCGTCACAAGATGCCTAGCATCCCAAATCCTTCTCGCTACCCCTATAAATAGGGTGACACCTAACATACGTCGGTGAAACGATCTCAAGACCCCATTCAAAGGCTCAACACGTCCCCCTTCTGTGATTTACCCCTAGATCACATGTTTGGGAAGGGATAAGATCCAGTGATTTAATCTCCGATCATTCGCAATCACACCCACACACAGACAAAACTAGGGCTGAAGCTTATACTGGAACCGGAAAGAAAGAGAGGGGAAGGGGGCCGCACAATACAAGTGAAACGTATTTTGATATTCTAACCTTGTTTTTGTTCTTGGAAAACATTTTTTTTTGCTGAGGAGGGAGAAAAAGAGGGTCTATTTTTTTTCTTCTCTTGTGTTTTGAGGAATTCGTGTCACTTGTGACTTGAAATGGATTAATGACGGGTATTTGATTTTGGATTTGAAGTCGAGAGAGTTTTAGGGTGTATTTAGATTTACGGATTGTGGAAAGAGAGTAAGTGCATATTAATGCAGTTTTTTTAAATAGAGAGTGCGTGTCAAGATGAGAATCTGGTGACTCGTTCCTTGTATAGTTTCGAATCTATAAGGGAGAGATAAAAAAATAAAAACTTTTTTTTTCTTCCTTCGCATAGTTTTTCATACACACAAAATCCCTTCGATTAAATATGCATTTAGATTTTTTTTAATCCTTGATATTGAGAACACTAACTTGAGAACTGAGGACAATTTCTAAAATCCCGGTGACTTTTTTTTCCTTTTGCAGATTTAATATTCCTATTATTTACTTGATTCTATAAATGCCAAGATTTTTAAATATGTTGGGTAGATTCACATTACATTTGTTTCGAATATTATCCACCTTTAAGTGAAAAAAAGGATGCTACAACAATTCGAACATTTAATTATCGTATTATTCCTTTTTGTTTAAGTAAAGAATTTTTTTTAACAAAAAATACCTAGCAAAGAGTTTGTTGTTTTTTAAAAGGTTTTCTGCTGTTGTTGTTGTTACTAATGTCTGCTGCTGTTGTTGTTACTGTCTTCAGCCGTAACTTTAAACACCATACAGGTGACAGTAAAATTTGGCTCTGTTCCACCCCAATTTTGAGGGAGAACACCCTGGAGATGGTCAGGGGCTTCCCACTTCTCTCCCCTTGTATATTTACCCTGTATCTCATCTAAAGATATTGAGGACATTAACAATAATTAAGTATTGCAAGGTTTTCATCTCGCAGCTGTGATCGGCGTCTTTGTGGAAATAATCACCCCGTGAAAAACATCTGTGCAACTTTTAATTTGGGCGAAACCTATTGGATCACCGTCGACCCTTTAAAAGGGCCCCCTTTCTCGCCCTGGCGGGATGTAACGGATGCAAAAAGGCCCCGCCCTGATCCTCGAGCAGAAGAGGAGAAAAAAAGAATCTTTGTACCTTCAAGGGGGCGGTCCAAAAAGGGATCTTACCCCTTTAAAAACCCCCCCCTGTTTTTAACTTTAATAATTTTTTTAATAAGTTTAATAACTTCAATTTTAATTATGTAAATAAAAAGCTGCGACGAAAATAAAAAAATATTTTTTAATTTTAATCACGCTACCGTTATTTATCCCCAAACCCACAGTAAAATTAAAGCCTTAAGCCGAGAGAGGTCGGGGCCCAAAAAAATCAGCCAGCAAAATTTTTGTCGATTCGGGGGTTTCCAAAGTGAAATATTTTTTATTAAAGACGCCCGCCTCTAAAGGGCAACACGAGGGCTTTGGTACTAGAGATGTAATAGGCTATCTCTTGTTTAGTTCTCTCTTAAACTAACATGGGTAACATTCTTTTAAGTTTTACTGAGAGTTTATTTGCCACTTTCTTACAATATTGTGGGAAGGTATTATTCAGATTGATTCTAAGATGAAAAGGGGGGAAGTAGGTAGGGGGGCAAAAAAAAAAAATATTTCAGTAGTCACCCGAAAACAGTGGGGAAACTTACTTTAAAAAATTTTAAAGTTTTACCCAACTAATTTAAGCATTTCTTTTATAAACACGGAACATTGCTAAAATTGAAGTTCATGTTTAGAAAATAATTCTCTGATAAGTCTTATTGATCGTGGGGATCCGGGGTTCCTCTCCAAATTTCCCGCGAATCTTGAACCTCGGCTATCGCTGTTGCCAAAAAGAAAAGGTAAAAAAACAAAAAAGGTAGGATAAAGGGCAAAAAAATAAATATCAGGGAAACCCTTGGGGTTTAACTTCACTCATTTTTCCCCAAGACGACAGACACAATAATAGTTTTACTGAAATTTCGGGTTCTGTGGGAAAAAGTATATTGGGGTCGGGTATGGTTAAAACCCCAAATTGGCTTTTAGAAATAAAAAAAAAAAACAAAGGGGGTGGTCTTGGGCAAATTCTAAAAACCAAATGTTATGAAGTTGTTAGACTTTGAAAAAAAATACATGTTTTCTAAAAAAATATAAAGGGTCTAGGGTGATTATATTACGGAAATGTTTTAGAAGATTCTTTTAACAAAAGATGATGCAAGTAACACCTTAAAATAAACATTGAAAAGTGATCATGCCGTTTTGTTTATTTTAAAGCGGTAAGAGTATCCCTTTTCAAAAACGTGAACTTTTTAATTTTAATATTTTGGGATCTTACTTATTGTTTCCTGTAAAAAATAAGTTTTGTAGTGTTTGGGGGATCTAAAAAAAATTTTTTTCCAAAAGAGCGTCCCCACTGATTCCCGGGGAAAAATGTCTTCGAATGACAAATGAACTCATAAAGGGTATTATCATCCGAGCTTTTTTAAAAGTTCAAAATTCCTGTTAAAAAAAAAGGTTCCTTTAAGAGAGGAATAAATTTTTTTAAAAAAAATCAAGAAGGTATCGGGGAATTTCCCATTAAAATTTGGGCAAAAAAAAAATTTTTAATTTACAAGTTAAAAATTACATCATCTTAACAAATTTATTCTAAAAAAAGATTAAAATTTCTTCAGAAAAATTTTTTACCCCAAAAAAAAATTTTCATTTTTTGTTCTTTTTTAAAAAAGCTTCCAAATTTTAACCTGCGCATCCAATAAAGTTTTGAATTAAAAAAGAACAATATAATGCATATAAAAAACCCCCAAATTTTGGTTCCCTTTTTGGGAATTAAACCGCTTTTTTCCAATCACAGACTGATTAATGGACCCCCACGCGAGGACCGATCGATAAAAAAGATTTTGGAATTTTTAAAGGGAAAGACCCTAGTTTCTCAAATAGATTGAAAATTTTCCAATGTTTTCGACCCCTTTGACATAAATCTTTAACCCTTTTTCACTTACCAAAAACATGCGGAAATTTACCAGAAATGGGGTATATATATTTTAATAAATTTAATTACCTTTTAATCTCCAATATTTAAATAACATTGTCTGGAAGAAAAACGGTAATCTACTTTTTTAAATTTTAAAAGGTGGGGTCCCCCCAGTGACGTAGGTAAAATTAAAAAAAAAGTCAACAATATTTATATTATAAATAATAAAATAGAATATGTATTTATTTAAAACTCAATGGAAAAAACAAACAAATGCTTTAAACCACGTTTAAAGCAAAACGCAAGATGCAAACATAATAATAATACTCAAAAAATTTAAGAATATCACATGATGCATTTAGCATCAAACAATCCTAAATACATTAAAAAATAAATCATTTTCATTTTTAGTTAGCCCCGTATAGTCAGTAGAGGGAAATTTGTCTATGCATTGGTCCCACAAATCTTAATATCTTGGTTTTATAATTCAACTGCTAATCTTGCTTGTGTTCTTAGTGGTCCCTTAAACGGAAAAAGTATTTTGCCTTAATTTTTTTCATCGTTGAAGATGCAGTTTACCAGGGAAGAAAAACCTGAAAGTGAAGAGGTGATTCCCCAGTCTAGCTGGGTCGTTTTTTCAATAAATATGTTTTTTGTGGTCCTTTTATCAGCTTTTGAAAAAACCCAAAAAGTATTTTTGGGGGCCACCGGTCGATCGCGGGATACCCAGTTGTTTTGTGGCTAAAACGCACGTAGTCAGGAGGCCACGAAATTCTTTTAGGCAAAGAAGTACCCCGCGTTTGGGTTTGGGGGCATCATTCAGGTGACAGTAAGGGCTCGGCGAAATTCCCCCAAGGGGATAGAACGATACCACCTATATACCTCCACAATTTGACGGAACTGAAGGGGTGGGAAATATTCTCCCCGTCCCCTTCTCGTGATTCAGCCCCCAAGACTTTTGAACCCACTGATTTAACAGCCCTTTCCCCCGGGGGGTACGGGGGTTATTTGGGGGCATCGAACCCAGGCCAAGGTTTGAGTCATGCCCAACCACTAGGCTACCCCCGGCCCCCCATTTTCCTTGTATAAGGTTTAGGATTTTAAAAACCTGAACTTTTGTTTTTAACGATAGATCAATGCAGAGCAAGAGGGATCTTTAATAATTCTATTTTAGAAGAAAAAAAGGGAGGG
>BMAV01002046.1:0-24498 GCA_019973955.1 Trichonephila inaurata madagascariensis | reverse complement strand
TGTCTACAGGTAAAAATTTTTTTTACAATAGAAGCATTTTTCACAGAAGGGAACTTTTTAAAAAGGGTTATTCTAAGTTAATTTTTCCAAAATTTTGTATTTAAAAAAATTTTTTTGTCAAAATGCCCTTTTTTAAAACAACTTTATAAATGTATTTAATTGTGGATAAATATCATGAAAAATCCAAGTGTTTTTAAAATCATGGTTCCGAACGTAGTCGGATACCTTAAAAAATTTTTTTTTCAATTTTTTTTTGGGATTTACTTTTTTATATATATATTAGGTTGGGGGAAAAAAAAGAAATCCATTTTTTTTGCATGAAATTCGATTTTTATTTATTATTTTTTGATTGTCCTATTTGTGTCAAATATACCGTTTTGTTGTATAAGTTGGCCCCCATTTAAAGGTAGTTTTTAGTAGTCCCACTCTTTAGAAAAGTCTTGTTCCTTTTGGCGAAAACGCCAGTAATCGTTTTTCCCAATCTTTTTTTGATCCCACCCTTATCACCGGAAGTTTTGAAAATGAGAGAAAAGGATAATAACTTTGTGCCAGGTCCGGACTGCATGGTGGATGCGTTAAAACTTCCCAACCAAGCTCCCAGGATTTCTGGCGAGTCACTGCAGACGTGTGTGGCCTAGTGTTGCCCTGATAAAACACAAATTTTCTTCTTTTGGGCCCAAACTGGCCATTTCAGGTCAATCGCAGCTTCAAATGATCTATTTGGGACAGTAGATATCTGAATTTGTTTTTCCAAGGGAAGCATATCATAAAAATTATTCCTTTCCATTCCCACCAAATACAAGTAGAACCTTCCTCTGTCCTGTTTGGCCACCGTTTGATCTATTTACCGCGCTTTGAACACGATCGTTTCGCACAATACGTCGTATGTGACCCTTTTCCCACCCCCAGTCACCATCCGATTAAGAAAGGGGTGTTTTCTTTCCGTTTGGCCAAGGCTTCTGGGATGGAAATTCAATCGATCATGTTTTTCGGTGAATTTTGGGGGGACCCCAAAATCGAGCCTTTTTAATCCAACTTTTCGCAAACGGAAAACGTTTTATGGTTGATCTTCGGGCCCCCATGTACGACTACTAAATAGTGGTGAACGGGTATTTCTGTGATTTTATCGATATTTTTGACGACTGGCCTGCATGTGTGAGGTGCCTCTTTAACATCAAAAAGGCCTGAACGGAATCGACGAAACCAAAATTGCATGTAATTATCTGTTAAAGTATCGGCACCATAAACACCATGCACAACTTCAGCTTCCTGGCTTGCATTTTCGCCTTTATCAAAGAAAAACTGTAAGATGTACCGAATTTTCTCTTTGTTGACTTCCATTTATAACACCCTGTACCTCACAACTGAATAGACCAAACAAAAAAAGAATTTGTTTAGTGTGAACAGTCACCTTGACAATGAGCATAAATTTGAAATTGTTTGATCGATATTTAACGAGAATTCGACACTGCAGCCATCTACCGAAGAAATAATGGATTTCTCTATTTAACGAAGACGCTAAATCGACCCAAATTCGTTATGTGGGAAATTCGTTAAACAGAGATTACTCTTTTAATGTACTTTAGAAACCCCATAAAACAAATTTTAAACTAAGAAACATTATATTATTAAAAAAGTAGTTATTCACATTTTTTTGCAAATTAATAGCTATTGTGGTGGCCAAAATTGTGGACACTTTTTAAAATTGTTGCGTTTCTTAAGTCTTTATGCTTATAGAAAATGTTACGTTGCAGAAAATGCAATGTCTTTTATATCATTTTAGAGAAAATTGTATACTGAATTCAAAACTAAAAACGAAATTCAAGTATTTACAAAACTAAAAAGTTACGCTCCAATAACTATCGATATGCATTAGATACTGATTATAGCAGTGAGTTATCAGGGCTTTGTCAGGTTGCCTTTATTCTTTATTATAGCTTCACATCGATATTTAATTGAGCTAAAAATAATTTTAAGCTCTTCTTTAGTTATATGATGCCAGAAAATAATTATATCCTCAATGAGCTCCTTATCATTTCATGGGTACCTCATTCGGAGAAGAGTTTTCAAACGGTGCCTCAGGTTTTCAATAGAATTGAGGTCATGACTAATTACTCTGGCCAGTACAAGTACTCAACGATCTTAAAACACACACGACAGTAGTCTTTAGATTACTTATCTGTGTGACAAAGAGCATAATCTTGCCGAAAAATAAATGAAACATTGCTTGTAAATAGATCCCTGATGGAAGATAGAAATTTGGGTTCTATAAGGTATCAATGTACTTTCTGATATTCTGTGTCCCATCATTGATATGAAGGTGATCGATACCATCTGCTGATATGCATGACCAAATCATAAAACAATGTGGGTACTTCACAGTTGCCTGGATGGAGTTAGGATGTAGCATTTCTCATCTTCTCTACTTTTTACAAAATTTCCGCCATTACTACCAAATAACGCGATATCTTAGTTTCATCCCTTCATATAACTTGTGACCACTAATCATTTGTCCAATTAATGTGTTTCTTTGATCACTGTAGTCTTTTTTTCGCGCTGCTGTAAATTGTGATAACATTTGCTAATCTTCTCCTGATTGTTTTTGAAATTACAGAAGCACCAGCATTATTCAGATAACTTCTGATGACCGTTGATGACATTTTATTATCTTAAATAAGTTTTTTTGTTTTTTTCGGGTTATAAACCAGATGTGGTTCCCCGTTTTGGGCTTTTTCCTGCTTTTTTTTCACTAAATTTGTCTCCTAACATCTTAAACAATACGTTCAGTTTTCAAATATAGTTTCTGAAATACCCACATGTCTTGTGAATTTAACATAGAAAAGACCCCTTTCTCGTCACACATCTCTTTCTAGGTATCCTATCTACTCTTATTTGATATCATTGCTTCTTGAATAAATATCATTGTTGTCCTGGCCAGGAAACAGTTCTGATCTCAATCCTATAAAAAAAACTTTTGGCACCGTTTGAAAACACTTACCCGAATAAGGTACCCATAAAATAAAAAGAAATTAACTGATGATAAATCGTTTTTCCTGGCATCAAGTAATAACGAAGGAAAAGCTTAACACTATTTTCAACTCAATTAAACATCGATGTGAAGCTGTATTAAAAAATAAAGGCTACCCCACTAAGCACCGATAACTCACTGCTATCATCAGTATCTAATGCATGTCGATAATTATTGGAGCATAACTTTTTAGTTTTGTAAATGTTTGAATTTCGTTTTTAGTGTTGAATTCAGCATACAATTTTCTCTAAAATGATATAAAAGACTGCTTTTTGTGCAACGTAACATTTTCTATAAGCATACAAACTTAAAAAACATTAAAATTTTAAAAAGTGTCCACAATTTTGGCCACCACTGTATTTTATATATATATTATAGTCTGCAAGAAAACAAGAAAAAAAAGACATTGGCCAGGAATATACTGTATTTTCAACTTTGAAAATAAATTTTATATTAACAGTAAGGAATTTTTATACGTTATTTTCTAAGCCTACAATTAATTTAAAGCATTCATTTTTTATAGCCAGTACTTTTAAGCATACACAATCCCACGTGCCCTTCGATAGAGTTATTGATGACATCTGTTAGTTTTACTTCAGTTTTCTTGTTTAAAAAGTTGCAGCAAATTTATTGTTGTAGGTATTTTAGACACCTGGTAAAACCAGTTCAACGTCAACCATAAAATGTGTTAAAAGAGAGAATAATTCGAAATGTCCAGAAATATTTTTAAATTAGGGAGTAAAAGAATTGAATCACAAAAAAAAACGTTAAATAGAAAATGCATTTCGTATTTGGAGGTTATTTAACGAAAAAAATAGTAAAATGTTCTTGTGTGTGTGTGTGTGTGTGTGTGTGTGTGTGTGTGTGTGTGTGTGTGTGTGTGTGTGTGTGTGTGTGTGTGTGTGTGTGTGTGTGTGTGTGTGTGTGTATGTGTGTGTGTGTTTGGGGGTGTGTGTGTGTGTGTGGTTCCAGAAAAAATTACGCAAAATAGAGAAATTCGAAAAATAGAGGCTCGTAAAATGAAGATCCAACTGTTTATATATATATATATATATATAGGCCAATTCTCTACTAACAAGAGATAACATCCATACAATAACATTCGACAAACACATAGACAGCAGGAAAATCACACAATGAAGGACAAAAGAGTAACCCAGATAATAAATATAGAATGGATGCTGCAGTGTTATGAACATTACTCTGACTTTAGGACAGTTATTATATAAAAAAAAATTCTATATAAAAGTGGGTTGAACATGTTTTTTGGGCCCGCCAACCTTCCCCTTTTTTTTAAATAACACTGAGCAAAACCAATAGGAAATAATGGATAGAAATATCTAAATCCATTACAAGATAGAGGTAACTCTACCTAAAAATTGCACTTACAAAATGCAAAGCCCGCGCTAAATCTGAGTGGAAACATTAATTTGTTGCCAGATTCTATAACCTAATACAGATTTAAATCAAAAAAAATGGCTGAAAAAGTAGCACTTAACAAAAAGATTAAAAAAAAAATGGAAATAAAAATTAATAAGAGCTGCATATTATACCATAAATATAATAACACCAGAGTAAATATGAATAAAATAATAGTAAGTAATTTCTAATCTAATATTAGATTATGGAGATAACTATAACAAAAATATTTGTTTATAGTAATAAGCTATTATCAATCTCATAATTTTAATCCTAACCTATTTTGAATAGCTTTATTTATATAACTATTAATAAAATAAATTTGGGGATTTCTGATTTAAGCAATATTTAGTAAAATGTTTAAAGTTATTTATAATGTTGGATTTTTTGACACAAGAAATTTATTACGTTGTATATAATTAATAACAATATTTCTGAATATAGAAACATGTCATTACTCTCCAATGAGGAATTTTTTATAATATTGAAATTAAAATCTTCTCTTTTATCATAAAATATTAGAAACTATTACATTTTCATATAATTTGACATGTATGTCAAGAAAATTTGCTTCATTGTTGTTATTATTTGTCTGTATTAAATTAAGATATTGTGTATAAAAATTAATGATAGGTATAAAATTGGCTTGTTTGCCAAAAATGATTAGATCATCTATATAACGATAAATATAAAATTTAGAATTATTAATGTAACTACTTCAAAAATAATGTAAATATAAATTGGCAAGACAGTTCTCGCGGGGCCACCCTTTGTGGCAATCCTTTAATCTTGCTGATAATAGTTACCTTTATGATATATATAGTTCCTTTTAAGTAAAAAACCTAAGTAGTGTGAACTAAATCTATCAAAATAACATTATTAAATAAATTGTCATTATGTAAATTTTACAAGTATATTAATCAAATCATCAATTTTAATAGAGTTAAAGAGATCTTCAAAATCTAAACTATAGACTGAATAAATTTTTTATGTTTCATTTTTTCAACAAGTGATTTGCTATTTTTAAGAATGGCTGAGGATTTAAGATTATTTATTGTTTCATGCAATATTTCAGGGAAAATTTTGCCTGTTTTGTGATATATGTTTTAAAAACCATTTGAACTGTCCTAAATTTAACTGGGTTTTTGGGAAATTTGGGAGTAAGAAATATATGTGAAATTTAAAATTATTATTAATTTAAATTTTTTAATTTTTTATGAAAAGCCAAGATACGTTTATTTATTTTTTTATCAGTAACAGAAGATTTTAATAAAAGCTGTATTATAATCGAAATAATTGTTGATCAATAAATTATAATAGATTTACATAGAAGGAAAAATTTTCCCGGCACTTTATGAACATAAACTAAAATAAATTTATTTTGTAAATTTTAATCTGACTTTAATAAAAAAAAAAAAAGTTTTTATTATCTGTACCATAGTCATATTTATTGTGTTTGAAATTTTATCTTTGAATTATGTGAATGCCCTATAGGCATACTATATTTAATACCTATTTTGTATATAAAATGCTCAATATCATTATATAACTGTTTTTTGAAAATTTTATTATTATTCGAAATCATTAATCTAAAAACCAGTCCCTTTTTATTCATAATGTTTCAAGATTATTGTTTTTAAATATTGAGATACCAGCAACATGTTGGGATGTTGATCAATGAAATTTTAAATTCACTACTTTTTAATTTTAAAGTTATCTTGTTTATAGGACATTATAGTTAAAAAATTGATCTACCTATTTTTTATTGTATTTAAAAGTTTTTGATGGATATTTTGTATTGGGAAAGATGACAGTGTTTTTAAATAGTCAAAAAAATTAACATTATCATTTTGATTTATTCATATAAAAAAGTGTACAGTATTCTATTTGAAAATCCTTTTTTACATTAACATTTATGTTATGTTTATGTTTAAAAAAAAATTTATGAATGCCCTTAATATGAAAAAGCATGACAATTTTTAATTTTTATTTGAAATAAATTATTAAAATTTTCTTCTGTAATACAAAATTTTTCTTATGAGAGTCCAAACAAAAAGAAATGTGTTTTATGTTAAAATTGTTATAAAAGCTTTTACAAAATTATAATACATCTAAAAAGGAAATTTTTTGTGGTCTCTACTTAATCTTTTAGTTCTAGCCCCCATTTTTCTATTATTAGATATTATTTTAAACCCTTATTATTGTAATAAAACACTTGATAATTTTTTTTATTTTTTAAATATTTTTTCCTTGGTATAATACATTAAGTCCATAAGGGTAAAATTTCATTATAATATTTAATATAGTAATTTTCCCACCATAATCTATCTTTTTTATTAGGGAAAAACTTTAAAAATATTGAGTGATACATGATCAAAACCCCATGTGTACTAAAAATGTCTTTTTTTTCTATTTTATTTGAATATTTAATACCATTGAAGATTTAGTATCTGACCTATGTTGATTAATTCTAATATTAATTTTATTTGATGTCGTCCTATATATTTAAATTGGGATTTATTGCATGTCAATAAGTAAATACAGTTATATGTTTACAGAAGGTATATATATAAACAGTTGGTTTTCTATTTATATATATATATATATATATATATATATATATATATATATATATATATATATTATATATATAAACAGTTGGATCAGCAGATAAAATTTTAAAATTTATCAATGATGATTACCTTCTCAGAGCGCATCATGATTCTAAGCTTTAGTGCCTCTGAAGATCCATTTTGTCAAGTGGCTGATGCAAATTAAATCTGTCGAGGCTCAATGTCCTTCCATTGCCATGGTGTAGAAATTTGAAAAGGAGGTGGTGGCTCAGGTGGCGTCCTTGCAGCTTGACTTTAATTCAAAATTACACGGTCCGTTGCCAATAGCTATCGTGTTATTTGATGTTGCAACGTTAATATACACTTACTTACTCATATGTCTTAATTTTCATTTTCTGGTTAGTTATATAAAAATTTCAAACGAAATTAAGAAATCATAGAGCTTAGTTTCGTTATAAAAAGTTTATTTTTTATTATGTTTTTATTATAAAAAATTTGTTACTTTTTAAATTTAAATACAGTTCCATTTATTTTCTATAATTACCAAATTTTCTTATTGTATTGCTCATGAAAAGAGGCTGTTGCACAGTTTTATCAATTGTTACATTAGATTATGAATGTGGCTACTTACTTACAGTAATAAGTTTACTATAAATGTTTATAGTGTAAAGAAAGTATTAAATCATTTCTATTCAAATGAAAACAAAGATAAAATTGATCTCACTCTATTTATTTCATTATTTCCTTAGATAAATTATCTCAAGGTTTTACTTGTGACTATTTTCGATAAACTAAAAGTTTGTTTTTTAATTCGCCCCAATTTTTAGTTAATTTTTTTGGTAAATTTGATTTCTCTGTTCTACAATTATTTCAATCTTTCAACAAGTCCACGTACATTCCTAAAATTGTTAAAACAAAAATTCAAACAGTTGAAACTAATTACATTTTCTATCTAAGAACTTAAGTTCATTTTTAGGGCCAATTGGGAATGAGATTAATGATTTGATTTGCGCCGTTTCCTGAAAGAGGTTTCCTTCGACTGTCTTTGTAATTATTCAGTGGCTTTATTCTTGGAAAACGGTGACTTAAAGATTTCTTTACTAAATTTTAAGAGGAAGCTTGTATGTGATTTTGCAATTTCCCCATTTAAGTTAATTAATGATGATATTGAGTTTAAGCCGAGAGTTATTATTGTTACATCTTCTGGCTGCGAATCATTTCAATTTAGGAAAAAAAGAGAGAAATAAATATTCTTAAATAAAAATTCTCATTAATTAAAAATTTTATTCTCAAACAAAAGAGGATATTCTTAGTATGATTCATTTTAATCGGATATTTTTCTGTGATATTATTATCTTTGTAGTTACAATCGAAAACAAAACAAAAACAATTTCAGCTAATTTTTTAATTAAAACTTGAACAAATTCGACATTAACTTGGTATCATTGCGATGTTTTTTGTGTTATGTTATCAAACTGTACTGACGTAAGTAAGTATTTTATGTAATACATTTGTACATTTCTTCATACATGGGGCTGTTCCTTTCAAACGCTTACTCCGAATGGAGTACATTGATTTCGAACATTTTTAAGTATGCAGGCTACAAGTTATCCTATCAATGAGAACCAAATGTCATTTTATGCAAATTAATTTATGCTCTAAAACTTTCAATTTGTCACTATCTCTTTCGTTTTCGATTTGAAATGCCTATCTTTTAAGGTATCCGACTACGTTTGCAACCGTGATTTTAAAAAAGAGCATAAATGGATAATTTTCATGATATTTAGTGTCACTTAGATTAGAATACATGTATAAAATTTTTTTAAAGGGACATTTAAAAAAATTATTTAAAATAAATTTCGGAAAAAATTAACTTGAAAACTTCTACTAAAATGTTCTTTTTTGTAAAAAAATGCCTTTTATAGAATTTTTTTTGTTTTATATAGCTCAGACCCTGTAAAAGGGGCTCAAAATGTTTTTTTGAAAATCACATGTTTTCGGAGTTACCACCAATTGAAATAGTTACCCGGGTTTTTTTTTTAAAAATTTCCCCCCTTTTGTCGTAAAACATGGATAAACCCATTTAATTTTTAAACAAAATTCTAGTTGAACCTCTGTACAGAGGTCTGAACTATATAAAGGCAAAATATTATTATAATAGAAGTTTTTTTAAAAAAAAGGAGAATTTTTTTGAAATGGGTCATTCTATGTTCTTTTTTTTGTCAAAATATTGTACTTAAATAATTTTTTATTGTAATACTATTCAAAAAACAATTTTATATACATTTTCTAATCAAATAAAAAACAAAAATATTATCCATTTATAGCATTTGAAAAATCATGGTTACGAACGTATGGATACCTGAAATTTAATTTGGAGCCGGTCTTTTGTTATCCGGGCGTAGTCGCTTTACTATACCGTTACTGTCCTTGCATAGCTGTAACTTTCTTAGTCGCAGTGTTTTCAGGTCAAAGGGGCTTTCCTATGTACCCTGTATATTTATATAATTAATTTAAATACTCATATATATATATATTAAAAAATTTCGCAAAAACAAAATCACAAAGGTACAAAGTAATTATTTCTTCAAACTATATGATTTTCGAAGATATCCACTGACTTCCAAAACATATGATGAACATTTAGGGAAATTTTTGTGCATGTCCAACAAATTAACACATATTCTTTTTTTTGGATTTAGTTGTATCTGTTGTTTAATGACGCATTCAAATCAAAACGATCACATACATAATTTAAGGAATTATGCAACGAAATATTTGTTTCTAAAAAGTCATTATAACATAATGTTTTTGTGGGTCTATACGGATAACAAAAATATTCAATGTCAAATTTAAAATTCAAGATTTTAAAAATGATGAAAATTTTATAATTTTTAAGTTTTTTTTATCTATAGTAGAGAAAGGTTATTCTAATTGTGTGCCTTTTTTATTTCCTTTACCCTTCGTTAAGATATATTTTATTGCAAGCTGATTTTTAATTTAAGGCGATATAAAATTTAAAAATCATCAAACTATCGTTTTTTTTTATTTTATGATGTTTTTAACCCTTTTTCTTAATGTGTCTGCAAATTTTTCAAAGTTGTTTTCTATTTTTTTTATTCAATTATTTTCTATTTTGCTGCATGTAAAAAAAGACTAAACAAAGCTGCCACGCCCATTTTTTCGATCGTCTGTTTAGAAAAAATTTGATAAATAAGAAACAAATTTTTTTTATTCCACGCTGATTGGTTTTTAAAACCCGAAATGAAATAATTTTTTTTTTTTTGGGATTATATGAGAGTTATTCAAATTGGTTTTCTTTGAATTTCGGTTCCAAACAAATTTAACTATATTTTTGTATTTCTGTGTTCTAAAGAGTAAGAAAAGTTGTTTTTAAGACAAGGAATTTGGGATTTCCCCAAAAAAAGTTTAAAAGTTAACATCCCTGGGGCCAAAAAAACGTACTAAATCTACAACGAAAAGTTTTGAAGAGGGGGTTTTCCCAGATCCCAAGACAAGTTCAGAAGTTTTCAAAAACACTAACTTGAGGTTTTAAAACTTGAAGAAGAATGCAATATTTTTTCTCGTTTGGATAAAAAAATATCCCGGTTTTTTCCAGAAAATTTTATTATTTTAAAATGCATTAACAAATCTTTTTAAAAAAAAATTTATGTAAAAATTTTGCAAAAAAGTTTTTTGGAGAAAATTTTGGGAAGAGCCTATAGATTTTGTGAAAATATTCGTTGTGGGGATTTTTGGTTGATATTTTTAAATGAAATGAAAATTTTGAGCATTTTTTTTAAAAAAAAGGGGGCCCAAATAAACCCATGATATTAATTTACGACCCACAAAAGCTTTTTTAGAGTTTCGGACGTGGATATCAAACCCTCTTAAAAAGTTTTTGCGGTTTAGGAATATGTTTTAATGTCCAGCAGAACTTTAACATTTAAAAAAGATTTGGTTTTCACTTGAAAAGCACCCGGGAGAAACATTTCCATCGATCGAAGTAAAATTGGATACTAAAAAAATTTAAAATTTTGGGTTTTTTTGATGGGACCGGGGGGCATACATCTCAGTTTGGGAGTTCGGAAAGACAGCGGGGACGGGATATTTTTTAATTTTAAAAATAATATCTAAATATTGTAAAGAGTGTGAAATAGCCAAAGGTGAATTTAAAAAAAATTCAGCGAGTACGAGTTTTGGGTTTAATGGTCATAAAGATTTTTGGCAATGCAAAACCATTTGTGGCTCTTCAGGTTCAATGGAAGTCCATGCAGCACCCGGGAATTTTGGGCCCCCAGATCTAAAAAGTTTGGGATTTAAAACCAAAACGGAAAATTTTCAGATGGTGTTTCCCAAAAGCGTTTCAAAATCTAATTGAATCAAAAGTCTATGGAGATTTTAAAAATAAAAAAGAAAAGAGTGTGAAACCTTTGTGGTGCACAGGAAAAGTTTTCCCCAAAATTCGAAAAGGGAAATTTGGGTTCAAGGGGAGTTATTTCCCCGGGAAAATTTTTGTGGCATTTTTTGAAAGATGAAACCAAAAAAAGCTTACGAGTATTATCAGAATCCCATTTCCCAAAAAAGGAAGCGAAACATGAAGACTGCCATATATGCTACTTTTCCAAAAGCATTTCCCCCGATAAAAACCCACAGTATTTTTTAAAGTTCTTCGGTTTGGGGTTTTTTTAAAATCACTTTTAAAAGGGGTTGGAAAACCAGGTTCGCACAAAAAATAGTAAAAACAACCCGTGAAAAGGCTCATTTGGCAAAAGTATTTCCAATTTTCCAGAGACTTGCTTCGAAAAGATTTATTGAGCGTTGATTTTGGTGGATGACTAAAAATTTCCAAAGAAATTTTCCCCCAGCATCATTTGGGGTGTTTTTAAAAAATCATCAGCGTTCAAAAAATAATAGCAGTTTGTGATGAAAAATTTTCTGAACTTAAGTTTTAAATTTTGCAAAAATTTAAAATTTTTGCAAAACCCGAAAATAAAAAAATTTTTAACAGCATAGCGAAAAAATTTGGACTTATAAAGATTTTTTGGGTACATCAAAGAAAAGAAAAAAATTTATAATGAAGGAAAAAAACAAACTTTGCTCGTAAACGCAGAGAGAAATTTTTTGAAAAGGGGTTTTTATAAAAAGGAAAATTTTTAAAATTTTTAAACACGTATGCAATATTTTAATTTATTTTATTTTTATTTATGTTTACTATATTATATTATATTATGTTTTTTTAATTTTTATAAAATTGATTGAATGTTAGAAATTTAACAAAATTTAATCTGTAAAGAAAAAACAAAGAAATCAACAGTGAAAAACCCGAATTTTTGTAGTTTTGAAAATTTTTTTTCCAAAAAGCTTTATTTCCCCTATCTGAAATTTTCAACCCCGAAAATTTCTATAAAAACATTCAAGAAACTTATATAAGCAAATTATTGGTTGTAAATTTCCAATTTTTTATATATTTATTTGTAAAAAATTGTTCTTTATAAGAAGCATTTAAAATTTAAAAGTTTTTTGATTTTTTTTTTCCATTTGGAAAAATTTTTAAAAATATTAAGGTTTTTTAAAATTATGGAAAAAAAAGTATGAATATTTGTGTACATGTTGTTTTTTATAGTATAAGAACTGTGCATGGAATAAAAACTCTAAAATGTGTGTGTAATTTTTTAAAATTTTTAAATTAATGTTTTATGAAAATTTTTACCTTTTTTTTTTTTTTTTTAAATTTTATTTCAAATTTTATTTTCTTTTTTTTCTTGTAAATTTTAAAAATTTTAAAATAGTTTTAAATAAACAAATTTAAAATTTTAAAAATTTTGGGTTATTGTAGGGAATTTTTTTTCCGCTATTTACAAAGAAATGAAAAAATTAAAAATCATTTTTTTTATGTTAAAATTTTTTTATACACGTTATTCAAAACCCTAAGTTTTGATTTAAATTTAAGTAAGGGTTTTAAACTTTTATACAGCCCGGGGAAATGTATGTTTTGTAAAACTGTGCATTGAATTAGCTCTAACATGTTTAGTACTTTTCAAAAAATTTCAAAATCAAAATTAATGTTTTTCGAAAATTTTTTGGAAGTTTAATTTATAAAAATTAAAAAAAAATTAAACACAGGTAGCAGAAAAAAATCATGCACGGTTTTATGTAGTATATTATAAGGTACTTGGAAAAAAAATTTTTGAAAGAAAAGAAACATTTTTAAAAAAGCCTTAGAGGTTTAAAAATGTTTTAAAAATTTTAAAAACTTAAATTTACAAACTTTTTTCAACAAATTAAATTTTTGTATGGAATTATTATTAAATATTAACCTTTATAAAATACAAATAAAACGAAATATTAAATATTAAAAATAAAAAAAATTTTAAAGATGGTATCGTGTCGCCTTAATTTTCTATCAAAGAGCAAAACATTACTTTTCCTTTTGATGTATATATTTCATATTTTCTAAAAACTTTTAAGTTTTCTAGTGTATATGTATTTCTAGTGTATTTAAGAGAACAGAGACGTTCTAACCCTTCAAAAAATTGATTTTTCAATTTTCATCTTAAAAAAAGTAGATTTAATGCTGATTCCAAAAATGTATAACATGTATAGGTTTTAAAGCTTAATATCCGAGTAATTGCGGTTTTAAAATGTAAGCAACAGCTGCCACGCCCATTTTACAGCTGACCGAAGCATGTTTTTATGTAAATTGGTGTTTTATATCACTTAATCTGATTTATTTATTTTATTCTTGTGGTTTGAGAAGGGACTATAACTACTCAACTCAATCTTGTTTATACCAAGCTGGGTGGAATTTTAAACATTTTGCTTTCTTGTGTTTGAGTTACAAACACGTGAGTTACAATTTTATTTTGACTGTTAATTTACTTTTTTGTTTACATTCAATTTGTTTGCAATTTGCGAGAATTTTAAACCTTTGAAATGCCTCGAAAAAAAAAATTTTGGGAATGTCAAACGTCGTTTAATTTTAAAAACACTTCAGTAAATGCTGAGAGTGAACGAGTTGATGTCAGTGCATCAAAAAAGAAAACTGAAAAGAGTGAAGTATCTTTTAAGGACTATGAAGATAATTTTCAGTTGAAACTCAAGCAGGTATGTTATTATTGATTTAAATATGCTCAATGATATTTTCAACAATATTGAAAAAATGAGATATTGTGATAGATCTTTCTGTTTTGATGTTGTTGAAAATAAAAGTAGTCGCAAAGGCCTTACTACCAGGTGTCAGCAACTTGCAAGTATTGTGGTTCTGGTCATTCTTCAATGACTTCAAATACCGTGTCAGATGAAAATGAAGTAAATTGGGGTTTTTGGGGCATGAGGTGCATTGGAATTGTCAAAAGTGCAGCTCAGATATTTTGTGCACTGATGAACTTACCTCCCCCCCCTCAGCAAAATTTTGGGAAAGACTGTATACGCCAATTTTTAAAGCTTTGGGAAACTGTTTCATCTCGTTCAATGGCTACGGGTTAATGAAGCTGTCATTGAAAACGAACACAGTAAGAACATAGCAATTGCTCTTGATGGGACCTGGCAGAAAAGAGGACACTCTTCGAAGAATGGCGTTGTAACTGCAACTTCTCTCGATAATGGAAAAGTTATTGATTTTGAGTGCCTATCAAAATATTGCTTTGAATGCAAAAATACGAACAAAACCTGTGATAATTGCCAAGTAAACTACCATGGATTTAGTGCGGGAATGGAGAGTGAAGGAGCATTGCGGTTTTCAGTCCCCTCCACAAATTACAATGTTCGGTATTTCAGTACCTTGGAGATGAGATTCGAAGGGGTTCCTAAAAGTTCAAGAATCCCAAAAATATACGGTGATGAATTTCCTGTTTTTAAAAACTAGAGTGCACGGTCACGTCCAAAAAGGATGGGAGCAAGACTGAGAGCCCTAAAGAACAACTTAAAAACCACCAAGCTGCCGGGCAACAAACCAATATCTGGACGAGGAAGGCTGACAGATGCAGAAAAATTTTCTTTCTGCAAAATATTTTGGTCCGCCATAAGAAAAAATGTTGGAAAATCAGTCGGATAGTCAAGCCATCTGGGCAAATATTTCCATAAACTGTCGACAGATGAAAATCCGCACATGCTTTGTGCCCTATGGGGAAAAAAGTTGGTGCGGGTACAATAAAACATTTATCAGGTGAAAAATACACTCACAAACATTCCCTCCCAGAAGCAGTTCTTTTTAAAATTAAAAAAATTTTTAGAGACTTAACTGCAAAAAAATGTTATTAAAATGTTTGCTATGGCCAAACTCAGAACCCAACAGAAAGCTTTAATAATTGTGTGGAATCGTGTGCGAAAAACACATTTGTGAGCAAAAAAACTTTGCAAATGGGTGTTATGGACGCAGTTATTAGCTTCAATGAAGGTTCATCGCAAGGACAGAAGTATTAAAAGCATTAAAATCAATCAAAGGCATCAACACTTGTGAAGGCCTTCCAAAATTGACTACGTCAGAATTTGTGAAGGGTGAGAGGGCTACCAAAAAAGCCAAAACAATAAAAAGGCAAATTAAAAGGAAGCAGGATGCTTTAGAACAGTCAATGCAAGATGATTACACACAGTGCTGGAAATTTTAAAAATACAAATCTTAGGTAAGTGCATCATTTTATTTAGTTTTTTTCAATTTTCTCAAAATGTGTTTTTTCAGCTTTTAGGTACATGTGTAGAAAAATCTATTTGTTATATTTCAATGAGAGAGAGAGAGAAACTTGGTATGAGCTTTTGTGTCATGATAATGTATTTAATGCTGCTAATTTTATTTCTGAAATGTTAATATTTTTACTTTTATTGCTCAACCTCTAAAAAAAAAATGCCATTTTTATCAAAATTTCAAAAAGTCAAAATTCAAATTTTTTTAAAAAAAATTCTGTGCAAGGAAATATAAAAAGAACTATTACATTTAAATAAAGGTACAATTTTATAACTAAAACAGCATGTTTTGTGGTGTTATATGTTATAAAAGGAAAAATACATGTACCTAAAGAGCACCATGTATCCGAAAACTTTTTTTGGTTTGTACTTTTTCGAATCCTTATATTTCTTAAAATATTTTATATATTTAATAATTTTTTTGTTAGTATATTAAGAGAAATATATAGATTGTATGACACAAATTTTTTATTTATGGAGTCTTTCTGTTTTTGAAAATAATGTTCTTTCGAAAAGCCAAATTTTGCTCATTTTGTGTCACCGAGAACGTCCCGGTTCCCTTAAGTTATACATAGTGCACACGAGTATATGATTTACATTATGCATGCATGTATGCATATATATGAATCAAATATGTGTGTATGTATGTCAGTAGCGCACACAGAAATTTTTCTAGGGGGCTCCGGGGTTGAAAGTTCACAAACCTTGTATCATGCTATTTTTGATTTTGTCGATTTTCAGGAACAAAACACAATAAAAAACTAATTATTGAATAAATAATTAACATTAATTAATAAAATTAATCATTAATAACAAATTTTTAAATTAAATTTTACGTATTATATACTTAGAATTATAAACAACCGGAAAAATCAGTAGTTTGGGGGTCTGGACCCCAGGACCCCTTGTGTGCGCCACTGATGTAGATATGTATCTACCTATATCTATCTATCTATCTATGTTTGTACGTATCTAAGCATCTGTGTATGTTAATATGTATGTAAGTGTAAAGATTAAAATCCTTGACAGAGAGAGTTTCTAAGAAACAAGTGATTTATGCAAAATTGCGTCTCAGACTGCGGACCAATAAAAGTAAATTCAAGTTCAGAAGGCGTGGCGCACGCACCAGAACTCGTAATCTGTTTAAAAGGCAGTGCATACAAACTCATGATTCATACGAAAATTCATGCTGTTCGATGTTTGACGAAAATATTGCTGCATGTTATAAAATTTTTTTCTCTTGAATTATGTTTCGTTCTTGCAGTAATTAAGAGCAAAATGTCATCAAGACATTATTTGAGTGACTACGATCGTCGACGAACAGTTGGACGACTGGAAACAGATCAAAGTGTCACCATTGTAGCTTTTGCAATGTGTGTATCAAATAGTGTTATCTCGCTTTTAAAGAAGGCCACTGAAGGTGGAAATGCTTTGCAAAAACATGCCGGGAGACATGGTAGGAGCGCTACACCTTTAGTAGATCGCTCTGTAGCTCTCGTGGCAAAAAGCAACAGAAATTTAACTCCTGGCCAGATAGCTGCAAACTTTGCAACCGCTACCGGTACGCATGTTTCAGCAAGAACCATCTCACGGCGATTAAATCAAGTTGGTTTGTATTCAGGGAAGCTTGTTCAATTCCTACTATTAGCTCGCACTGTCTATATATTTATTTATTTATATATTTATTTATCTTGGTGGAATTTTCAATCGTTATTAAAATACATTTTAAAGTGCTCAATTGAGCTGAAATTTTATATACAGGATTATTTTGGATGACAATACAATAATAAATTAATAATTAATAAAAATTAATTGATTAAAGCTAACTATTTAAATAATTACAAATACAACCACGTTGGCATCATTTTTGGCGACTTAGCGACCCTTTTGGCCACTTGTGTCAAAACTTGAAAGGTTTCTTTTCTCACGTGTTAAAGTATTCAGTTCAATTGAAATTTATATAAACGATTGTTTTGGATGGCAATACGATTCTTTAATGATAATTAATAAAAATTAATGACCACTTAATGTTGTGATTCTGTCCTATGTATATACATATTTATATTAATTGTAACTATTTAATAAAAAGTAGCTAAAATAAAAATTTTCTTTGTTAATCCAAGTAGGAATTGACTTAAATTTTTTTTTATATTACTTGTTCCTTTGCATCCCACTTCAACCACGCCATCGTTGAGAGAGATTACGCTGGTGTTAGTTGGGATCACTAAAATTGATCTAGAGTAATGTTCCCCAACAAATCTCGTTTCAGTGTTACTAGTGATTTTGACCACCAATTACTGTAGAGAGAATGGAACACGTTATGCTCTAAAGTTTGTTTGTGAATGCGATTGGTACGACCTAGGCGTGATGGAGTGGGCAGGCATCATACACAATGGCAAAATACCACATCACATCTTTCAGCGAGGAAGCGTTACATCGCAACAGTAATACAGAGATTCTTCTGGATCATGTTCGTTCTTTTAGGGTGTGCTGTAGGTCCAGACTTTCTGTTTATGGACTATAATGCGTGGTAACTTAAAGGCGCTGAGATATCGGACACACTGCAAAGTAGAAATAATCTCCGTATGCAATGATCTGCTTACTCTCTCGACCAAAATCCTATTTAGCATCCTAGAGATGCTCTTAGCAGACGTGTTGCACAAAGAACCATCCTTCCCGCATAGTGCAAGAGCTCAAAACCGCCTTGAGAGAGGAGTGGGGCAACACATCCCCTAAGGACTCCTCGATAGTTTAGAAAAGAACATGGAATCCAGATGTAAAATGTGCATTAGTGTTTGTGGTCAACACACATTTTACTAAGGTACTCATGTCTGCTTTATTCTGACCTGAAGACCAATTTTTGTGGCTGTTTGAAAATCTTCCAAGGAACATTTTTTTAATATTTTTAATTCTTCGATGTGGAGATATCTGTATCCTTCTGCACCATAATAAATGCACATAGTCCCTACTAAATATCTACTTAGTTTCATTTCTTTAATCATTGTCTATTTTAATTATTCCGAAATGTGTAACTGTTCCTTAGCAATTGACAAGAAGTGTAGATTTAAATCATGAATAGTTGTACAAAATATAAAGCTATTTTACTATAAGCGAAGACGATTAATTTTAGAAATTTCTAATTTAAAAAATTACTTTAACTGCAACTGAGTTTGTTTAAATGCTGTAAAACATGCAAATCAAAAATTTTCGAAATAGTAAATACGTAAGCGTTTATTTACAGAAAATAATTTAAAATCGAAGGAAAGAAATGTAATCTTTGTTTTGGTTGTTGGGGAAAAATATACAGTATTGTAAATTCATCTTCGTATTTTGAAAATTCAAAGATATATATTTATGCAAAACATTTATTTATTTTAATTATATTTAAAGATGTTCTATTATACACAGTCATAATTTTTTTTATCTTTTCCTTCTGTTCTTTTGATGACATTCTCCATCATATTAAAATTCCTTAACGTATAGCATCCCTCATAATATTCTCATGACAAGATAGCTAACTCAGCTTCTAATTTTATAACTCACTTAAAGTCATCCACCTACAGCTTCATCCCGAATTCATGGAGATCAGACACGCTTCACCGAGACATGGCGTTTCGGGAGACATTTTGCAGATACACCGATTTGAATAATTCAAAGTCACTGATTAAATGGTGGTGGAAAATTAAGATATGGTGGTTAACTCTATAGTTGGTATTCTGTGTCACATTTCGAAGACAAAAATCAGATTGGGCGCCCGACCGACTTTGCTGCTTAATAAGACGATGAATATTTTCACTTAACAACAATGTATATTAAATGAGCTTTATGTGAATTATTTATGCATTTTAAGCAGTGGGAAGTAAATAGTGAATTGCTAGACAAGGAAAGAGTATATCGAATGAAGGAACGAGGCATGCAATTAAATAGAATTACATACGCATGAATGATTAAAGCCTAATTACTAAATTTTCAACTTCTTTATCACTTGATCCAATTTAACTTTTGTATGATTATGTATCGAAATTGATGTTTAAAAAGAAGAAGCGTGTATTGGAGAAAATTAAATGCATTTATAACAGAAAGTCTTATTACAAAACTTTGCTTTTAAAAAAGAGCTACCATACGTTTATATCATCTGAGACTTGGTAAGGAAACTAAAACACATTTAGTACTAATGTCCTACATTACATTGTGCTGTTATCAAAATAAGCAATATTTACATATATTTCGTAATTTTTATCTCATCTGAACAAAACTAATATCGTTTTTAGGTCATTAAATAAACTACATTCTAATACTAATACACTCCAGTGTAATACTACTTAAAATCCGTTGATAATGTTTTTAATTTGTTATTGTTCTTTTTGTTATCTAACGACGTCTATCGTACAGATTTGTAGTTGTCTATTATAATGAAACAATTGAGTAACACAACTGCTTCTCAATGGTCTGCAATCTTTATAAGACCATAGGATTTCTTTTTACGAATAATTAAATCGGGGATTTTTATTTAAAATAAAATTAATACAGTGCTTCTCAAAGTTTCAATATTCGCGACCCAATATTCAATTATAATTTTCATCGCACCCCCTCCCCCGATACAAAAGCAATGTTTTAAATTCAATAACACTATATTTTGATGCTAAAACTAAGATACAACTTTAACCTCTTAAGTAATACCGGCGTATATAAACGTCTTTCTCAGCCAAAGCGTTAATTTCCCCTGACGTATATATATGTCTTTCCGTAGTAGGACGTTTTCTGTGCACTGCTATCCATAAAATTATTTCGAAGACTTTGGATTGCAATAAAAGAACCTTGAGAGTGTTTACGAAGGATTTACTTATTTCAGATTATTTTCTTTATTCCTTCTCCCCGAATTCATCCCATACGTGGGTCTAAGTGGAAAGTGGTTGGCATTGAGAAGCAAATCACATAACTTTTAATCGGCAGTAAAGGGATTTATTATCAAAATAAGTGTTATCAAATTATCAAAATAAGTGTTAATTTCTGTATATAATTTTATGTATGGCAATGCCATGGGGTCACTGGTAATTATCAAGCTTGTTCTTAACTTTGTATTGTTAAATTAATTATAAAACACATTGTGCGGCACTGATACATTTATATTATATCAATGTAAATGCGTATTTTATTTTTTATTATGTCAGAATGTATTTTGTTTGTCTATTTTCAGTAAATTAATAATTTTTAAGTAATCAATTGTTTTCGACTTTTCAATATGCTCACACCCCTTGAAGAGTTGTCACGCCCCCCAAGGGGTTCGCGCCCCACAGTTTGAGAAACTCTGCATGAATGCCATGGCTACCATTTATTTCTAGGACAAACCATTTAATGAGGTGTGGACGTCGACCTTAGTCCAGGGATCAGTGAAGCGTATTGGGCGTTCTTTTAATTAAGGTATCCGAATACGTTCGGAACCGTGATTTTAAAAAAGAACATAAATGGATAAATTTCATGGTATTTAAAGTCACTTGAATTAGAATACATGTATAAAATTGTTTTAAGGACATTTTGACAAAAAAACATTATTTAAATACAATATTTTGGCAAAAAACTAACTTTGAATAATCTTTTTTCAAAAAAAATGTTCTTTTATAAAAAATGCTTCTAAAATAATAATATTTTGTGTGTGTGTGTGTGTGTGTGTGTGTGTGTGTGTGTGTGTGTGTGTGTGTGTGTGTGTGTGTGTGTGTGTGTGTGTGTGTGTGTGTGTGTGTGTGTGTGTGTGTGTGTGTGTGTGTGTGTGTGTGTGTGTGTGTGTGTGTGTGTGTGTGTGTGTGTGTGTGTGTGTGTGTGTGTGTGTGTGTGTGTGTGTGTGCTTATATAAAGCAAAGACTTCTCCAGAGATTCTGTACTAGGACTATGAAAAATTCACATTATTTTCAGAGTTACCTCTAATTAAAATAGTTATCGGCGTTTTTTTCTTAAAATTGCTCCCCTCTGTTGTCGTAAAATATGGAAAACCCATTTACGTTAAATTTAAAAATATCTGGGACCCTCTGTACACACAGTGGTCTGAGCTATGTACAGCCAAAACATTATTATAATAGAAGCACTTTTCACAAAAGGAGAACGTTTTGAAAATGGATCATTCTATGTTCGTTTTTTGTCAAAATAGTGCACTTAAATAATTTTTTATTGTAATAATATTCTTAAAACAATTTTACATATATCTTCTAATCTAAGTGACACTAAATACCATAAATATTATCCTTTTGTACGCTTTTGCAAAATCATGGTTCCGAACGTAGTCGGATACCTTAATGAGTCTCAATATAGTCTTAACAATGTCGTAGACATTAATACATCTGAAAAAAAACACAGAAATTTGTTTCTGGTCCTCCATCATCCAATAAAAAGTCCATTAAGATAGTGGAAATCGATATTCTAAAAAGGTATAATTCCCATAAATGAGAGATCAGATCAATATAATCTTGTCATAGGTTGTAGAGTTGTTCTAGCGTACATGGGATGATATACCTTGGAATCTTACGTTTTTTTTTCAAATGAAATTGGTTATGACTTCATTTTAATAGACTATAAATTTTATTTTCACATACAGTTGAAAATTATAATAAATTTTACCATATTAGAATTATACTATAGACAATTCACACTAATTCATTTGTAAGAAAATGTTAAGAAAAGAGAAGGGTAACTGAACGAACATTTGAAAATACAATTTACATTCATACAATACTTCAAGACCCTTTTGATTGTAATGTTGGGCAAATCTGTTTTTTTCACAAGACACCACATACAATTATTCTATAATATAGTTCATCCATAATTTTTTAGTGAAAGAGAGATTCGAGGCTATGGCTTAATGATTTCAAAAGATTCGCACCTGTACTGCCAAGTTACCACTATTTCAACAAACAAAATGATAAAATTGTTGAAAAATAACTCCTTAAAAATTTCTGATGTGGGATAATTTTGCAGACATCTTAGAAAAGTATCTGGGGAAAATGTATTACAAAATGACTTAGATATAAACTGTAAGGAAGTTTTGTAGTCTTTAATCGCTGAATTTATTTTTGCCATAGAAACAAAATGTACTTTCATTAAAATCCATACAATAAAAATTTTACTTATATATTCTGATTCATTGGAATGTTTTCGATGTATAAAATAACCTTATTAAAGATAACTTATCCACAAAACTCTAAAACATGCAAGGAAAATTCATACTTAAAACAAATAATAAAGTAAATAATAGTTACCATAAAACCCAGCGTATAACGCACACTTTTAACACAAAAGATGTGATCGAAATTTATGGGAGCGCGTTATACGCCGATTATAAAAGTGAGAGCTTTAAAAATAAAATAAAAAGATGAGCAGAGAAAAAAAAATAATACTTCTATAAAAATCAAAATACTGTTTATTTAAAAGAAATAACATTCCTTTTAAACTTAAAGGGTTGTAGTTCTAGAAGTATACTATTTTTTTCTATACCTTGGAGTAATACCTCGAAAAAATGACTTCAAAACATAAGAGTTTTGCATATGTATATTTCAAGATTCTTCGTAAAAAGGGGGTGCGTGTTATACTTCGAACATACCTTAAAATTAAAAAAATGCACCTCGGGGATAGGCACGCGTTAAACGCTGGATTTCCGCAACTTTTTAGCAAAAAGATATGTATAACTAGTCAATATAACTAAGTATAACTAGTCAAGATGTAGGAAATATTAACCACAGTAGTACAGTAGCAAACTCCGGGCCCTTTGGGAAACCCAAAATTGCTGGTTTAAACAAAATTTTGGGGCTATCCCAACCCTTACCTTAATATGACATACCGGCCCTAGGGGAAAAGGGAAAAAATAGTATTAGGAGAAATTTAAATATTACAAATAAAAAGTAATGTATTATTAAAATATAATGGTAAATTATAGCATACTAGTATTTACTAGTATAGAGTTGAAATCGATGCTAAAGTTGGTAGGGCTTACTTGTTGGAAAAACCACAAATTACGTTTTCCGCCAGATACAAGTTATAGTAGTACAGCATAAAAAATTAAAAATTTGTAAATTATGATAAAAAAAAATATTATAAGTCTATACATATAATTTCCAAAAAACCCTTAAATATTGATATAAAATTTATAGAAAATAAAAAAATTCTCGAACACACACAATAATATTTAAATAAAGTATAGTATTATTAATTTTTTTTAAACATGTTGGGGCCCTCTTTGAATAACTGTATTTAATTTTAAAAAGTTTTTTATTTTACATATTATAATTTTTTGAGAACTATTAGAAATATAGTTGTAAAGAAAAATTTAAAGATATCCATGTTCAATAAATGGAAAAAGTTATTAAAATTTAAATGTATTGTGTATATTAGATTTATCACTAACTAATACATTATTAAGATAAATGAGTTAAAAGTAATATTTCTATATAAAAGATTGATAAATTCAATTCTAGTATGGTTTTAAGAATGTTAAAATTAAAAGACCTTTTTTTCATAAATATTACTATGAAATTTGTAATCTTAATATACAAAGATATATCCCAAATAATTAGTTTTACTGGGTTATTAATTTCTAGGTTTAAGTAATCAGGGTAAATTTAATATTGGGGGGAAAATATTAAAAAAATTATTTTTTCCAAAACAATTAGATCATCTTTTATATCTAAAATATAAAAAATTATTTTTAATAATATATTTATATTCATAAAATGTAGATATAAAATGCCAAACTATTTGCAGGGTACCTTGAAACAAACCCTTTTGTTTGCTTATATAATGAACCATTCAAAT
>BMAV01002045.1:0-82316 GCA_019973955.1 Trichonephila inaurata madagascariensis | reverse complement strand
TTTTTAGCAGGGCGCGTTTTTATTTGTTGTCCGGTGAAAAAACCCAACACCTAAACCTAGGGGAAAAAAGCGAGAGAGACCCGGGCAGGTTTTTTTTGGAATTGTAAGGTCTCTTATGTCATTACGGGGTAAACCAAAAAATAAAAGATCTGGGGGAATTAAAAATTTTAATGGATAAAAAAAAAAGTTCAAGGGACAACAGGGAGAATTTAGGGAAAAAAAGGAAAAGGTAAGATATATAGTCCGGGGTTGGACACGAGAGGGGTAAATGCTCACCATTCAACCCCAAACCTCTTGACGTAAAGGTTTCTTTCGGAACACCGTTACAAGTCCCCGCCACCTACATTTCGGTTTTGGGGAATTTAAAACCGTAGACAAATGCAAAAATTTTTGGCATTTGGTATCGGGGCCCAAATATTTACTAGCATGCAGAGAATGCTCAAGTAATAAATAAAAAGAACATAAATCAGGGATGTGTTGTGAAAAATAGTTTATAAAAACATGCGTCTCTGAGTTGTTAATAGATATCTTAGCATTTCAAACACTGCTTATTTAGAAATACTTATAAATTGTTGAACCTTAATCTCGATACATAATTTCCTGATGCAAATAATAAGGGAAAAAAATGACATCTTTTTAATTGAATGATTTTTTTTTGAAAGAAAAACTATTTTAATTAAAAAATATAAGTTTTAAAAAAAATAACGCATAATCATTTAAAAATCATGAAATTTCACGAGCATTAGGTAATACAAAAGTCAAAAAAAAATTATATTTCAAATAAAAAAAAACAATGTTTTCAAATATTAAAAAAAAATTTAAAAAGGGAAAAAAAATACATTAATGTTTAAAGAATTATGAAAAAGTTAAATTTAACATCTTTCTTTTTTACTTCATCATTTTACTCCATAAAACTCGAAAAAAGGGTTTGATTAAAATTTTTTTAAATTTTCATCGCACTCTGAAAAAACCCGAGTACATTTATGACGAACATCGTAATTTTGAAAAAGGTTCAAGAAAAACGGGACGACAAATTTCCCATGTTATGAAAGGGGAGGATTAAGATATATATTTGACGTGCATCAGCGCCTATAAATGAAAGTCTTAAGGGGAACGACCAGTTGTGATCGAATACCCCGTATCCCTTTGGGGTTACCACTGCTTTTAGATGAATGAAAGCTCTGAAAAAGCAACGTTATTATTTTTTTCTTTTTTTTTGTATGAATTCAAAGATGACGCATAAACTTCAAAAAGGCCTTCAAAGGTGTATTTTTTTAAATTTAAATTATAATGAATATTTTAAAAAAAGGGAGTTATAAAACGTCTAAATATCGCCAAAAAGGAAAAGAAAAAAAATTTATTTATACAAAATTTACGGTGATTCTATAATGATTTTGTTTTTCAGTCACGGAAACCGGTTTCCAATTTCCAAAATGATGTGTATATTTGTATACTTTGTTTAGTCTTCAAAAGGACGAAATTGATTTAAAAAAATTTAAAAGAGTAAGCTGACACAAATTAAGGATATTAAAAAAAAAAAATTAACAATTGGTAATGGCTTTTTTAGTTCCACTTTTAAAATTCCCTTTTATGTTAATTTTTTAATTGTGTCCTTTTTAAAAAGTACAACCCTCTTCATTTTGCTTTTAAATAGTTTTTTAAAACAGGTATGGTAAATACTCAACTGGTACAGAAGCTTTTAAGAAAGGAGGGGTTTAGTTTGACAAAAGGAAACCCGGGGGAATAATGTCGACAAAATAGTATTAATAATGATAATGAAAGGGGTTTGATTCCTTTTTTACATAACCCATTAATGTATGTTTCAGCAAAAAATGTCATAATTGTAGTGAGTTTTTTAAAGCAAGAGTATCATAATATCGCATCCCAAAATTTTTGTTGTAAATTTTGTGGTTTACAGATATAAGAATAAAAAAATTTTAAAAAAACATTATTTTTGAACTTAGCAAATAATCATTAATTGAAACTGGGTAACGTAATAATGAATTAAAAAGATTGGGGAAAAATTTATCATTCAACCGTATTTGTGTGAGAAAAAAACTTAAATAGGGCTTTATTTAACACCTAAAAACCCAAATTACTACATATATTTTTGCTGCGCTAAAAAAAGTATTTAAAAATCAAGCAATGAAAACTTAAAGACTATTGGGACATTAGGGTAGAAGTGAAATCAAAGCAGATGTAAAAAAAAATTTCCTCGTAAATTTATCAGAAACGTTTGTTGAAAACGGAAGATTAACCCATTTACTATCAAATTTGAAAGTTCAAAAAGGATGTTTTTCGCATTTTTAGGTTTTTAAACGAATAAATAAAAACGATTTAAATTCGACTAATTTTAAACCCAATGCATATATGATGAGGATTTCTTTTTACTTTTCTTAGTAGGTGTAGTCATTAAGAGTTGTGAATATATGCTTTATAGAGGATAAAATGAATGTGGGATTGAAAAACAAAACTTTTAATGTAATAAATTGAATTAAAAAATACATACATGATGGTTTAAATTTGTAAGCAAAACCATAGCATTTTAATTAAAAAGGGGAGAAAAAAGATATTTTTGAACAATTGGAAAATTGCGATGCATTTTGTGAATTTTATTTTAAAATGTAGATTGGCGTATACATTAAAGATTCAGATGATAATAGAAGTGAATCATTGTTAGTTAACAAGCAAAGGGGTTTTAAATAGTTTTTTCTTTTTTTCAATCTAAAGAAAGATTTTTTAATCGGCTTTTTTAATTTTTTTTCTTTTAGTGTTCTGTTTATTGAATGTTTACTATTAATATTTAAAGAAGGAAAACTTCACTAGAATAGAAGTATTTTCGTCATTCCCTGCCTTTTTATCTATATTATGATTACTGAATAGACGTTTCAATTATTTCAGTAAAAAAAATATGATCAGTAAAATTAAAAATACTTTTGACGATTTTAATTGGCTTAAGTATACTACATATTTTGAAACCACTTATTAATACCTACATTAGTAATTATTTTTTTTCTTTTGAATTCAAGAAATCAAAATAAGTTTATCCATAAACGTATGTATCTAAAGTGTTTGTTTATGCAACAAGTGTGTTTTGATGACTTATTTTATATGTAGTTTGAGTTTTTATTTAAAAAAAATATTTTCAAACATGGCATGTGAGTTACTGTAGTTAAAACCTATTAAATACCCTATAGATAC
This sequence comes from Trichonephila inaurata madagascariensis, assembly GCA_019973955.1. Classification (NCBI taxonomy): domain Eukaryota; kingdom Metazoa; phylum Arthropoda; class Arachnida; order Araneae; family Nephilidae; genus Trichonephila; species Trichonephila inaurata. Next base: position 79,115 of record BMAV01002045.1, on the reverse strand, counting down.
TTAAAATAACATTTATTTAGGTATTTTCTGACTTCATACCTCAATGAAATACTTTAGAATGTATTATGCCTCAAAATTCACTGATACTAATTCGTAAGATAATAGTTAAGAAGTAGATAATAGAAACATAAAAACAAGTACTGCAATAGAAAATAAAGACATTAATGATTTGATATTATCCTTTTCAAAATAAATTATATTTGAATTTAGTCTTTATGACACCCCGAGGAACAACAAAAAAACAAAATCTTATTTGGTTGTTAACGGAAAAAAGGTGCATTTTATCTTTTTCAGCACTTCCCCAGATTATTTTTTTCAATAAAAATCAATTAGCGCTCATTTAAAAAAAACGAAAGTTATTCGCCCAAAAAAAATTCAAACAAAATTTTTTAAAAAGGTTCACTATTTTTTTAATAAAGGAGACTTAAATTTTTAATTTTTAAAACTGAAAAAATTCCCATTCAGCAAAAGCTGCAACTTTAAATACCCAAACCCCTCAAAAATTTTTTTTGAAACTTCTTAACGAAAAATACAAACTTTTCTTTTCAATCAATGCCCAAAAGGGGGAAAATTTAAAAATCCAAAATAAATCGGCTTTTTTGTCATTTTACATCGTAAATTTACGTTAAAATCGGCAAAAAAAGACCTGCCATTGTTTTTTTTTCTTCAGCAGAAAATTTTTGACAAGATTTATGCTTTGTCTCTTCCCAAACCCGCAAGCTGAAAAATAGTTCTAAAAAAAAGGGGTTTTTTGCTGTGTTGGGGAACACAAAAAAGACTTCGCCCTCAAACGGAAATCAATAATTCTGAACCCAAGCATTTTTTGATCCATTTCCTGGATTCATTCTTATTCTCTTCGGGGAAGGGTTTTTGCTGCATGCTGGGGGAAAGGCCCGTAGAGGCATGGGGTAAATCTGTAGGTTTGCGAATAAAAGTATTGGTTTTGGAAATCTTGAGCTGGGGAAAAATAAAATAACAAATTTAGGAAATGCAAAAATATTTGAGAGTTTTCTTCTGGGAAAACAGGGGGCCCTTTAACGGGAGCATGATTAATGTAGAAGGAATATACCTTTCCATCTCAGTTTGGAAGGGGAAAGAAAAATATTCGGGAAATAAAGCTCGCATGTTTCCAAACTTCTCTTTTTTATTCAAAGTTTTTAAGCTTTTCCGATATGTTTTATATCCATTCAGGGGAAAAAATTAAAAAAGAAATTTTGAAGTTATTTATTTTTTTAAATATTAAAATAATGTTTCGTTCTCTGTAATGGGCCGATTCAATTTAAAGGTTGTCATTTAACACTAGATTTTCCCAAGGAAGTTCTTTTGACTGCTTTTTTAAATTTTAATTAGAAAAACAATTACATATAAATGCACAACTTCTTTTGAACTTTTTAGAATATTTTTTTTTTCCCCAAGTGAAATAATTTTTTTTTTGTTAAAATTAACCCAAAAACTTGTTAAATGACTGTAAATAATATATAAAAAAATATTAAATGTTAACTTTAAACAAATTTCTTTACACATTAATAATTTCCCTTTTTAAAAGCAGTCATTTCGACTGCTTTTGGGCAATATAGATATATCAGTAGATAAGTTTCGGTCTTTCTAGTGATAACATTGCACCTTATATCTTCCTTGCAGTAATTTTGTTTTCTGATTTCTGTATTTAACGGCCTTATTTTTATTCTATATTTTACCTAATAAAGGTTTTTTTTTTGAAGAATAATAAATCCTATATAAAAGTAATGTTATGAATTAACTGTGGATATGATTTTAAGAAATAAAATTTTCTGTTTCTGATTTTACATTTTTCACATTATTCTGAAAAAAAAGTCCATTATCGATATTTAAGTAAATATAAGTGCTATCACTTTTAAAATATAAAAATATACCCTTTTTTCTCCCCTTTTTCCCTGCTAAATTTTTGGTTGAAAAAGGGAAAGACGTTTATTCGGCGAAAGTTCAGGCATATGCCAGCTACTATTACAGTAAAAGAAAAAAAGTTTAGATCTTTGAAATCTATTGATTCGAATACCCGAAGAGTCACAAAATATTTAAACCTAGCAAATGATTAATCGAACAAAAATTATTTATATCCCCATACCTTAGCAATAATCCATTTTTGGTGAGCCATGCCAAGAGTACCTTATTCAGATGTTCCCAATCTAAGAATTTTGAAATTGAAACAATTTTTTTACAATACATCATAGACTTATGCTGATTTCCCGGAACTATACAATAATTGAAATTCATATTTTGTTGATAAGTCGGAATGTGGGAATGTGGCAAACAGAGAAACTACAGAATAAAAGATTAAAAAAAATACAATTAAAAGTCCCATATATGTTTGGTTGAACAATTCACACACACACACACACACACACACAGAAAATGAAATTAATCAATCAGCAGGAAAATATATGATTCTAACTCTAATACTATTAAATAAAATCCAAAATATTTTTTTATATATCTTCGATTGGAATTACACACATTCGATCGACCACCAGACTATTACAAGATAGTTTTAGAGAAAAATATCTCATTTCCGCTTTTAAAAACATCCTCTTTTAATAGTAATAATAATAAAAGCATATGAGAAGCGTTTGCTTTAGTAATATTTTTTTTTTAATGAATTTGCCGCTAAGCCATGGAAAAAATGAAACCATTTGTTAAATCTTTTTCATTATTTCTAACATGGTTAAATTGAATTTTAAAAATGTGTGAATGTTAAAAAAAACTCCTTTAAATTAAAAAAATCCTCTTTTATAATCGTTTTTAACACATTTATCATAGAGAATCATGACAAAAACTTTCAATTAATTTTTTTTATTGTTTTTTAAGTATGCAGTGTTCCATTTTATGCTTCAATTCTAAAAGATGGATTATCTTTTTTTTAAAAATTATTTAAGAAAAAAAAATTAAGGACATTACTGAAAATCAAACATTCTTTCTAAAATATTTACTTTCACAGTGTAAAATTTAATGTGTTCAAACTTATTAATTCTAACTTTTTTTCTTATATTTTTTGACATTTCAGCAAAATAATCTGTTGATAAATATGTTTTAGAAATAATCATACATTATTTTTAATAAATATATTTATTTATTTAATAAAATTTTAATACATATTCTATATTCTACACAAATAGAAAAAGGATGTTTCGATAAATAATAACCATACATTAAGTACGCATTTTAAAACATAACAAAGTGGCCACGGTAGTCTAGTGATCAAGGTCACGCACTTGTGGCTGGCTTATTAATAGTTCAAATCTAGTGCTGCTGAAAAGCCGCCGTAAAGAGGAGGCCGCTGGACGTTAAATCTATCGAAGCTCAAACGTCATCCTTTGGTATGGAAGCTAGGAGGCGAGGTGCCATCTCAGGTTTTGTCCTCATAACTTGGTAGTGGCTCAAAATTACGATTTCCTTTAACAATAGCCCTCTTTCAGCTTTATAGCGTGGCATTAATATAACTCTCAATCACTCATGCATAATAATTTAGAGTTTGAATTTTATTTCTTAAAAATGTTTTTTTTCTAAGTTTGATTTTACAGACTTCACTAGTTTTTTATTAAATACACATCAATATCTCTATTTGTAAAATGTATACATGGAACAGGAATTATACAGCTTTAAGTGAGTTTTTTTTCTTATTGATTATACTGAATTGTGTTGTCTTTGATTGGGAAGTGATTATGCTTGAGAATACGATCAATGCAAGTAAATTTTACTTTATCTCTTCTTCATTTGTCGCTTACCAAGATGACATACTGCAAATAATATCATTTCTTATTTTCAGTCTTAGTTTTAAAGTACATAGAATGGATTTTTTACAATGCTAATGAGCTCATTAGCTTTGATTTTTATGATAATTAATTTACACAATAATAATTTTTGTGATAGTTATATAAAATTTGCTCTTTGATAAAAGCTTATGTAGTTATTATTTATAAAATATTTAGTACATAAACTTTTATTTTAGTACTAAATATGATTCATTTTAACACGTCAAGGAATGTAATCGATTCTGCTAAAAACCTCATTCAACCACATTGGCTTTAATCAGAAAAATGTGATATGTAAAGATTTTTTTCTGTCATATTGTTTTCAGAAATTCGCAACTCAATGTAGAATTATAGTTGAATTAGTATTTTCAACAGGTGGTCCCTAAATATAAGAAAGATGATCAATTAACGCCTTTTTTTCTTGCCGAATGATTTCAAGAAACGCAATTATGACTTTTCAATTTTTTAAATCGGGTCATCGAAAGTTAAATGCTGAATATAGTATTTCACAGATAAATCGTGACACTTCTCAATCAATACATTCAATCTTGCCCAACATATGAAATTTCACAAATATGCTTACAGAACTCGACAAATATAGCTTCTATTCTTAAAAATTCAATTCCGAAATACAATCAGAGGAGCATTTTACGGGCAGATATATTTATAGTATAATACAGTTTTTTCTTTTAATAATTCAATTTTGAAATGTTATTTGCCAACATATCTAAAATAAAAGTTATTTGTACGGTTTACTAGATACAAGGTTTATACTAGATATAAGGTTTTAGCTAAGAAACAAGAAATACTACTCATGAGACTCTTTACAAAGTGATTTCTATTTTTGGAATAATAATATAGGTTTTTAAATAACAATACATTTGCTAAGCACTCGCTAGAGTTCAGGTTAATTCTGTTATTCGAATATTTGAACTGTAATGTATTTAAATTAAAAGCTGAACATATATTAGTGTAGTGTTAATCAAATTTTCAATGCTTGAGACCCAAAATTCAATAGTAATTTTCATCGCTCCTCCTCCATACAATAACTATGAAATTGAATTCGATAATACGATACTTTGACGTTGAAGCTACAATACGACTTTAACCTCTAAAGTGCCACCGGCGTTTATAAACGTCTCGCTCAGCCAGTGCCTAAATTGCCTTAGACGTATATATACTTATTTCCGAAATACGATCTTTTCTGTTCACTGCTATTCATAAAATAATTCCAAAGGTTTTGGAATGCAGTAAAATGATCTAGATGGTGTTTGCGTAGGACAGCGTTTCTCAAACTGTGGGACGTCCCCCTTGGAGGCGAGATAATTTTTACGAGGGGGCGCGAGCATATTGAAAAGTCGAAAACAGAAGACTATTTAAAAAATTAATTTACTGAAAGTAAACAAACAAAATACTTATATAATAAAAAAATAAAATACACATTTACACTGATATAATACACTTATAAATGTATCAGTACTGCTCAATGTATTTTATTATTAATTTAACAATACTAAGTTAAGAACAAATTTGATAATTATCGGTGACCCCATGGGTTTGTATTAACACTTATCTTGATAATTTTTTTGTACGGATTATAATTAATTTCTTAAATGCCGATTAAAAGTTATGCTATTCGCTCCCCAATGCCACCGTTTACCACGTAGACGCCCCAATGTGATGTATCTTTGGGGGAGGTGAGGGGAGAAAAGGTATAAATAACAAATCCTCTGAAATAAGTCAATCCTTCGCAAGCACTGTCAAGGTCCTTTTATTGTACACTGGTGTGCAAAACTTAAGCAACAATGTAAAAATTTAGCAGATAGCCAAGAAATTGCAGAAAAGGAGGTCTGGAGATCAGTAGAGGGAACACGTAAGTCAGTAGAAACGTCATGCGTATGCAAATATCAGGAACAAAACGTCAGAAGCGCTGTGAGCGTACGCAAAACGCGTGATGTCGGTGCGCGCTGCTCAACAGTAGAATGAAATGAAGGACGGAGACGCAATTCACCATATTCTCTGCAAGTGCCAGTGAGTCAGTTCGTGAAATATGGCTAGAAGAAATTACCTGGATGACTTCACACGTGGAAGAATGATCGGAAAGTTGGAGGAGGGGCGTACTGTTACCAGTGTAGCTGTAGAGTTCGGAATCAACAAAAGTGTCGTTTCGCGCACAGGTACAGCTGTTAGAAAGGTTGGTGTGGCCGCCCGAGGACGACAACTGCAACATATATCATCCTGCAGGCGAAAAAAGTTCGACAGCAGTCAGCAAGCGACATTGCTCATAAACTCTGTACAGCAACAGGTCGACAAGTGTAGCGGTTTACTGTGGCCAGACGCCTTCACAAAGGGGGCCTGTTCACCCGCCGTCCTGAACGCTGCCTCTCGTTGAAAGATGGTCACCGAAGCCACCGTTTACAGTGGGACAGAGAGTACAAAAATTGGACAACTGATCAATGGAGTCGTGTTCTCTTTACGGATGAGAGTCGGTTCAGTACCAGAAGCGATTCTCAACGCGTTTTGATTTAAAAGATCGGGACCGGTTTTATCCCAGTAACATCAAGGAAAGACATCGTTACGGTGGTCCTGGAATTCTTGTCTGGGTTGGCATTATGCTGAACGGCGGAACTGAGCTTCCCATTTTCGACAGAGGGTCTGTAACCGGGGATCGCTATTGTGAGGAGGTACTTCTTCCCCATCTGCATCTTTTCCGAGGTGCCATTGGCCCAGACTTCATCTTTATGGATGACAATGCACTGCCACATCGCACTCTTGCTGTTGAGGAGCGCGGGAAAGTCAAGATATCACTCGAATGGATTGGCCAGCGTGCTCCCCAGATTTAAATCCCATCGAACATGTGTGGGATGCTTAGGGGAGACGTATTGCCACACGCTCACATCATCCGGAGTACAACCAACAACTCAAACAGATGTTGATTGAGGAATGGGCACTTCACCTCAGAAATGTTACACCAGCTGGTTCTGAGTATGCGGAGACGGTGCAAAGCAACCATTGTAGTAAGGGAGGGCATATACCATATTAAGGAACATCTGCTTGTTGTTCTTCCTGTTGGATAGACAATCATGAGTCACGATACTATGCGTTCAATAAAGCTTTTTTTTGTTTGATTCCATACCGTATGCGTTGTATTCCTTTTCAGCGCCGATGCTTTCGTCATCCTTTACGTACATAATACTCTCCCTCATTTCAGAATTTCATGTCTCTCAGATGATTTTTCGTGAAGTTATCGCAATAAACCCACCTGTTGCTTAAGTTTTGCACACCAGTGTATTTCAAAGCCTTCGGAATAATTTTATGGATAACAGTGCACAAAAAAGATCATACTTCAGAAAAACTTATATATATACTTCCAGAAAATTAATATTTTGACTGAGCGAGACGTTTATATACGTCGGCGGCACATAAGATGTTAAAGTCATATTGTAACTTTAGTGTCTAAGTATAGTATAATTGAATTCAATAAATTGTTATTGTATGGAGGGGGCGTGATGGAAATGAAGATTGAATAGTGGATCACGTATACTGAAAGTTTGAGAAGCACTGGCGTAGGATTTACTTATTTCAGAGAATTTTCTTATTTATTCCCTTCCCTTCTCCCCCTCAATACACCACATACGCGTGCTTACGTGCAAAAAGGTGCAATTGAGTAGTAAATCGCGTAAAACTTTTAATCGGCTGTTAAGGGGTGAATTGTTAACCATACAAATTATCATGGTAAGTGCTCATAATTTTATATATGACAAACGCTTGGTGTCCGACTAGTAATTATTAAATTTGTTCTTAAATTAGTATTGCTAAGTTAATTATAAAATGCATTGTGCAGTACTGATACATTTATAAGCGCATTATATCAGTGTCAATGCTTCATTTTAATTTTTTTTTTTATTATGTGAGAGTGTATTTTGTTTGTTTTCTTTCACAATAAATTAATATATATATTTTGAAAATAATCTTTTGCTTTCGACTTTTTAATAAGCCCGTTACACTCTCCTGGGTTATCACGCCCCCAAGGGGGAGAGAGGGCACACCCTACAGTTTGAGAAGCGCTGTATTAGTGTATTATTTAGAATTCAGTACAACTGATGACGTACATAAGAAATTGTAATTTAATGCAAAAAAAATTACGATATAGATGGGTTATGTACTTTAAATTTTGCAATCCATAAAAATGAATTTTAAATTTAAGAATAAAGAAGGTTTTATATTTTAAAATAGAAATAAAAACAAAAGCAGCAACCATTTTATTCAACTCCCGAAAGGACATACAATCAAGGTTTAAGAATATACGATGCATGATAATCTGGGGAGAAGAGCATAATTAATGTTGCATATTTTGGCAGTTAATTTACAGCTTCTTTAACACGTGTTGTATAATTTTAATCATAAGCATTTAACCTTTTCGGCAGCCTCTTATAAATTTCACTCTCAAGTTTATGCTGGAACTTCAACAGTCATCACTAAGTGGTTTCTCAAGCTCTATTTCCTTCGGGTCAGTTCTCTTTTTTGTTAAGTACCTATACAAATCCCATCATTAACTAACACTTAGGCAAAATCTAGAGCATCTTGGGACGTTACTACGCTGTGATTTCTTGTGCAACTGGATGAAGCTGGATATTCTAGAATTTATATTCGCACCTTGGTTGATAGAAATTTAAGTTTATTATTTAAGAAATTAATATATTTTAAAAGAATTAAATATATTACATTCCCCAATAAAAAATATAAATTATGCATAAAAGGTAATGCATGATACCTTAGAATATGTATGATAAAAATAAACAATTAATATGTTTCATTGAATAGTTAATTATCAACGCATGTTATGTTAGCGCTTTTGTTTCATTTAAACTTTTAAATTTCAAATAATCATCTATTTATGAAACTATATACAAATATATATTATTATTTGAACAGTAATGTGTAACTATTTTAATGTAATTCAGTATATTTTATCCATAAATCTTGATTTCTCAAACTGTGAGAAAATGGCTTGCAAGGAATTCGATAATTGACTTAAATTATTTTGACTGTCTTTAAAAGAAATCTTTAAAATAAGTCGTCCGTTCGTATATTAAACTGTCTTTAAGATAAGTCGTCCGTATGCAAAAAAATGTTTTCTAATTTTAATACATTACTTAAAAATTTTCCCTCAATTAGAGTTAAAAAATCAAAAGCTTTGAAGAATTATTACAGCATTTTCCTCAGCTTGCGAATGAATAATTTATAGCTTTATAGGAAATCAATAGATTGATACTTGTAAATCCTAAAATTTTTTAACTGGTGCATCTGATATTAACATAATACATAAAATTTTTAAATTAGGAACAAAATATGCAAAAAATGTTTAAAATATAGAAAAAAAGTGTCTAGTTTTAAATGTTCCTATTTAAAAAGCAGAAATTTAATCACTATAAGGTATCGGGTAGACATATTCATCATTAATGTATTTAAATGATGTTTATTGTCCAATCCATGCAGATATACAAGCAATGCAATCAGACACCTCATTAAACATTTACTATAACACTCAAGATGAGCATTGTTTCAGTAATTTACATAAGTGGAGCTTGGCCAAATACTCGAACTGATTATCCACACCTGTGACGCAAGGTACAAATTTATCCTCCAATGCCACACAAAATGTCTTTTACTTTACATACGTATATAAACGGAGATTTAATTTATTTCAAAATATACAAAATATTTCTTAGATTATATATATAAATTATAATTTTAATGGAACAAGAGAAAGTATTTAAAAAGTAATACTTCATCTGGGATAACTTTCTGACAACGTATGTTGTCTTCATATATTTTATCAGCGACCCAATATACAATCATAATTTTCATGGCGCCTCCCTCGATACAATTATAATGTATTGAATTCAATATTATTTTGAGGCTAAGGCTACAATACGACTTTAATTATAAACTATAAAAATTATCAAGGTCAGTATTAAATTTTGTATATAATTTTGTATATGACAGCTCATGGGAAAACCATTAATTTTTAAAATTGTTCTGAATTTAGTATTGATAAATTAATGATCAAATACAAAGTGCAGTAGTGATAAATTTATAAGTATTTTGTATTTTGTAAATGTGTATTTTTCATTAGAATATATTTTGTTTTGATTCCTTTCAGCAAATTAATCTTTGACTTTTCAATATGCTCATGCCTCCTGGTATGATTATAACGCCACCTGGGGGGCGTCCCACAGTTTGAGAAACGCTGTCTTATATGGTCATTGTATCCTTTCCTGTATTAAGTATTCTCTTAAATAGAGAGAGAGAGAGATGTTTTAATGAATGAAAAAGGAAACATGTGTGCATTATATTACTTAATGATCTGTAAGTAATTAGACATATAAATACGCATAAATTCAAAACTAATAAAAACATGACTGTGCATACTTGCATGTGTTCAAAAGAAGAATGAAAAAGAGGAGAAATATATTTCAGAGTGTGTGTGTGTTTCTAAAATCCATTACCTCGTTCGTTTCACGCTTCTTTTTTAAATGGATTGACTAACATTCATTACTAGGATCAAACATTTTTAAAAAAAAATGATTATCGAGAAAATAAAAAAAAATGTATTTAACCAGTAAATTAAAACTATTTGTATTCAATATAAATGTAAAATATTTTAAGTAATACCCAATGCAAAAAAAAAAAAAATCTTACCATTTTCATGTGATTGGCGATGATTGTTCCGTATTCCCAAACATCTGTACCATCACATTGTAAAGATTTCAGTTGAATTGCCCTTCCCCTGTCAATTTCATTTAAGGCTCTGGATAATGAAAGGAGGGCATCATACAGAAGAGCAGCCTCTGTCTAATGAAATAGAGATATATCCTAATGTAAAATTAATCTTATTTAAAATATACATATATGTATATATATGAATAGAAAATAGCTTTAAAGCACCATATGTATAAAGAATACCGTATATACTTAAAAATCATGCACCTCTCTTTGAAAATTTGAAATTAAAGTCTTTCTCCTAAATATGCATCAGCTTCCCAAAAATTGTTATCGCAAACATAACTGTTGCAAATAATAGGATACCAGTTAAAGTGTCGATCTCGTCATCTTCACTGTTGTGAATTAAAATATACTTATAATCCAAACAAGCTTTATTATGGTAAAAAACAAAATCAGTTGGCAACAAAATTGTGGTAATACGTGGAGTTTTCAAAACGTATTCTTTAAGGTATCCGACTACGTTCGGAAAAGTGATTTAAAAAAAAACATAAATGGATAATTTTCATGATATTTAATGTCACCTAGATTAGAATACATGTATAAAATTGTTTTAAGGACATTTTGACAAAAAAATTATTTAAATACACTATTTTCTGCAGAAAATTAACTTAGAATAATTTTTATTCCAAATGCTCTCCTTTTGTGAAAAATGCTTCCATTATAATAATATTTTGCCTGTGTATAGCTCAGACCTCTGTACAGAGGCTCAACAAGAATTTTTGAAATATATAACTTAGAAGTGGGTTTATCCATATTTTAAGACAAGAGAGGGGAGCAATTTTAAGAAAGAAACGCCAATAATTATTTAAATTGGTGGTAACTCTGAAAATGATGTGATTTTTTCAAAAATTCTAGTTGAGCCTCTGTAGAGAGGTCTGAGCTATATTCAGGCAAAATATTATTATAATAGAAGCACGTTTGACAAAAGGAGATCATTTTGAAAAAAAGATTATTCTAAGTTAATTTTCTGCGAAAATATTGTATTTAAATAATTTTTTTTTGTCAAAATGTCCTTAAAACAATTTTATACATGTATTCTAATCTAAGTGACACTAAATATCATGACAATTATCCATTATGCGCTTTTTTTAAATCTCGGTTCCGAACGTACTCGGATACCTTAAAAAGGCTGCGATAATATAAAACTGAGCTCTTCAACGTTACCGAGTTGCTCTGTGGTTTTTCACAAATAATTTAAAATCTTGATCTTAGCTTCGTTAATACTAGGTGTGCCGTTCTAGGATTTTCTCCCGAATATTGCGATTTTTGTATAGCATATTTTCAGTCTAATAACACGTGTTAATTCAATTTGATTAAGATTATTGATTTATTGCAGTTTATAGCATGTTATAATAAATCCTGGAAAATAACAATTTGATTGAATTATATATATATATATATATATATATATATATATTGAATGACACCCACACACCATATCAGTATCTACTACCATTTTACATCAATAACGCTTGTTTTCTGAAATTCACCTTTATGATTCTTCTTGGAGAGTATACAGAACACATTGGAGAATTCCGAATATCTTTTTTATGTTATGCTTAAGGTAAAAAATAAATTATGTTTTTTATTGATAAGAAACTAACTTTGACCTCTGTACAGAGTTTTCAGAAATTCAAATAATTAAATAAATAGTTTCATCTATATATAAGAGTTTAATATTAGAAAATCATTACCTTCATTTATATAAGTTATTTTCAAAATATTGCAAAAATTAAATACATGAAATACAGCATAAGAAGCTCTTCAAGGCGTCATTATTTTTAACTTATAGAAAAAATTTTAAAAGAATTACCGTTTTTGGGTTTGTTTGGGCAAAACATTTTTCCAATTGTCTGTTCTGAAAATATCCATTCACCCAGGAATGTTTTAAACTTTTATTTTTCCAGGATTGACTAACCTAAATGCTGTTATATTTTGACCCCCCAAAACTTTGGGGCTGGGTCCATTGTATGAACGTCCTAAAAAAGTACAGAAAAAAGTAAGCAATCATATACATAATTATAGTACTTTTAAGAATTGGGGAAATTTAAAAAACATTAAATATATTGGGGAAAAAAAATTCCATTCAGAGTGACTAAATCTTTTTGAAACGGGCTAATATTTCTGTCTTTTTGTTGATTATAAACAGCAAAATTAATATTTTTTTCCCAAGATCGCCCAGATGATAAAACTCTCTCCCCTTTTTTCCCTTACATAATTAATAAAATGAGTAGTTAATTTATTTTTATATGACAAAATTGCCTTTTACAGTAATTTAATTTATCTAGTCTTAACTAAGTAAACTTTAAGTTTTTATTTTTTTAAATATCCCTTTTCCTTCACATCAGTTATAAAGTTTTTAGCTAGCGTAAGAAAGTGACAGGTTTTAAACGTTTTTCCTTCTAAATATACAATAAACATTATTTTAATCAGGTTTGAGAAAAAAAAATATATTAATTATCTACATTTTTATAAAAAAATATTATTAAAATAATGTACACTAAAAATTAAAAATATCAAACTTTGGTACTTACTAAAGATGTCAATAAATACTTTTGGTACTCCGTTGTCATGTTTATTTTTTCTGCCTGAAAGAAATGATTGATAAGTTAAATTAACAACTTATAGAGAACTTTTATTTAACAATCACTCATAATAAATAGCAAGGTAAAAATTTTATAATTTCCTGCTTAAATTCACATAGGGTCGTACTTTTATGATTAATATAAAAAGAATGCAATTTCATTTCTAATGTAAGAAAGTTTTAGAATAATTCAATTGATATTTAAGAAATATTATGAAATTACTTATATTTGAGATGTTTTATTAATATATATTTATCCAGCACGGGCCAAAGTGTATTCTTAAAAATGATGATAATTTTAGCTTTTTTTTAAAAAAAATTTTTTTTAGACTTTTTTAAGAACAAAGATTTTTTTTCAAATTTTTTTCTCTCTTTTTTTTTTAAAAGTAAACATGTATACCCTTTTAAATTGTTTTTTCAAAAAACCCTTTAAAAAAAAAACCCCAAAAAAAAATATCACCTGAAAATAATAAGAATAATATTGCATCTATATATAAAAAGAATATTTTTTCCCACTTTGCGAAAAAAGAAAAATTTTTTTTTTCTTAAAAAATTTTTTTCTAAAATGGAAAGGGAATAATAAAAAAAGAACTGTGTTGTAAAAAATTTATTTGTTTTTTTACAGGGTTTTTTGTTGTTTTTTTTTTACTCTTTTTGTTTAAATTTCCAAAATTTCCCGGTTTAAACCACTTTTTGGTCATTCCCTTTCTCATCCTGAAATTTTTTAATCAAGAAAAGAGTGATGAAGTCTACATTCGCTTGGGAATTTCCCCTTTCCGAATTTCGCGAAGGGAGAATTATACTTTTCGACATTAAAAAATTCCCCAAACCATTTTTTTGTCGGCATGAAGGTTTTTAAATTTGGTAAAGTTGATTTCATTATTTCTAGGGTTGCAGTCCCATTGTTCTAAATATTCAGCAGTTTTACTTCTCTTTTACAGGACAGTTATTTAAAAAAAAAGAAAAAAAAAGGTCGGGCCCCTTTTAGGATTAGGCATGTTTAATCTTCCTATATTTTCGGTGAGCTTGTTTTTGGATCATTTTTCCAGCTAGGGAAACAAACAATAACAACAAGAAACAGATACTACAATTTTGTCTTTCTGTCAATAGCAGTTAGAGTAATTACTACACAGCAAGCTTATTTAGTGTTCATAACTGTCACATTTGTGACATCAGATAAATCAAATTTACTACAGGCTAATTATTCATAGTTTCTAGTTTTTTGCTACAAATAATTTTTGAAGTCAGATAAAAATAAAGCATTTCAAAAAAAAAATTAAAAAAAAATAGTGTTACAATTTTGTGTAAATAGTGTAAATAATTTGTATTTGGGTGTTTAATGCATTTATATTACTCTATGTCATATTTATTTCATGTTAAAATTGTACTATTCACAAGCAATGCCGCCCCTTACTTTATAATGGCGATTCAATGAGAACTTGGTGAAATCTTGGTGGTAGAGCCAAGTTGGCGACTTTGGCGACCATTTTGGCATCATTTGCGACCATTTTGGCGAGTTCGGAACCCTCTGGAATTTTCCCAAGAAAGAAAGATCTTCCACTAGTGTCACGTTCGGGACACGAGCTTTTTTCGGGAAAGTTTCTCCCCGCCTAAAAAAGCGGGGAGTGCCACCCCAAACCGGTAGTTTTGGGATTAAACCAGCGAGAAAAGGAGGATTTTTTTGACAAAGGGGTTATTTTTGTGCTTGTGAATAATCTTTTCTTAAGTGTATTTTTAAACTCTGATTATTGTGTTTGATTGCTGTTTCAGGTGTGAAGACCTTCGGATATTTACTCTGGGAATATTGCTGCTGTATTTAAAGGATTGGAATTTTGATAATAAATTTGCATCGCTCTTGAAGAACTGTTTATTTTCTTTGTGATTGTTTTGCATAAAATCTCCGAACCCTCGGATCTACGTAACAATATATTTAGTAAAAGCTAGATAATTATTCGTTTCCTTATTTGGAAAATGTTTATACGTTATGAGGAAATGTATAGAAAAATGTAAGATACATAAAATATCTGAATTTTATAAAAGTTGACGATTGGTTTCATTTTTGATAATTATTTCTGAATTTTGGGTTTCACGTATTTTTTGAAAAAATCAAAATTTTCTTTTGAATAGCTATGTCATGACAAAAATATTCAAACAATTTTAAATTTTTTAGTCTGCAAAAAGATGCGGATTTTTTTGTGTGTGACTATTTATTTTTTAAATATAATTTCCCAAAATTTTTTCCCAAATTTATGTTAAAAGGGGGTTTTTAAGCATTAGCACATAAAACATTTTTTAAAAATCTGCTGTTTTTTTTTAAATGAAAAAGTATCAAAAACTAAAAACCCTGAATACTTAAATTATAAAATTTCCCAGGTGCCTCGAAATTTCCCAAGATTACCATGCATTGAAATGTTTTCATTATTTTTAAATTTTTTCAATGCTTTGTTAAGGAATGATATTTATCAAAAATAATATTTTGTTCCATGAAATAAAAAAAAGGTAAATATGTTTTTATTTATAAAATTTTTTTCAATGTGAGCTCATTATTTAAGCTATTTGTGTTACAATTATCCGAAAAATTCAAAACAGAAAAAATATTTGTAAAAAGGAAATGAAAAGTTATTGAACAGCATTTAAAATACAGAGAAAAGAAGGGGGACATGAAAGAAAGATAACGCTAAAAATTGCATTTTGAAACGATATTTAAAACCCTTTTTATATTAATGGAAATTTTTTTAACGTTTTAAAAATTGAATTACCGACTAAGACAAACTTTTTTTTCCACTTTAAAAAAGGTTGAATGTTATTAAAGTACTTTGTTTAAAAAAAGATATATGTATCAAAAGAAAGAATGTGGTGAAAACTGCTGATGTATATGAAATTTTTCCATGAGCGACGTGTTTTTTCACATTTTTTAATCTTTTTTTGGAGAAATTTTTTTTTTTGTTTCAATATTTTTTTCAAAATATGTTTCCCCTTTTTTTTTTATGTGACAACTTTAAACAAAAAAAAGGAGAATGTACAGTATAAGGTATTTTATTTTTTTTTTTTAAAATTTCTCTTATGCATTAATTCATCTCTAACAAAAATCTATTACATTCTAAGATTAAATTTAATTTCCCCCCCGCATAAAAAATTTTTTGTTAGATATTAAAAAAAAAGAAAAAGGTTACAATTTAAAAATTTTTTTATAAAAACTATACTGATTTTTGGGAAATAAAAAAAACGATGCGTATTTTTTTTTGGTAAGGATATTTTAAAATTTTTTCCATTAGTATAAAAATAATAAAAATAGATCATAAAAACTTTTACACTGTAAAATTTTTTTTTTTAAATTTATAAGAAAAGTATTTTTTTAAACAGTGCTACCCAATCTTTTATCACCGCTGCCCGTTCAACGCTTGATAATTTTACCGATGATCGCTGAGGTGGGGTGGAGACGTGGATTTTTTTTTTATATTTTACATTGGTTTGACTTGGTAATTTTAATTGTATTGTATTTATATATTCTTTCAGAATAAAATACAATTTCAGCAGAAAAATGAATATAAAGTGTTTTCCAGGGAAAGACACACAAACGCGATATCAATATACCATAGTAAATAAAATGGGGAAAAAATAATGTTTTGGGGTCAGCCTGGTGTCATTTGATTAACTGGCCTGTACTGGTCCGCGATCCGGGGGTTGGAGTACTTGTAACAGTAAAATGAAATTTATTTTGCAAATTGATATAGATCCCCAAATAAAAAATTATATTTTTTTTAAATTGACATATTGGGGCCCAAGCCCAGCTTGATCTACAGTCTCAATGACACCAAACTTGGTATGCAGACTAATGATGACATGGTAAATTATCATTAAAAATCGCCAAAAGGGGTATTTATGGCGCTGTGTGACATCTCTCGCGTTCTTCTTCTAACATAACTCCTACGTTCTTTGAGGGCCCAAAGTTTTGGGGCAAATTTTTTCCAACCCCAAGAAGTAAAACGAAGCAACAATGCAAATAAGATAACATTTAAAAGGATAGAACGTTTAGTGAGAAATGAATGGAAAATCTTGAAAAGCTTGGTGGGGAACATTTGGGAATTGTGTTTAAAACCCTACTCAGGAATCACGGAGACGCCCACCCTCGCTAATATTTACAAGGAGCAACTATTGCCCCGGCACTCGCCCTCCAAAAAGTATCAGAATCGTTGAGTCTTCAACCAAGGAAAGGGAGGATTATATTCTGAACGCTAGTATTTTATTGAATTGGGGAAATAGGGAGATAATTAGTTATATTTTGATAAGTGATCTAATTGCGCGATCGGGATTTAAATTTAAAAAGGGGCGTACTTTGGTTTATTCTCACTTAATATAAGTTTGTTCGTTATATAAAGAAATTTAAAATTTAAAATTCCCTTAAAAAAAAGTCGTATTAAGAATTAAAAGAATGTCTCATATCCTTCCGATAACCCCACCCCCTCAAACCCAACGGGGAAACCCCCCGGGGGCAAGCTTGGGCCAGATGGCTATGTCAAAATTTCCCTGAACAATTATAAATTCGGGGTTAGGTAATGCAGGGGGGGTTTGGTATTTTACCAGAAATGTTTTTTTCCGGTTGTTTGAAAATTTTTGAGGCTATAGATTATCAAATGGGTTTTTGAAAACCAAGTAACCTTTTGTTTTAGAAAAGTCATCTCAGGGGAAGGGCTCAAGATTGGTACCCCAATATTTGGATCGGGGGCCCAGTGAAGATACAGCAACGGATTTCCCCCGCAGCTCAAGGCTGAATTAGCGAAAGTTTTTCCCGTCAAAAAGAAAGTTGGGGGCTGGGTTTTTTCGCGTCACAGCAGGGAAGAAATCAGGAACCTACAGACTTTGCTTACGTTTGCAAAAAATCCCTGGGGTTTAGGCTGGGTTTGGCAGGGGGAAATTTGGGTTGATCACATTTTTGTTAGACTCGAACCCAATTTTCAGGACTATGTGAGTTCGCAATCCGCAGAACGGTACAATTTTTGGGAAATATTGGCTAAATTTGAAGAGGTATTCTTACAAATTAAAAAAGGGTTCGCAGAATAGTGATAATGTGGAAAGACGGGGTCAAAACGCGCATAGGATGCCTTAATTTTGATTCTAATCGCAGAAACTGGAGAAATTCCGAGGGGTTTGGCGGGAGACCAAATAATGGCAGAAATGATTTTAGAGGTACTTATGAGAATAGGGCCCAAAATAATAGGTGGGCCCAGAGGAGGAATAAAAATTTCCCCGAATGATGATCAGAGATTCAACGAAAAGAGGGCACCAATTTCGGGAAAAGGGTAATTTTAATAAAGGGGGCCGTAGAAATAGGGGTTCAGTGAAAATTTTTGGGCGAAAACGATAGGGGTGCAAAGGGGGCTTGAATGTTGTGAAAGTTAATGAAGTTCATAATCAAAAGGAATCGGCAGGGGATATACCAAAAAGCTTTCTCCGATATTTTATATCACCCGTAGAGCTTCCCCACGTTCCTATTTTATTAAATAACAATTTTGAAAGGGGCTATTGGGAAAGGAGCAGATAAATCATTTTATCGGAAGAAATATATAAAAATATTTTTTTAAAAAACAAGTTAAAAATCGCGGCTCGGTGATCCCGGGGGCGAAATGCCAAAATATAAATTGTAGGGAAATTTATTATTAAAAATCAGAGAATTTGTTAGACCTTGGTCGTTTTTTGGGTTTACGGGGTTTGGGGAAAACCCATGTATTCCCAGGTGTTGATTTTATAAGTGGATCAAGGATCGTTTTAGATTTTGATCAGAAAACGTTGGCAATTCAAGATTCGCTGGTTGAAGATAATAAAAGGGAGATAAAGGGAATTTGGGGTTTTTGTGTCAGAAAGGAAATTAAATATTGTGGCTAATGTTTTTTCCAAAACCTGTGGAAAGTATAATAGGAGAAAAAATTAATTGGGGAATAATCAGAGATTTAGTACTTACTTCCCGGGAACAGTTAATAAGGGCAAAAGCATGACCCAAATTTGGTCATATCTTTGATATTTAGAAAAACCCCAAAAAATAACTTCCCGTTAATGCGGCGGTATGTTTAAAGGTTTTTACGACTCGTCTAATTGGGAAAGGGTTGTTGTTTTATGCGAAACACCCAAGTCGTTTGGGGGGAAAAAAACGTGTATACATTCCAAAAATCTTTTTAAAAAAACAGCATTCTACGCAATTTCACGACCCAATTGCAGGACATATGGGTAGATTTAAAAATTATCTAAAAAATTTGGGGCGTTTTTTTATTTTCCGCAAAAGGGAAAAATTTTTTGATCAAAATGTTTTACATGCCATATGTGCCAAGTTAATAATTTTTAAAAAAGGTTTCCAGCTGGTTGAAATTTAAAACCCATTGTATCAAATTATCCAAAAAGAGATAGTTACGTTAGATTTGTTAGGCCCATATCCCATAAAGAGAATAAAGGGGGGGAAAACCATATATATTTTAGTAATAACCGTCATTTCAGCAAATGGGCTGAAATTATACCTCTTAAAAAGGGGGCCAAAAAAATGATTTTTTTTGATAATTTTATATCACGTTTTTGGGGCTCCAATAAAATTAATAAGTGATAACGGTCCCCAATTTTTTATCCGAAAATTTTTTAACATTTAATGAAAAATTAGGCATAAAGGGATGTGAAGACTGTTGCATATAGGCCACAAGCAAATAGAACTGAACGGTTAATCGGGGAAAATATGCAAATGATTGCAAAAATTTTGGTTTAAAGATCAACACGATAACTGGGACCTTCCGTGGGGCACGCTATTAGTACGGCAGTGAATGAAACAACGGAAAAAACCCCCGCGGAATTATTTTTGGGTCGAAAAAATTTATTACCCCCCTTTCAAAAATTTGGGAATGATTTCAGACGGATCGGAATTTACAGTTAGAGATATCGAGAAAGTCTTTAAAGAAGCTAGACTAAGTACGAAAACTAAGCAGGAAAAGGGGGGAAAAATATTATAATAGACGAAGAGGGATATACAAATTAAGAAAATTTTTGGGCCCTTTTTAGAGACACACCCTTTAAGTTCATCAACTAATAAAAAACTGTTCCAAGTTTAAACAAAAATTTGAAGGTCCCTAAAATTTTTAGAAGTAAGAAAAAAAATAATATTGTAATATGGAAGTCAGGAAAAAATTAACCGTTAATGTTGATTAAATAAGAATATATCGTCATAGGAAATGTGACGAGGTCGAGTTAGGGAAAAGGTCGCCCAGATAGTATTAGTTCACGTCAGGAAACGAGTAGTTCGGGAAAAAGTACATCAAAAATCAAATGAGTCACAAATGGGGAAAAAAAACCTTTCGGTGAAGCGTGAGTTAGAGGGAAAAGGGATAAATCTCCCGTCAAAAAAAAATCTAAAAAAAACAAGAAAGGGGGCCCATAAGGCAGATCACTTGTCAGATCGCTGCCCGGGTCATTTACGAATGAAACAAGAAATAAAAGAAGAAGGTAGATAAAAGGGGAAATTAAAAAGGGCGTATGAATCGGGGGCAAGTGGACTACAGAGAAAGTGGCAAAAGAAAGGACCCAATAATATTAACAAAAAAACCATTGTCATCCAGTAATGTTTATATAAGTAGGAAGAAGAACAAGACGGAGACAACTGGGTTCAAGATGGACCGAGATACAACCTGCGTCCCCCAAAGAAAAAGATCCCGGGGTCCCCGACCGGCCAAAGGGGAAACAAAAAAAGGAAGCAAGGGGAAAAACCGACAAAAGGGAAAATACAAGCCCTACAGCAGGCAACATAAAGAATTCCAGTGCAGCCAAGGAATGAGAAGATGAAAGAACAGTGGTAGCACCCCGTCATTACAAGTCATGTTTGGGGACTAAAAATTTTAAAAAACCGGGGTTTTATTGTTTTTCCCTTTTTTTTTGATCTTTCCCCAAAAAAGTGGTTGGAAAAAAATTTTCCAAAAAAAAGGAAGTCTCGGGGGGTGTTTAAAGGGGTTTTAATCCCAAACAAAAATTGACCTACAATAGGTATATTTTTTTTAACTTTTGATTTGTAAAAATTTTTTTCTTTAGTATTGGAGAAAACAACTGTAATTATGCATTTGTTTACTTCGATGTAGGGTTTCTGAGATGCGGTTCCTTTGGTTTTTTTTTTTTAATGATTTATTGAAAATGTTTGTAATTGGATAAAGGGGATTTTATATATGTTGGTGTATTGTTCCGAAAGATGCATCTGGTTCGGGAAACCGGCGTAGTCAGGGCACTAACAAAAAATATTAAACACGGAGTTTTATGGAACCAGATGCGGGGTGGAAATGAAAGTTTTTTGTAATTTACAAATGATATATAACCATAAAAATTGTGAAACTTATTGGTATTATGTAAATATAGATTTGACAAAGTAACTTAAAAAGTTTTTTTTTTGGGGTGACAGGCCCTGAAAATATTGTTCCATAGTTTATATGTAGCCTCAACTCGGGGCAGTGGGAGCCGGTCTCAAAACTCACAAATAAATATTTGTCCTGAGGCAGAAAATTTGGGTCTTTACCCAGGAAAAAATGCACGTAGAATTTTTTAAATGTTTTAATATTTAAAAAAGGGGTTAAATATAGAGTTAAGTACATATGTAAAAAATGAGAATATACCATTATTAAAAAAACAAAAAATTTTTAATGTTGGCCTAGTTAATGGAGTAAAAAATTTTTTTGTATCTGTCACGAGTTTAAATTTAAAATTGGTTTAATATTAAATTTAATTCTAAAAATGAATAATGAAAATTACAGTTAAGAAAAATTGGAAATTATAGAAGTCAAAATGAGGGTTCAAGGTTAAAATTTAAATAAAACTTAGAAAGTGAGGAGATTCAGAAATTAAAAATTTTGGCACTAATTTATTAAGGGCGTTGAGAACCCTTAAAAAAAATCACGTTTTTTTTTCTTAAGGGGGTTGTGACATCTCTCGCGTTCTTCTTTTTAACATAACTCCTGCGTTCTTTGACGGCCACGATTAATGGAAAAATTTTTCCAAAATTCCAAAAATAAAAAAGCAACAATGCAAATAAGATAACCTTTTTTAAAAAGATAGAAAGTTTGGGGAGAATGAATGGCAATCTTAAAAGAAAGCTTAGTGTGGAACAGTTGGAATTGTGTTTTTGGCGGCTTATCAGGAAATGGGGGACCCCCCTCCTAATATTTACAAAAAGGGCAACTATTGCACACGAGCACATCAGTCTACCTGAAAGTATCAGAATCGTTGAGTCTTCAAAACCAAAATAGGGGTTTATTCCTTTAACGCTAATTTAAAATTTAATTGAGAATAAGGTAATTAGGGTTTTATTTTTATAAAGTGATCTAATTGCGCGATCTGACTTAATTAAAGCGGCGTACTTTTTGGTTTTTTTCTCACTTAATATAAGTTTGTTCGTTATATGTTTAAATTTGTTTAAAATTTTTAATAAAAAATCGTTTTAAAATTTTTGGGAAAGTCTCATATATCCTTCCGATAATCCCACACCTCTAACTTACGGGGCCCCCAAAACATAGCCATCGGAAATGGCTATGTCACAACTGTATGAAGCAAAAAAAAATAATTGGGCGAAAAAAGAATAAATAACACATTAACCCAAAAACTAAATTTCATTCCTGCATTCCCCTTCGCTGGGGAGGGGGAAATTGACCACATTCAATTTTAACAGCCATTTTCAGAACTACTCTGTGCTTGCTGATCAACATATCCTACGGACTTCAGAATATATCCCCCAAAAAGGGGAAAATGCCTTACTGCCCCCGATATGTTTTTGAACAATGGTTTTTCTGTAATCCGTCGATGAATACAGTTGTAACATCCCCTTTTCAGGTCTTCTGATACAGATTTAAATCCCCAACCAGGGGTAAGTGTAGTGGTTGGGTGTGTGTGTTTTTAAAAAATCTTATTCATTTCCCCTTAAATCATTAAGCGATGAAGTTCAATTACGAGCTTCTGTTGGGGCCTAAGACTCAGCAGATGCGGTTTATTAAAAAATACAGACTTCCCAAAAATGCATGTTCTTGCAAAGTAGGGCGCATATTCATTTGAGCTTGACTCACTTGAGAATATACAATTTGTCTACATGTTTTATAGCTCAAATTTCAGTCCCTTCTCGCATATGAAAGCCCTACATTTATTTTTTTCTTTGATACCCATGTCTTTTGGTGATTTTCGCTTTGGTGAGCTGCAAAAGCATCACCAATATTTTCCTTACAGAATTTTATTTTTTCCTACATTATTAGCCTCTTTCCCAAATTTGGTGACATTGCGGTTGCTATATCGAGTTCAGATCGTGCATATGAATTTCATCACCGTGTATAATATATTTAATATTATGTTATTATTTATTATTATATAATATATTTAAGTGTATTACACAATACTAATATTCTATATTAAACCAATTTTTTTTAAATATGTTTTCAGTCTTATTTTATTATTTCAACTTTGCTAATGTTAAGTATTGTTCATAATTAGTCCAATCGTAATCCCTGGATTTAGATAACGTAATCCCGAAATCCCGAGACTGAAAATATAACACGGGATTATAAAAACTCTAGATCGAGTTACAGTGGCTCTAAAAATAGTGTCATTTTCAAACCATCACCCTGCATACTGATGCACGTATTGGAAACAGTTTTCTTTCTTTTAAATTTAAAAGAATGCAATTAATTAAAAGCAGATATACATCAAAATTTATTTTAGTAATGTTAAGCAAATCTACAGTAAATAATCTAAATTTATATGCTTAATTATTATGGTACTTACAGCAATCAACAATTCTCTTACACGATGTAATGGTAGATCAACAATGAAATTGTTTTCTCTTAATTTGGATAAATCTTTCATGAATTTTGTGAAGTCTTGATCTGGCTTGACATGTCTAAGAGTTATTTTCACTTGATTTTTCTTATCTGATGTTGGAAGTTGTAAAACTTCTTGAAGGCGAATGAGAGCTATCGGTGGGGAAAAAAACAGAATTACACATTTTCTGATCAATATTTGTAAAATAAATTAATAAAATACGTTTAACAGTTAATGCATGAGGTAGTTTGTACTCTGAACTTACAATATGTACGAAGCGGGTTGTTTAGATCTTGTATCAAAAATCAACATTATAAAAGTTATTTACTCACGAAATTTTTAAATTTTATATTAAACAAACCCAGTTTTTATTTAAAAAAGGTATAATTGGGAATCCACACATTAAGTACCATAATAAACATATAGTCATTTTACGTGATCAGTAAGTCTGTACAAAAATTAGGCTGTGAATGTGTATTTGAGCTTAAAAAATTTAAATAAGATGCTTGTAAGAAATAAAAAAAAATATTTTTTTATTTAAAAATTGCATAACAAATTCATTAAATGACTAACTTTTCCTAATTTAAAATATATGTATTAAAAGTTAGGAAGTAAACAATTAATTGAGAGAGATATCTAGGATGACTTAGGAGAACTATAGCTGGCTGTGCTATTGTTTTAATTTATTTGGATTATGGTTTTAATCTTTTATAAATCAAACACACACACACACACACAGATTACGTATACCGAAAGTATAAAACTACATGAAATGCGATGTTCTTTTATTTATGATAATTTGAAAAGTAATTGTGTATGCCAGAACTCAACATTAATATTTTGAAAATTTGGGATTTAATCTATTTCACAATTTTCGATTGAAGATTTTTCGAAATGTTGTTGTCTTTCCAAATGATATAATACTGAGATTACAGTGAAATAAATACGTTTATGTTCCTCATAGATTGTAAAAACGCTATTTTAATGTATTTCACTGATCATACGTATTGTATAATTTTTTCTTAAAAAAAATCACGAATATGTACAGTTTTAAGCAATGTCTCTCCTTATTTGACCTAAAGGCAGGTAATAAAAATGTAACTATAGAATTTTGCCTTTCTTATTTTCCGCAAAGTTAAATATTACTTTCAAAAATGTTTACCTCATTAACAGTGATTAACATGACAGGTATAATTACAATTAGAAACAATAATAAAAATATACTTAATATTAATCTTTTAAACTTATTTTATATTTTTTTAAAAAATCGAATGCCTTGTCTTACATGTATAGCTGAATAAGTTTACAATTTTCTCATCCACTCTTTGCAAAT
This sequence comes from Trichonephila inaurata madagascariensis, assembly GCA_019973955.1. NCBI lineage: Eukaryota > Metazoa > Arthropoda > Arachnida > Araneae > Nephilidae > Trichonephila > Trichonephila inaurata. The sequence goes on along the minus strand of BMAV01002045.1, from coordinate 53,809 downwards.
GTAAGATACATCAAGGTGAATTTACTGCTTTGTAATTCTTAAAGATTTTGTGAAAAAATCGGGTAAGAAGTCGTTTTGCAGTTTCTAGAAATATGCTTTGTTTATTTCTTTGTTGGTTTTCAACATTTCCGTATTTGAATATCAATGCCTAAAACAAATTGATAGTATAACTTGGATACAAAAAATATTATGAGTGAGATGAATTGTTTTTTGATCAGTTTATTTTTTATTTTTGTCTATATTAAAAAATGTGAATATGTATTAACCGTTGGAGCCTTTTATTTTTAATTTTTTCCAAGACTAAATTTCTACAAAAAGAAAAAAATTTAAGCAACTAATTTCTCAAATCTTTCCTTGGAGGAGAAATAGTTTTGATTTACTTTACTTTTATTTAAAATGATTATCACTTTTTAAGATGCATTGCATTTGTATATCTGTAATTATTAACATTTAAAAACTTTTATTTTAACTATCAAACTGCAGTAAACTAATGCTTAGTGTTTTTCAGGCTTTATTGATTTATTTTTGTATTCCTCATGAAAAAAAGTATTCAATTTTGTTGCTAATAATGCTTCTCTTAATTTTAAGAAGCGCCATAAATAATTTCTTATTCCATCAAAACCTTTACTAGAAAATTAACTATACATCTATGTATATCAGTAAATCATTATTTATTGGTCGTTGTAATCTAGACATTAAATTATATTAAAGATTAAATGCGATTACTTTATTATATTTTAGAACATTTACTGCGCTATGAGTTTCATGGTTTTATTAAGATCATCTCAAAGATCTGTTCATGGTTTTATCAGAAAGGTCTCTAAATACAGTCACACTTCCGTTTTATGAAACTTTGCGTTGTGCAAATATCTCTATTTTACAAACTCTTTTACGGGAACCAGGAATGTACTAATACATATTGAAAATGAATCTCTATTCAACGAATTTTCCACACAATAAAACTTTTTTTTGAGACTTTGAGGCTTTCTTAAATAGATGTCTGACTGTACTAGGTTTTAATTTATTTTGCTCCGATATTTCTATTTTTTTACATAGAAACTATTGTGAATATTTTAAACATTATATTTGAATAATTAAACAAATAAAGTACTGATATTTAACAAAACAAATTTTTAAAATTCACCAAAATTGAAATATTGTTATTTTGTCTGGAATATGAAGACTCAATATCATGAACTATGCTTTACAATGCGAGAATTTTTAGCAAACTAAACATTAATGATCATTATAATTAAAACTGATGAGTTTATTTAAGGTCTGAAATACTTTTGGTAAGCGTGGAAGCATATTTTTTTTTTTTTTAAAAAAAAGTACCAATAATTGAAATAATATAAATAAATAGTTTATAATCATAGAAAAATAATTTATTTACTCATTACAAAATAAATAACAAATTTTTAAAGAAGTTAACAAATAGATAGTTACCTTCATTGTCCTCAAAGATGAGCGTGAATGATTTCCAGTTGTCATTTTCGACGAATTTGATGAATGCTTTTGCTAAGATTCGACTATCTGGAAAAAAGTTGATGACATGGTTTCTTGTTAGATTTCTAGGTATCCAATGAGTCAACAACAAGGGTATCTGGAAGGTATCACAGGTGGAGAGCAATACCGCAATGTTGGACGGAGATTTCGGACCAATAATAGCAGCCATTCCTTCATGCAAAAAATCGCATGCTGAAAATAATGAAAATCAATGAGCTATATAACAAGCATGATAAAATATTTTGTCTCATCATTAAGTCGCACATTAAATTAGATTCCTTGAGAAATATTACCCAGATTTTTCAATATATGGCTTCTACTTATTTAAGAAACTAAACTCAAATACTACTCTGACAGGAAGTTATTTGATTTTGTTGAATTGAAATCGAAATAGAATTACATTAAATTAGGGATCAGAATGATATTTTTCTCGTCATGGTGACAGAATATCAACATTAAACATCGATTAAGTGAAGCAAAGAACAGTTGAAACAATTAAAAGGACAACTAACATAGCATTGCTTGAAATTTCATTTTTAAAGAAATAGAAGATATAATACACAACATAGCCCATTTGCAATCACAAGTTCTAATATGAATTTGGATTTCAAATGCTCTAAAAGTTGGTCATAGTTAATAAAATGCGAGGTAAAATACATAATAAAGAAAAACCATTAACATTGTAAAGTAACTCTACATAAAATTTTATTTAATTAAAAAAATTCACTAACATATACATGGGGCAAAAACTGCCTTTACTTGGTAGTAATGTAAGATATTTCAAAAATGATTAAAAATTAATGGTGTATTCTTTACTTATAAAATAAAATTACTCAAAATATATTTATGGATGATACTTTTATATGTGGGCGCAAAAAATTCAATCAAGAACAGTGTTTTTACAGACATTTGAATGATAATGAAATAAAAGAAAGTGCAATTATGTTATGGATTTTAACGTGTAACGAAAACTGGGTACGACATCAAACTCCTGAAACGAAACAATATATTATTGAGGGACTGTAAAAAAGGGAAATTCTCCTTATAAGAAAAAAGAAATGTGTTATATGCTTGAAATATTTCATTTTAATTTCTTAAAACTCACAAAGTACTCTACTTTTTGGTTTCCTGAACGAAAAGTACGCAATTATTGTTTTGTAATAATGTAAACTATAGGAGATGTTTAAAGCAATATCCCGGTTAAAAATGCACGCTTTGCGATTTACCATGTCCAGTAGAATGTCAAAACCCTACAGAGTAGGTGTAACACAAGAAAAATAAGGAAACTGCACTATGACGCACTTAAACACTATTTTTTAGTCCTGACATAGCACCTTTGGACAACAATTTTTTTAGATTAAAGGACAGGAGGAGAATTGCTCAACTAATAAGGAGATAAAATAATTTTTGTGTCACAGGATTCTACTATACATGTATATACACTCATGGCCAAAAAGTTAGCGCATCAAGAAGGAATCGTCAAAATGAAACGAAATTTTGCATACGTAATGACTACTTTGATATAAGTAAATGATTAGAAAATCAAAGAAAAATGATAATTTATTTTAGAGAAAAAGGCAAAAGAACGGAGGATTTGTTACCCTGTTGAACCCCCTTTAGCACGAATTCACGATGCCATATGATCGGGCATTGAGAAATACAAGTTCTGTCTTGAGACATTTCATTTTATATTTGCAGTAAACATATTTCTAGTTCGTTCAAACTCATGGAATGCCCAACTCGTTATCCCAAATGATCCCAGATATGCTCGATTGGAGACTAATCTGGGGATCGGGCAGGCCAAAGAAGGGTAGTAGCAGTGCGGAGACAGTCTTGTGAAACCCTTGTCGTGTGAGGCCGAGCATTGTCTTGTTGAGCTCCTGGAACCGTTGAATGAGTGGTAACACATGTGGTTGTAGGATGTCATGGATATACCACTGGGCTGCCATGGTGCCACAGAATAATACTAGAGGTGACCTTGTATGTATGCAATAGCATCCCATACCATCACACCAACTGTAGGAGAGGTGTGTCACTGTAAAGAAAATGCAGGATTGAGGCGTTCATCATGGGGTTTCCACACACGAACACGATTGTCATCACTGCTGAGATTGAATCTGGATTCGTCGCTAAAGATGACCTGGGTTCATTCCGCTGCAGTCCAGTTTCCTCGTGCGTGGTAACACTCCAAACGGAGACGTTGATGGAGGGGGGGGGAGCGTCAAGGGCAGCACGCATAATGGGCGCCGCGATCCCAAATGTACTTCAGCCACGTGCCTTCGTATGGTTCGAGATGGCACAAGGGCCTCTAGTGAAGGATATGCCTGGATAGCGGTCGATGAAGCACTTGGCTGTACACGTGCATTTCTTACGATGTAGTGGTCTTCTCGACGATTGGCATGTCGAGGTTGTCCTGAGCCAGGTCTTCGTGTAAATGACATCTCTCGGATCCACTGGTCCCAACACCTCCTAACACCACAATCAGATTGATTGATTGATGGATTGAATATTAACGTTGCACTGTTCAGCAACACGAGGGCGTTTGTCGACGGACCACGTAATTTTGAACCATGGTTAATAGACGTGGATGACACCTGAGCTGGCACCCCCTCTCCTAAGTACCACATCACACCAACGGGAGGACGTTTCAGCTCTCGACAGATTTAACGTGCATCACCACACTACAATCAGAGCGGACTAATTGATGAGCTACTCGCCTAACTGACCACCCAGCTTCCATTATGCCGATGATTCTCCTCCTCCTCAGCTACTCATATTGTCTTCGAAAACGGTGTAATTGCATGTCCATCTCAGTTCTTTCTTTGTAAACAATTCAGCACACTTAAACAAGCTTTGGTTACCTGCTTGATACGCCACGGAGAACCTCGTTAAACGCCCTTTACCGGCTATACGTAATGCGCAATCACGCTACAAAAACTTTGTTTCCTGTAGGAGAAAGATAGATGGAGATGATAGTGCACCTATCCATACAGCGTTATTTGTCCAATCATGGTTTGATGAACACAAGAGTGAAGTTAAATATCCATCTTGTTTCACACAGTCACCCGGTCTCAATATAACTGAGCCGTTATAGTGTACTCTAGAGAGTCCAATAGGGAATCGATATCCTTCACTGACATCTCTCCCAGAATTTTCTCAATATTCCCCTGAAGAATGTATAATATTTCTCTAAACACAATTCAACACTTGTATGAATCTATTCCTAGGTGAATCGAAGCTGTAATCCATGCCAAAGGCGCTTCGGAACCATTCTGATAAAGGATTATTTATAAATCTTAGATGTTTCCATTATTTTGATAACTATATATATATATATAAGTGCGTATGTGCGCGATCGCGTGTGTATGTGTATTAATCTAAAAATAAATCTTAATACATAACTTATTTCTGTTAATTTTAAAAATAGTAAATGTATTTCCATACATAAAATATGTAAATTTTAAGTCTGCAGAAAAAGATCTTTCAGACTACTTTCTGTTCTTACAAATTCTGAATAATATATTAAAATTATAATCATGTCGCGCGCATAGATTTATATAAAAAATCAAACTATTGGGTTCAATGGAATTTCATTCAACTTTGAATTTAAAAAAATTACTTTTCTATCATCCAAATTACATTTTCCTCCTTTTCTCTTTGGTGCTTTTGTAGATAATGTATAGAAAATATCTCAGAAAACTCCAATTAGGTTACCTTTAAAGTATTTTAGTAATAGTTTAATAATAGTTTACTATATAAGTAACATTGATCGTATATAGTTACTTTAAATTTTTATAAATAACTCTTTGAAAAAACTCACATCAGAAATTTAAAATGAGAAAAGTGGGCGTTTATAAATATGCCAAAGAACAAAACCTTTACATTGTTTTTAACAAAGAGGACATTGCGCAATTTTCATTTTGGTTAAAAATTCAGCCTTTTATGGATTTAACTATCTCATTTCTTTTGATTCTCTTATCAATATTAAAATAGAGAATATATATATGTAAGGATAATTAAATTATATTTAAAACAAAATACCCTATTTATACCAGTTAACTTTTATTTTCCGTAACATATTCGCGTCTTAAATTAAAGAGCTAACTATTTCTTAGAGAAGATGTCCCAAGCATAACATTTTTAATCTCAGCTCATTAAATTATATAATCTTGGTATGTACGCTTCCAAGATTTACTTTCCTATCGAAAACATAAACTAAAAAGTAATATTTAACAGTTCTGAAAATAAGTATTCAATCCAAATAAAATCCTGCCACTTGTCGACCGTTTCTCTCTGCAAAAAGATGTGTCGATGGCTGGATTATTAAACTCTGTTTTTCTACACAAAGTTCCAAATGCTTCCTAGAAAAATTTATATATACACTGCTGACCACATCAACTGAAACACCAAAAGGACCAGATATATCACAGTGAAATTTATTTGGCAGATGAGAAGTCGTACAAAGATCAACGGTGAATATTACAGCCTATTGAGACTTGTGGATGATAACAAAATCCATCGTTAGTGCAGTCGTCCTTGTTGGCTATAACCGCTGAATCATGCCTCGGCATAGAATCAAAGAGGCTTTTGATATATCCTTGGTGTACAGCAGTTCATGCGACTTCCACATATTACAAAACTCGACCCAGTTTTGCAACGAGTATACCGGGTCAATTATTGTGCAAGCATGGACCACACGTTTTGGATTGTTGATAGATGAGGAGAACAAACTGGCTAAAGAAGCAATTCAATCCAATGGGTATAAAATAAGTCGAACATTATGGGACACGTATGGTCAAGCATTATTCTATTGGAATATGGCTGATGGTAAGCGCTAAATACATGGGAGGATCACGGGCTCCAACATTTCAGAGATGTAGCACTTACTGTTAAATGTACCACTGAGTGTTAAATGTTCGTTGTGCATGCGCAGCATTCTTTGCATCATTAATGGCGCAAACACCAGTCCTTTCCAGTCAAGGTTAAACGAAGCAATGCACACCTTGCGGAAATTCTACTCTACTGCAAACGGTGTGGAATTGAATGAGTGGACACCGAATGAGGTGCAACAGACAGAATCTATTGTGCTGTGATTCGTTATGTGGCTACGTGATGAACCATTGTTATGTGCACAATCAACCTGTCGTCATGGACAATGATGCAAAGAGGTGTCTGTGATCAGCTACGTTGGTCCATCGTTCCTCTTGCATTTAGTGACGAGAGATCCGCTTGACAGTTGCTTGGTTTCGACCAACACGCTGACCGATTTTTCTCAAATATAATCCACAATTCCTATAGGCTACTATAGTACTTCGGTTGAATTCAAGATCTTGGTGAAAATGTGTTCAATGTCTTCCACGAGTCATAGGTAAACAGCTTAAGCAGGAAAAAAAAAATATTTGTCATACTTCAAATCGCCAATCTGTTTCCCCACTATATTATAGCGTTTGCGGGTGGCGCAACGGTCACCCGTGATGTGCGTCTGCGCTATAATGTGAATTATTTGATTATTTCATCCCTGTCAACGCATGGTGTAAAATTTTACATTGTTTGCATGCTTCCTTCAGTATGTTGCATTTTGTGTACCCAGTAGTGTGTATATTTATATGTATATGCATGTAATGTTTCAAGTCAGAAGAACCAACGTAACAATCAGCTTCGATCGGCGTGGTTGGTCTATGGAACAAAGTTCGATTAAAGGATTTTGTAAGGATGTGGTGATCACTCATGCAATAAAATCTGGTACCAGCATCTCTGAAACCATGACAATTTCAGAGGTTTCTCGCCAAACATTGTCTGAAGGCTTGAAGAATCGTAGTTGAGAAAACAAAGGAAAAAATGCTATTGTGGTCGAAATAGATTGATTAGTGAGAGATGTGAAAGGAAAATATTCTGTGTAGTCCACAACAGAGGAACAACACCATGACAAATTATAGCATAATTCAATGCAAGAATATTAAAAAACATATCCTAACGCACATGGAGATGGACTTTGCAAAAGACGTGTTTTAGCAGATGAAAGCCATTGAAAATAACTTAAAGATATCACCTAAAAATATAAAACGCGCTTTGTGAACCCAAAAAAGACAAATCTGTTTACTTGAGGACAGGAAAATTTGATAGATCGGATTATAATCTAATTTCCTGCTCCAACACGCGGATAATATACGATTACATTCAACGTAAACATCACGAATTCATTGACTCCTCCTACCAAATAAAAAATCTTGGGGGTGGTAAAATTAGAACTAGAGCAAGAGGATAATGTTATCTTGGAATGTTCTGGATCCCTTGTCATTTGTGGATACATGTCTAAGCACCACAGCTTATCATTGCAAATCAAGTGCACTAGTTATTCGTTATATTTCCTTAAGGAAAATTGCCATTCTCAAGAGAACAATGCACTTTGTCATCACTCTCAGTCGATCTCAAATTAGTTTGAGGAATATGAATGGAATTTTAAGGCCAACTTAATATGTCCCGATATAAATCGTATTAACGTTTCTGAGTAAAAGTTAAAATATCACTTCACAACTTGAAGATGCCTTCATTCAATATGACCCATTTTAAAAATGTTATTATGTTATCATGAGTCACAAAACCGAGAACCAATATTTTTTCTAGTAAATTGTTGAGTTCATTACTAAAAAAGTACCAGCTGTGATCGGCTAAAGGTGAACCAACTAATGTTAGAGATTGTCTCCAACTTTTTGGCCTGTCGGCTTATAAATAATCAGATATCTATATATAACTAGAAATAACATGGAATTATAGAAATTATATTCTACTCTAAGAATATCTTAAAATATTTAAAAGCAAAAATCAAGAAAACTTGTTCAATATTTTCTCCTATTATTCTTTCATTTATAATAATGATAGTATAGAAATAATATATGGATGGAAAAGTTATATCGAATTTTATTTCCCCTACATCATCGATATATATATAAAAATAATTCTGAACGAAATTTTTATCTCTACGCTTTTTTATAAACAGACATTTTTTAATCTAAAGAGTAATGTTTTCATTTTTCTAAGTAACTGGGATAGTATAATAAATTTCGATTATTTCTTAAAAAAAGACCCCCTCCCCCACCAAAAAAAATCTATTATACTTTTAACGCAGTGATGGAAGAAAAAATTGAAATTCTTCAACCAGATTCTTTAGACTAATATTGGTTAACCCATCCATATATCTGGAGCTTTGATAGAGGGCCTTACCATATATAACATACAATAAGACGAAAATTAGATTAGCACTACGTTTGGCGAGAAGAGAATTATGATGAAAATAAATCTGGAGAAAGAAAAATACAACACATATTTTATTTCTAATATATATATATATATATATATTTGTTTGTTCTATTTTATGCCTGCATTTATCCATTATAATTTTCGAATGGGGTTTTTAAGGCTATTGTTGTATTCGGTGGTTAAACCTTCTTTGTCATTTATTCACAATATTATAAAAAAAATAAATGCCATCAATAGATTTTAAATTATTACTTTTTGAAGTATATATTTTCGTTTATTACATCTACAGTTTGTGTTATTACTCTAATAATTAATTTAAAATTGTGCATTTTTATAGTTTATAATTATGTCATTTTACTGAAAGATTTTTTTTTTTCTAAACTCATAAAAGAGATAGATGATAGAGAAAAAGTTATATATAGAATTCTGCACACAAATATGATTTTTTTTTACTTTGATTAATTTGATATTTTAAATCAATGGCTTTTACAACACATAAGGCTCACTTCCTCTAAAATATTTACTGATATTTTTATCAGTGGAATGCAAAGTTTCCTTATATTGCTGATTTCAGATCCTTATACTGGAGAGTCGGCTTCTTTAAGAAAATGTTGATATCACGAACTGATAAAATACTTAAAAAATTAACTGCCATAAAGGTGCAATTTTGATTAATTATTTTTAAAAAGCTCATTGAGAAGATATCAAAGAACTGGAATTGTTAGATTAATACTGACTTCCGAAGGCATATACTTTATCTAAGATTAATAATAAATGCATTTTTTGTAATAAAATCGTGGATAATCCAAATGTGTGCGTTAATAATTGTATGCAAAAGAGAAAAAATTTGAAATGCAGTAGTCGCTACTTTTTATGTCTTGCTCCGCCATATTTAAACGTGTTTTTATTTGTTCTAGCAAACATTTATCTTTCAAGAAACGTTGCGAGAAATCACATCACGAAACTACGTTAAAAAATCAAAAGTAATTATTCCCAAAGAACAATCGGTAAAAATCACCTGCAAAAAGGGGACATGATGTTATGCTTCAAACTGCTTACACTTTTAGAAACAGTCCAGCAAAGAAAAAAGGAAAGTATTAAGATGTCTATTGGATCGAAGTCAGTTTTCTTTCATTAGAGAAGATATTTTTAATGAATTGTGAGACATCTAAACGTAGTTTAATCCAGTTCGAATGTTCATGCATTTGCAGAAAAAAATAGGTAAATCTACAATAATAACTAATGCAGAAATGTAAGCACAGGAGGTGAAAGTAAAATCATGACTCAAAGACATTGGAATCTTAATGATGACTCATACCAAATCAAGGTAAGACATTAGAGTTTTGATTGGAAGTCACTATTAAGGAAAATATGATGAATGGAGATAAAATAAGAAATAGAAAACACAACGCGATTGCCAAGCAAACGTTATTCTGTTGGTGTATTCTAGGTCTCTTCGAACTAATATAAAGCCAAACCTATGCGTATTTGCTTAAATTTATTGTTTAAAGAAAAACTATCAAAAAAACATTATATACGGTTTTGGAATTTATAGTCTAGATAAGCAATTAGGAAACAGAAAGCTTTCCTGTTATCTGAAATTTCCATACGGTAGATAAATAATTGTTATGGATTTTAAATTACCTCGGATAAAATGAAATACTGTTTTACATGATTGTACGAAGGATGACTGATGGTTCTTCGTGTATATATATATAGCATTTGTTAATTTCGATCAAATCTCTACTGTTTTAAAGGGTATAAGCAAATTAAATAATACATTATTGAGAAAATGCTTTTAGTGTATTTCAGCAAAGTAATATTAATTATATATCTTACGGAGCCGTAAATCGAAGAAAAATCGCAATGTTAAACAAAACCGCGTAGATTGCACAATGCTTCTTCAAAAGAAATAAATCATTCCTCGATGAACGATTGTTTATTTCAAGGTCCAAATCTTGTTCCTGGTCTTCTGAACATTTTGCCAAAGTTTAAATTACATCGCATTCCGTTTGCTACAGAAATCGAAAATGCTTTCCTTCAAATATAAATTTCATTTGAAGGTCAATGTGTCATGAGGTTTTTATGGATTCAGAGTAATTTATATTTATTAAAAAAGCAGATTTACGGAATATGCTGATTGTCGGGGGGAAATTAAGTTCCTTTCTTCAGAGCACTCGCAAGTATACGTGCAGCAAAAAAGAAAATGTGAAAATCTTTATCCGGAAACTGTAGGACTTTTCATAAATTACTTGCGTAGCAAATATTGAAGAGAAAAATAATTTAACTTATTCAGTCACAGATTTAGAATAAAAAAATGCTTCCATGGCCTTAACGAAATATATATAATGTTTGAATAGATTAACACAAAAGACTACGCCTCCTATATTTTATGGATTTTTTCAATCCTAACAAATATCATTAGAGTTGAAAAGTGGGATAGTTGTGTGACTTTTTTTTTTTTGTTATTCAACACCTAACTTATAATAAAATGTAATCAAGAAAATGAAAAACAAAACTATATGTTTTAAAAGTTGCATCCAGAATATTTGATCCCTCTGATTTTCTGTACTTATGTGATCCAAGCAAAATTGATTTCCTATGAATAATGACTTATGGCAATGATTGATACAAATCCCTCCCTATCAAATTGCAAATTAATTGGGAAAGATGGCATGAGAAATTTAAGACATTGTCATAATTTAGAATGAATGTAATTCTACCCTGATAATCATATTTCGCGAAAAGTATTTGTGAAGACACTGATCTTGATTCGAAGGAATATCGCATAATAGTAATGCTCCTGGAAAATTTGCGACTTGAAATGTTTGACGACAAAGCAGTGGTTCAACAAACTTCGCGAAACTTAATGTCAGCGTGAGTTTCTTATTATTTAAAGAGTCATAATATATTATAATTACATGAAATAATATTAAAAGTTTTTACTAAATACTACAGAACAGTAGTCTTGCACTTATTTAGTTCTTGTAATTATTTATTTTATATCGCGGTGTAGTGTCGAAACGACTCCAGTGGACGTCTAAGTCTAATCGAAATCCTGAACGTTGTAGTGTTAAATAGTAATTTTTTCTGACCTCTTGTCATGGTACATCCTTCTCGTGTTGGTTGAGATGGGAGTCACGCACATGAACCACATACTCGGGGATCCAATTGATGACCAATAGATATTCACTATAATTCACTTTTATTAATACAACGTTAAACCTGATTACGCTATATGTAGATAAGACAATAAACTCTTAATTAATAATGGGTACTTATCTTTTGTAAAATGCAGCATTTGAACTCACCAAAAAGAACTCTTCTTCTAACTTCAAATAAAAGCTGTAATTTAGGAATAAGTAAACACAAATGTATTCTCTATCTCATGGACTATTAGTGACCTATTTAGTAGTGGCTTTCATTTTCAGTGTGCAGCTGTTCTATCTCAAAGTGCTTATTCTGTTATGTGAATTAAGGTTATGAAATGTTATGGGGTTTGTTTTGTGATGTGTTAAGTGGTTTAGTTATGTAATTATCCTACTTAAAGATTATATTCCTCACGCATAGCTGATTTTTGCAATCTAAGGACTAAAAAGTATAATTGTTATGAAAGAAACATTCATAGTATTGCTTATGACCTATAAGCATATTTACGAATCAAAGATTTTAAGCACTTGGCATTTAATTAAATCTGCATTTTAGAGATGCAGCTTTTGGGGGAGGGGGAAATGTGTCCTGGCTAAAAATTTTCAAATAAGCTTATTTTACATCGTTTTGAAAAATCTCTGAGACAAGTGATATTGATTTTGCTCTATTAATGTAAAGAGATGATTCTAACGCGTCTACTACTGCGTTTACTTGAGTTATTACCCCAAGAGTTCACTTAGAATTAATATCTAGTTTAAGGGGGCACAATATTTTGTTGAAGCATTTTGTATATTTATTTCATGTCGTATATATATAGTATATTTTAAAGTTATATGTTTTCTTAATGTAAAAATTAAAAATAAAAGAAGCTGATAAATAGTGGAAATATTTGTACAAATTGTACAAATATGAGATATTTTTTAAATTTATCAAATAAAAGGGCATTATAAAGATATTTATCATTGAGAACACACCTTGGAAAGGGGATGACAGGAATTCGGGGGAAATTTTGGTAAGATTTGTAAAAAAGGGTATAAAAAGTATTTTGAAACTTCGGGCCCCGTTATCTTTCCAAAATCAAAAAGTAAATTTTATCGTACTCAAATTTTTAATTTATATTCAATGTATAAAAAAACTTGATTAGTTTTTTTTTATAAAAATTTTAAATAATCTCGCGGGAAAAAAAAGTACATGTAATAAAAAAAAAATTAAAATCAATTTAACATATTTTAAAAAAAAAAACCCAAACTTAAAGTTTAAAAAAAAATAAAAAAAAATTTCAGGAATTAATTATATTTAAGCTAAGACCATTGAAACAAAAACAAAAAAAAATCTATATAATTATAAATAAATGTACATTGTTTTTTAAAAAAATATGGTTTTGAGTTTCAAAACCCTTTTGTGGCTTGGAAGCTGTGTTTTAAAAAAACTTGGCATCAAAGACAATATATAATAGATATTCAAAAAATTTATTTTTAATTTCAATATTACTTTGAAGAATGATTTTTTTTCTTTAAAATTTTTTCATGAATGCATTTCTTGACGCATTTATATGTATCAAGGGGTAAGCGCGAAACGGTTTTTTTTGTATATCTTTCCGTCTAATGCAACTGATCTTTTAAACATATCAAAAACTTTTATGAATTTTTTTTTAACTTAAGAACTTTAAGCATTCATAGGGACCTATAAATCGGGGGAGCAGTGTTTTACTAAAAAAACTTTAAATCCTTTTTGGGTGGAATAGGTTTTATTAGTGCAATCCTTATTAACTCACAACAAAAAGAATAAAATTTTTTCATTAAATGTCAAAATTTATAAAAAGGGGTAAAATTACGAAGGAAAAAAATAGTTAAAATTTTCTGAAACAAAAAAAATTGCATAATTAATAAAAATAAAATTAAAAAAAAAAGATTAAGATTGGATTTTTGTGTTTTAAACATATTCTACTCAACATTAAAATGATATTTTTTAAATTTCAATTTGATATTTTCAAAAAAAACAATTTTTGAGAATTCCTGAAAATAATATACGTAAAACAAATATTACTGTTTTAATCTATATTACTCTATTGGGGTAATACTTAATCATTTCTCCATACTTGTAATTAATCCTTCACGAAATAAGTTTCGTAATATTTCAATCTAACATGTGCATCTTGACATATAAGAGGATGTTTACTCTGAAAGAGGATGCCAGAGTTCACTGCTTCTCAATATTGCATAAGCAACGCTCTGAGGTGACATAGAGCTGGGGAAATATTATGTTCAAAAAGTTTATAGAATTTCGGTGGTTGAGAGATTTATTTGAAACAGAATCATTCTAGAATTATACAAAACCTATTGAAGGTAAATTTTGCTATTTTGAGCAGCAGTTGAATAAAGAAAAATAATTTGATTTGAGTATTTATCTTTTAAAAAGGCTTTCCTCTAAAACTATTTGAATCTTCCAAATATTTTAACAATAAGGTAAACCCATGTGATATCGCAGTCCCACGATTGATGGAATCACTTATTTCCAGCATATCGATTTCATGAAGAATTATTTCGTCACTATTGTCAACGTTTGTTTTTAATCAAAATCTTCTTTTGAAAAAAGCATATTTGTCAGAAATAATAAAGCAGATAAGTATACGAAATAAACTTGTACACTGGATTTTAGAATACCCATATAATATAAGAATGTTTAGCTCTATTTTGAAATTTGTTTTTTGAAAAATCTGAATATTTCGACAGCTTTATTCAATAATTCACTGTGAAAATGTATCTTGATTTCAGAAGTATAGCAACAAGTATAATCCTAAAAATAGCTTTGTAAATTTAAGTGATGTCAGAATCATGTAATAAATGTAATCGCGTGTTCCCAGCCAATCAGTTTATGCATTTCACTGTCACCTGCTTTTCCTTTTCAAAGAAGCTTTCTTTTAAAAAGTTCAGATTTGTCAACATTAATAATGCAATTACGCAAATAAAATTCCCTTGATTAAAAATATACTTAACATATAATTTTTTTAGCTCGAAAAACATTCTGAACAATCTTAATAGCTGAATATTCTTACCCATTCATGAAATTTTTAAATTGTATCTAAACTTTATATAGATGTAGAAGAACATGTGCAAGTCTAATATGAGTTTTGAATTCAACGGAAAATAACGTGATTGCATTTATCACGTGACCGCCTTTAATTTAGCCCATTATTACCCGTCCAGTGGAATTAGGAATGAATGTTTGGTTTCCTTCGATTATATATGTAAATATAATCTTAAAACTATCCATTAGGTTTCAGTAATTCGAATAATAAAAGTAAAATTTGAAAGGTGGGACATAGTTTTCAATATATATATATATATGTAATAATTCCCTCTAACATACTTTTAATTAACTCTTTTTAATGATCTATAAATAATCTTTAATCTTAGGTTTAAAATAAAACATTGTAATCTTAATCGTAATCGGTTAAACCAGAAATCCTATCCCACGCGCATTCTAGCGAAATCCAAGAACTGCTTTATTTACGTAGTAGTCACGCGCTTGTGCACTGTTGGAATATAAACACACAAATCTGATGTAATCGCGCTCTTTTTCTCTGCTTGTCACTATCATGTAAGATTGTAAATACTTGCTGCTTTTTTGTCTTTGTGTTGTGTCCTCCAAAATGCCGCTATCTATTCAATGTGAAATGTAAACATGTGTGCTTTAATCTGCTGATGTGGGCTCATAATAAAGGAAGTAAAGCTTCTTCTGAAACATCATTACTAATCAAAATTATTTGTCACACACCGGCCAACACTACCTCAATATATTTCATATATATATATATATATATATATATATATATATTATTTCATTAAATATTTTTAAGTTTAAAATTTGTAAGTTATCCAAAATCTTTAATTGAACATAAATGCAGTGTAAAATTTAGTTTTCTATTGTTCCGGTGTTCATATGAATTTTATTCAAATGATATTTAATTTTTTTCATCACTAATTACAGAAAAGAAAATTCAAAACTGCTAAAATATCAAATACCTCAATCAAAAAGTAAATTTTCAATTTTATATTTTTAGTGTTGCACACAGTTCCTTTTCATAAATAAGTAAATTTAAATTACGTATAGTTACATGTTTAAATCAAATTAAAATCTTTCAGATTTTTTAGATATGCTTCCTATGCTTCCTATGAAATGCAACGGATTTAATTAATTTTTAGGATGAAAAACTATTTGTAAAAATACTAGAAGCATTATTTTTTTTAATAAAACTTTACATTTTTATAACATATGACGGATTATTTTAATTAAAATTTCAAATAAATGTCTCATAATTAAACAAAGAGCCTTTTTCTTTCAAAAATATTATTAGAATTTTGCAGATAAAACATTTTTTTTTATATGAATTGTTGTTTTACGATTTCATTACACTTTTTTAAAAGCAAAGTAGAATAATATTACATAAAAGGAATTATTTTCTTTCCATAAATTGAATCCACACACACACATACATACATACTAGCTGTTACCCACCCACTTCACAGGGTATTTTACGATGTTGTATAAATATGTACTGTCTAAATAAAAATAAATTATTGATATCTAGCATTAAGAATTCAATTGTATGGAAAAATGTGTTTTTAGCTGCAACTATTACCTCTTGATACAAAAAGGACATAACAAAATTGATTATTTCTAATAATCCCTAAAATAGAAGAAGAAAGGTTTTTTGCGCTGACTTAAGCCAATAATCAAGTAGTTTTCCGCAAAAGCAACTTTCAGGGGATTTCTATGCAGTAAAATAAACATGCGTGCTAAATTTCAAGTCTAAATCTAACTGAGCAAAAACGGAATTCTTATCATCAATACACTCGTAACCCCTTTGAGAGCATTATTAGCGGATTTCAATTCAACAAAAGAAACATGCAAACCAAATTTTATTATTGTAGTCCTAGTAATTAGAAAACGGGAATTTTCTTTATCAATTTCCTCGCTTCAAAATCCATTCTTAGTGGAACTCTATTCAGCTAAAGAAACGTGCTTAAAAATTTTTTACGTATGTGAGCCAACATTTGAAAAACTGGAATTATTTGTTAGAACTTCCCTTAACACCCGCAACCCTCCTTGTGACGCGATTTTCGCAAAACTCTTTGTTATAAGAACTCTATCAATTTTCAAGCAGGTAGGTCCAATAGTTTAAAAATGGAATTATTTATCTATTGCACACCTTAGTCCCCTAAAATGACCCTTGCGGGGGTGATTTTTCGTGAAACCTATTTTGTAGCGCTTCTGTATATGAAAGAAATCTGCTGATCAAATTTCAAGGCCGTACGTCTAATATTTTAAAAGTGGAAATAGTTACAAATAACGTCCCTTAATTCTCAGTAACGCCAGTTGGGGTCAAAGTTCATTAGACCCATTTTGTAGAAAATGTCTCTTCTATGAAAGGCATTTGCTTACCAAATTTTAAAACTGTTAAAAAAAAATTAAAAATGGAAATAATTATGTATAATGCCCCTTGGGAAATCATTTTGTAGTAGATATCTAGTCCATGAATGGAATCTGTTCACCAAATTCAAGACCGTACGTCTAATAAGAGAGTAAAAAATACCTGCTTGCCCTTAAGCCCCCGCAACGCTACTTAGGGAGCTATTTTCACAAAGCCCATTTTATAGCGGACCTCTACTCTATGAATGGAATCTTATTACGCAATTTCAAGATTTTACGTCTAATAGTTTAAAAAAGGAGATAATTACCTATGTGACCCTTTACTCTCATTATGTCGCCAGGGGCAATATTCACAAACCCCATTTTATTACGGATCTCTACTTTATGAAGGGAATCCGCTTACCAAATTTTAATACTGTAAATCTAATGGTGTAAAAAAATGGAAATATAATTATGTATAACAGCAAACCATAGCGCCACTTGGGATTCATTTTTCCCAAAACTCATTTTGTAGTGAATCTCTACTCTGTGAAAAGTTTCAGCGTAAAAAATTTCAAGACTAAGTCTAATGGTTTAAAAAAAGGAAATAATGGTATGTATAACGCGCCCTTAGGCCCCACCAACACACCTTGAGGGGTCCATTTTTCGAAAAAAATATTTTTGTAGCGAATGCCTACTCTACTACTCTACACAAATTCAAGACTGTATATCTAATGGATTTAATGATGGAAATAATTATCCATAATATCGCAAAATCCCATAACGCCCATGGATTCCATCTTTGCGAAATCCGTTCTTAGCTGATATCTACTCCATGCAAGGTACCTGCCTACTGAATTTCCTGCCAGTAGGCTTAAAGTGTATCCGACTACGTTCGGAGACCGTGATTTTGGCATATAAATGGATATATTTATGATATAATTGACATAGATTAGAGAAAATGTATAAAAAATTGTTGTTTTAAGAATACGTATACAGTGAAAAATTATTTAAGTATAATATTTTGACAAAAATGAACTTATAGAGTGACCCATTTCAAAATATTCTCCTTTTGCAATACCTCTATTATAATAATATTTTTGCGTAATATACATTAAGACATACAATACAGAGGTTCAACTAAATTTTGAAATATATATAACTGAGAAGCGGGTTTATCCATGTTTTACGACAATAGAGGGAAATTTTTAAGGAAAAAACGCCAAGCATATTTCAAATAGTTTGTAACTATGAAAATAAAATTTATTTTCATCGTAGTTGAGCCTTTGAACAGAGGTCTGCACTATATACAAGCAAATATTACTATAATAGAAAATTTTTACAAAGGAGAAAATTTTGAAAGGTTATTCTAAATTAGTTTTTAGACGAAATATTGTATTTAAA
Organism: Trichonephila inaurata madagascariensis; assembly: GCA_019973955.1. Taxonomy (NCBI): domain Eukaryota; kingdom Metazoa; phylum Arthropoda; class Arachnida; order Araneae; family Nephilidae; genus Trichonephila; species Trichonephila inaurata. The sequence goes on along the minus strand of BMAV01002045.1, from coordinate 35,080 downwards.
TAATTTTTTTGTCAAAATATCTTTAAAAAACAATTTTATACATTCTAATCTAAGTGACACTAATATCTGAAGTATCCATTTATGTGCCTTTTTAAATCACGGGGACGGGCAGTAGTCCGGATACCTTAATAGTTCGGAGATATCATTGTTAAATCAGTGAGTGAGTGAGTGAATTAAATACTTTATATATATATATATAGATATATATATATATGTGTATGTGTGCGTTCGTGCGTGAGTATCACTTTAATTACATATATTTTGGAAGGTTTTACATATTTGTAAACACCTCTAAAGATAACCAAAGTATTCTTCCTTTTCTAAATATACTAGAATTACTAATGCACAAAGTTTAAACGGAAGTTTCAACACACACACCATACTTAAGATAATTGCATCACATTTTGCTATTATTCGGGAGGCTATGGTATTTTTTAGTAGTAGATACAATCATTTGTATTAAAATAAATAAAAGAAATAAGGTTACTTAATTGTGATGATTTGAAGAATTTTCTTAAGCAGCTAAGATAGTTATTAGACATTTATTAGACTATAAGTTGTAAAAACCCATCACCAGTTTAGAGAATATTCCGACAAGTAGCAAACATTCAAGAAAATACAAATATTTCTGGAACGCCAAAATGGGTGTCGATATTGGAAACTCATTTTCATGTGTCGTACTTGCAAATATATATTCCTGGGAAATTAGTTATTGCTTCTTCAAAAGGAGAAATGGAGGGTAGAAAGCAATTTGAAAAAGAATAGTATTCAGTCTCTTTTTTTGCTTTTTCTGCTTCATGCATTTTTTTTTCCTTACTTAAATGTATTTCATTGATGGTTGAATGTACGATATGGAGACAGGTAAATGGTGGGAAAAGGAGAATTGATGCCCAAAAATTTGCAGAGACTCAAAGTTAATTTTGTATGCAAGAAAAAAATAAAAAGCTTCGATTTTCCATAACATTCCTAAGTAAAGAAAAGAATAATTCGATTTTTGCCACTTTTGCAAATTTCCTTCAAAATAAGGTTAGTTTTTTTTCCCCTTCCTTTCTTAAATTTCTTCAGTTTTGCATATTTGCACGGAAGACTTGAAAGATAGTGTCAGAAAAGTTTACGTTTTCAAAGCAGATTTGAAAGAAGATAATTTATTCGATAAAATGGTTTCAGGAATGTTTTGTTGCTTGAAAGCAATTAATTATGTCTAACAGTTAATTAACGCGTTCCTAATTTATTACCATTAACGGTGTTTCTAAGTAAGCAAAAGCGAATATTTCATCGTGACTTTTCTTACATAGATTTGGGTATTGCATGCGAATATTAGCTTAGGAGATGGTTAAAAGTGTTGGCATTTCAAACATTCTTTTTGTAATTCACTTTTCATTATAGGGTTGAAAATAACTTCCCATGTGAATCATGTTTGTATTAGTTGTAGAAATGACAATACATGTATGAAAATTTATTTTTTCGATATGACATAAGATTCAACTTATCCTTTAGTACCCTTCTTATACGCTTTTCCAGAAAGAAAATAAGACAGTAACAGTAAAATAATTTATATTTTATATTCATAGTTTATTATTAAATTGATTCTGAAACAAAAAAATCAGTTTGATCAGCCATTATTTAAAATTTTAAAAAATTAAGAATTTTTTAAGTTTTTCAAATTTTAGAAAATGCTCATTTTTTTAATAATTTGTAGTCTTTTCAGTGATTTATATTTTTTACATAATTGCAAAAATGTTAGTTTGAATTTGAAAATATGTTCCCTGTTGATTTCTATTACTTATTTTCTCGCTAAACCTGGAAAAAGAACGAACATTTTAAAAAATATTAAATTAGCATTTAAAAATAAAAATAACTAAAGATCTCAGACCTATTTTTGTTCTAATGTTTATAGAACATACATTTGAGAGTAGCTATGAAAAATTTCAGACTCTATTTTGAACGGAAACAAAGCCTTAGGCCACCTACATTTTCAAAACCCAAAAAGTTCAAGAAAAACATATTTCAATTTTTAAAGGCATGAAACAAAAACCTATAATGCTTGTAAAGCTCTAATTTTTCAATACGTTATTTTCCATCTTATGTTCTTTATCAAATCATTACTTCAATTGAATATGACTGGAAACTTTTTTAATTCAAAATATATTTTTTCATAACTTTGCTAAAATTTGTTACGTTACGACGACAAGTTATTCAGCCTAATCTTAACAAAATATTTTCACAAAAACTTTGAACACGAAGCGTTTATGTACAACATATGAGTAATAATTATACTAACTTAAGCCAAAAATAACCAGGTTTGGACATAAAATTTAGTTTTTTTTTTAGTTTTAAATTGAAGAAATTTATTCATATGGATATAATCAATAAATATTTCGTAAAAAATAAAATTCATTATAATATATACAACCTATCAATAAATAATTCTACATCTGTGACAAAAGACAAAAGGGACACTTTTATCCAAATTCAAGAGTTAGTAGAGCCTCCAACTGAAAAAATTTACAGCCATAACTCTCCGAGGCATATTTTCCACAAGTGTCTGGGTGATGAATAGTGGTATTTTCTTCTATTCTGCTTGAAGAAGACATGCAAACTCTTTATCTGATTTTGGATGGTTGTTGCACTCCTTAATTCGGTGATCCAAACAATCTCGGAGGTTCACCAGATGGTTCAAAACTGGATTCTGCATATGCCAGTTCAGTTGGTTTAACCTATTGGCATCATACCACTGCACTGGTGGACCTCGCAATATGACAAATTGCATTGCCATCCTGAAAGTAATAATGATCCGACCCTTAAAATTACCATAGCTTAGGAAGCACATTATTGTCTAGAATATCGGAGAAGAAATAGGGGTTTAGCAAACAATTAGTTTGGATTAAAGGCCCCAGTCCATACCATGAGAAATATCCCTAGAACATAATTGTACATCCGCCAACTTTACTGTATTCACATTGCATTCAGGCAAAAAGCATTCCCTAGGCATACACTAAAACTAGATTCTGTCATTCGCCTGGTAGATAATGAACCTTGATTCATCTCTCCAGAGAACTTATTTCCACTTATCTACGGTCCAATTTTGAAAAATGTCTTGCACCACCTAGACTGAGCAGCATGGTTGAATTTTGTAATCACAGGCTTATGGGATGCAACATAACCATGCAAACCAAATATATGTGATACCTTGCAGATGTTATTTATCAAAACAACAGTCCTGGATGTTTTTTGAAAATTCTAGAGTATGTGGGTCATCGGTTTGGAGCGGGTTTTCTGAATTTCTTTGGACAACACTCGCCAGTCTCTATCTCTAAGTTTCGTGGATCTGTCAGGTAGAAGTAATACCCCAAACCCCTACAACCACCACTCAATTTACACTTTGTAATAGCAAAATCCAGTGTCAATTTTGGAATGTTAAATTCACTAGATACGTCGCTTAAGGTAATCCGACTAAGTTCGGAAGCGTGATTTTATAAAAGCGCATAAATGGATAATTTCCATGATACTTAGTATCACTTAGATTAGAATAGATGTATAAAATTGTTTTTAGGATATTTTGACAAAAAAAAATTATTTAAATACAATATTTCGGCAAAAAATTGACTTAGAATAACCTTTATTCAAAATGTTCTCCTTTTGTGAAAAATGCTTCTATTATAATAATATTTTGCCAGTATATAGTTCAAACCCCTGTACAGAGGCTTAACTATGAAATTTGAAAAATTAGCATTCCTTTTTCTTTTTAGAGTTACAACCAATTGAAATAATTATCAGCGTTTTTTTCTTAAAATTTCTCTCCTCTGTTGTCGTAAAACATGGATAAACCCACTTCTAAGTTATATATTTCAAAAATTCTAATTAAGCCTCTGTACAGAGATCTGAGCTATATAGAGGCAAAATATTATTATAACAAGCATTTTTCACAAAAGGAGAACATTTTGAAAAAAGGTTATTGTAAGTTAATTTTTAGCCGAAATATTGTATTTAAATAATTTTTTTTGTCAAAATATCTTCTTAAAACAATTATATTCATGTATTCTAATCTAAGTGTTACTAAATATCATGAAAATTATCCATTTATGCGCCTTTTTAAAATCATGGTTCCGAACGTATTCGGATACCTTAATGATCTGCTAATTCTATGATGTCCAAAAATTACGCTCTTCTCGAAATCAAACAGTTTTTTAATTGCACAGCATCTTGCTTGCAACTAATTTTAATACTGTTTTCTAAGTGATATTTAAGTACAAAAGGCGTGGCGTAGATCAGAACCGCAGGTATCCTTATTAGCATGGGCATCCAAATACTTATTGGTAGATAGTGAAAAAGTATATACAAGACCTTAATCTCTTAGTTATAAAAAATTTTGAAGGGTTTATAAATTAATATATATATTACGACTATCCTATTAATTGCTTTCATAATTAAATTTCTGATAAGTTCAAGGTTCATGAAACAGTCTTAAAAGAATATTTCCTTTATTTTAATCTGTCTTTTAATATTTTTCTATCGCGTTTTTATTTTTAACTGGAAATATTGGTTCTCATTTTTTGATTTTATTTTACTGCATACAAGTAAAGATGGAGCAGGAGGTTAAAATACGTAACGTATTTTAAAACCTCATTGGCTTCTTTTGAGAGTTTGCTTAGTCTTTTCCTTCCAAAATGCTCTTATTCCATTTTTTAGGGGGGTTCAAGCAATCAATGTTATAATTTTATTTGATTTTATACAATTACTAATTTTTACTTTTAAGCGTTTATGTTATGTAATAACTCCGGAGAGCGGCATATTCAGATCCCGACATGTTGTGGAGATAATAATTGTTTTATAAAAGTATTATATTATTCATACATAATTAATATTTTTTTTTTGTATTTGGTAAGTAGATTTAGTTTTATTTTTCCTTGGTAATTTTACTTGATATTAGCATCAGTGACATAGTAATATTTAATATTAATCTTCTAACGTTATGATTATTATCCTTAGTATTAATGCTGTCTTATTCTTACTCTTATTTCTTTTCTCTACAGCAAAATAGTGTAGACTAATTGTATGTGAAAGTTGGCTGGACTAAAAACAATGTTAAATCTTCCTATCTTAGTTCCTAAGTCTAAGAGTTGGCTAATAAACTACTGAGACTCTCTTACATTTTACTTATAGTCTATATATATATACATATGCATTTAAGATATATATATATATATACATATGCATTAAGATAAACCGGGAGTATCCCTGTATTAGAATGGAAGCAAATGTTAAGCAGAAACCTAAAATTGCAAACATAATGAAATGCCTTTAGTTTCAAATGCGTTGCTTTTGATTCAAAAGTAATCAAGTTAGTTTTGCAATGCGTGTTGAATTTCATTTGGTGTGAGTGCGCTTATAAATTAAGATAAATTAAGTCCCTTTTTTGGCAAATATCTAGACATGTTATTTCACCACTTTGCTCATCTTCGTAAAATTGTAATATTTTTGTTTTTTACATTCCACAGTCATTGCCCGCCATAGTTTAATACACTTTATTACTTTTTTTTCGACTTGGTTCTTCTGATATCACGCACCAAACAACTTATGTGAATTTTTATTCTTGTTACGTTTGACAGACGAATACCATGATTTTGCTTACAATTCGATATTTTTAATAAATTAAAAATAATTATGACCTACCTATAAACTACATGTCGTATGATTAGTATTAAAGGTTACTATCAAACATTTGATATTTAATCGCATGCAAGTAACAAGACCTTATGTGTACAGCCAGTAATAATCAACCAGATCATGTAAATTTTTACTCTTTTGCAATAAAACCCCATCTTTGATAACATTTATTAAAAATAGAATGATATAAATCTTTTCTTCTTTAAAAAAAATAAAAATCTTACATTCATTATTTAAAAGAATGAAATATCGAAATATAAATAGAATGACATGATCTAATTAATATATATATATATATATAAAGACTCGATATTAGAAAGTATTTTCTTCATGCATTTCTTAGAAACTTTTTTCCAGACAGCAATAAGTCACCACAAGCTTACTGATGTTAGGGATGAATTATGGTACCTCAGTTATAAATTACACAACACATTATGGATTCTTTTTTGTGGTAATATAAAACCAAAACTATTATTTATAAAATTCTTTATCGGAATTTGACTGCTTTAAGATATTTGTATTCCAAGCAAAGATTCAGAATCATATTTAACTTGCATAATGCATTTCTTACAGCTATTCTTCCATTGTAACCACAAACCAAAATAAGGACCAACTCAACAAAACAACAGATGCACCTTTTTTCGAATGGCTCATTGATGGTTTGGTGGGGAAAGAACAATTTCATTTCGTTTGCAACCGCATCTCTTTCAAACACACATATTCTAACAAAAAAGAAAGGAAGAAAAAAGGAACAAGACGTCCACGATACATTACCAAACACGGTTTCTTAAATCAGAAAGGCAGCGACCATCCCAGAGAAGTTTGTATAAAAACAAGTTAAGAAAAAGACAGCAAGGGTCGGAATCTGCTTCCCTCCCCTCAATTGATTCGCTTTTGTATTCTTCTCGGATGGTTCCATCCCCTGCATTCACTCCACGCATTCGCCAAAAAGCTAAACGAAATTGGCGAAGGGGTGTTGAGAACTTCAATCAAAAAACAGTTCACGTCGAGTCTCGTTTAAGTCACTTCTATGAAAAGACATGAGTTACCGATAACAAATAAATGTTTTCCGAAGACGTTTCTATTGTCCTTGCTCTATGCTTTCACCCTTTTCAAAAGGTCTCTTTTGCAAAAGTTTAATTGAATAGAGTTGGAATTGTCAGTAAAAGGCAAAGGATCAATTTCACATAAAAAAAAACTGTCATTTCGGTCAATATTGATTTCTGTGAAACATCATTATTCAAGAAAACAATGGAATTCTATTAAGAATGTGTAATAACTTTTAAATTAAATTTTAGATAATTTGATATTAATTTTTCAACTAATTAACTTTAATATATAAAAAAGAAAACGACTTTTATTCTAAGCTGTAAATTAATAAGTTATTAATATGTAAATTAAAAAGAGATTTGATATATCCGGCCTGAATCATATGTACTTAAAATATGAATAAACGAAGAATAAGAAACTTATGCTCTCCTACAAAACCGTTAATTTTAATTGCTCTTTTTTTCACTTCAATATCTAGATATAAAGTGGGGTAATCTATTAATTACCTGGTTGTCATTTCAAGATTAATATATGTCGTTTCACATGATAATGTATTTTAGGTATCGAATAAACTAGAAGACACTCAAACTGCAGAATTCTTTAAAATACTAAAATATATGTGAAATATTTTCAACAATTGCATATAAACTTTAGAAGGAAAAAACACGTTCTAAATGCACATCTACATATGTAAATTTTCTTAAACTTGTACATTTCAGTATATTTGAAACAAAAATAAATAATAATTTCTATAATAAAATAAAATACCACCTATTTTTTGAGCATAAGCCTAGATTTTTGGAACTATTTTAAATTTAGAGTAAGGTTAATGTAAAAATACTAATCTAGAAAAAAAATGTAACATTTCCCCTCTTGTCAAGTGTTAATCGGAACTTTTTAAAATCTTAGAAATCTTAATTTTCTGAAAGAGGAAAAAAAGGTCTCATGATCTTTCAAATCGGGCAAATCAAGTTTCTGAATTATTCGGAAAATTCATATTTACTCGTACTCATTCGTTTGTCTGAATGCATGTAATCATGTGCTGAGTTTTTCCTCCAGAGTAGAAATTTAGTTGACAATCACGTGCTGCTGTTTTTATTTTCACTTAACTACTAACTTAAGATGTTTTTCATTCACTTTCAAATTTGTTTCTAATTTGCAGAATAAGGCCGAGAAGCCAGAAGGTTCTTAAAATTTTCAACTACAAGATCACATGTAGTTAGTGAGTGGTATATACAGATTTCCTTTGTGGGGGGCAGCTTGTGTATTCCACTGCCTGCATGATGTTTGCATAGTACAAATTTCTCTTACCACTCATTTTTCAAAAATAAATAAATAAAAAAATTTTTTTAAAAAAATGTCACAAATAGTAATCCAGTAAGTATAAAATTATTGGTGTTTTATTTTTTATCTGTTTCAGAGAAAAGTATTCCCCCCGTCTGCCTATTTGGTTACATGTTCGCTTTCATAGAGACATTTTTTAAATCCAAAAAATAGTTTTAAATTCAGTTTATATTACAGTTAAAGAATTTTGGGTAAATTTTTAACTAAAATCGTCTTTTTTATTATGCATGTGGATCGTTTTATATTTATACGGCAGCTTTTTTCTGTACTTGTACCAATAACTATTGATCCGACAAAAAAAAATAATAATAGATATTTAAAAATTCAAAATATTATTTAACAGTAGTTGCACGTTTGATTTCAGATGAAGCCTTCTCTTATATATATTTAATTTATTGTATGCCCATAACACTAATAATAAGTCCCCAAAATGTTTTTCCTTTTGAAATTTTTTTGGAGATGATAAAAAATGTGTTACTCACCAATATTTATTCAAAGATGTGAATATAAATTAGGTTATAAAACATTCTAATATCTTTTTGAAGGATTTAATTTTTAATCACGCAATTAAAAAACAATAAAGAACTCTTTTTTTGCAAGTCATGTGTTTATTGTTATCATAACAATTACCTCTAGAAAATTTGAAATGACAGGATTGTATATCTTCCCTTAGTATATACTTTTTCTTGAAATAAGAGCAAAGTTATTTCGTTTATATTTATAAAAGCAGAAAATAATTTTCATATACGTTTCCTTTCTAGTTTTAACCAAAAAAAAAGTTGCACCCCTACATTCAATTAAAAGATTTATCATAAAAAATTTCGTGACAAAAAAACGGAGTTTTTTAAGATTGTAGTTCTTGCAAAGTTAAAAAAAAAAAAATTTTGTTGCCGAAAAAAAAAAACCAATAAATACATAAAATAAAATAAAAAATAAAAAATAAATAAAATAATAAAAAAAAATAATAAATAAATAAAAAATATATCAAATTTCTTTCGGTATAAAATTAGAAAAATAACAATTAAATATCATCAGCGAGGTTTCTATTTTGAACAAGAAAAAAAGTTCAGAAAATATAATTCGAGTAATTTAGGATAAATAACTTGGTAATTTTAAATATCTTGTATTGAATTATCAGAATAATTTTCTCTGATAATTCATTATTATTATTTTTTTTTACAAAAATTAGGACAAGTGAAGACACAGAATGTAACATAGATGAATGTTTTCTTAAGTAATATTTTATGTTAAACATAATTTAAAAATCACTCACTCATGCTTTTAAAAAGCAATAAAGTTTGTGCAACACACACACTATTCAACTTTCCATGCAACTTCAGAAAATGTACTAATGTTTTGGGGGAATGCTACATAAACATAAAATTTTAAAAGCAACGTTGCAAAAATCTCAAAATAAAGTTTGATTCATTTGAAATAAAAGTGATTTCAACTACGAATCCATTACTTAGCAATTGAGATAGAAAGAGAAGTAAAACATGCACTGTGTAAAAAAGTCATTTCATAAAATTAAATGATCTTTCCTTTACTTTATTCTGAGTAATAGCTTAAAAGCCTGTATTCCAAAATAGTCCAAAGGAAATAACAAGATTAATTTCATAAGAGATTTTGAAATAAAAAGAAAAGAAATTTAAAAAATTTCCCAAAAGCTTTTTTTTTATTTTTAGGATTTTTTTCCTCTTTTTTTCCCGGTGTTTATTTTGTCAAATGAAAAGGAAAAAAACTGGAAATTCATAAAAAAAGAAATAATAAAAAGTGACCAGCTAGAATATTATTTTCCAAAATGGGAAAATTTTAAAAAAAAAAAAAAAAGTCTAATCATTTTATTTATCCCCTTGGGCAGTCTTTTTTATTTAATGGCTTAAAGGAAAAAAAGAAAAAAAAAGGCGATTTTTTTTGAATAAAAAATTTTCCCTTTTTTGGAATATTAAATAAAAATTTTTTAATATATAATAGTTCAATTTTTTTTCAAAATTTAAACTTTAAAAATGTTTTTAAGAACTATTCCAAAATCATTTTTAAGATTTTTTGACATTTAAGGTTAATTACTTTTTATCTTTTTTCTTTTGGATTAAAAGAAAAAATAAAACCAATTAAAAATTTAAATTTAATTTTTTAAATTCCCTTTTTAAAATAGTTTTAAGAGCAAGATAAAAAAATTATTAAAAATAAATTTATTAATTTTATTTAAGTTAAATTTTAGTTAAAATTAAATTTTTTTAAATAATGGGGAATAAATTTTTGATTATTTTTGAAAAAAAGTTTTCGATTTTTTGGGTTTTTTCAATATTTTTCCACAATTGTTAATTTTCAAAAATTTTAAAATACAACTGAAAAGTTTTAAAAAATAAGTAAAATAATTTTTAATTTTCAATAATAAAATTAACTTAATTACAAAAATTATTTTAAATATCAAAAGTAAACATTAGGATAATTTTTGTTTTATTATAAGATTTTGTTTTCAAATAGCATGAAAATCGGAGAAGCGTATTTTAAAAATAAAGCTTTCATGTGAAATGTTTCACTCTGTAGATCAAGAAGAGTAAAAATATTTTTAATACGTTTAAAATATATTTCAAAGTGTAAAGTTATTAATTTTTGTTTTCAAACGTAAGTTAAAATCGAACTAATTTATTGTTTTTTTTATATTTTACTAAAGATTAAAAAAGGAAAATGCTCAGTTTATTTGTTGTTTGACAAAATACATCTGGACCATATATACCTATATACAAACTATTTGCTGTAACCTTTTCTATTAAAATTTTATAACGTGTTGGCACTCTTAATACTCGTAATAACGTAAATGCGAAGCATAGCAGTAGAATTCTTCATGAGTTGGATGTTTTAGTGAAAGTTGTATTTTTCAATAATAAATACGATTGTTAACTTTACAATAAATAATTTGGCTCCGGGAGTTTTACCTTTAATCAAAATACTACACTAGTAACAAAAGGCAATGACGATATGAACATCAACTGAACTACGATATATCTTTAAGCCTACGACGATGAAACATACACTGGGAAGAATTAAGAAATAATTTGGTTATTTTAGCTGCTAAATCGATTAACATTCATGCCCAATACATGATGTCATAGTGCTCTTCAGCAATGCAGATTAAATATTCATAACTATGACAGTTACTTATTAAGAATGTATTGATAAAATATTTTTGATTTCTTACAATATGTTTCATTTCAAGAAGAAACAATTCTAGTAAAAATAACAAATATGAAAAAGGAAAACCATTATAAATACAATTAGGCATAACACAGCCAGTTTCTTGAAGAAAATTAATATATGTTCCAATAATGAAATGTATGGTTAAAAAATGCGTATTTGAAAAGTATTGATTTTTAATGCGGAAGGATATTTTTTTAGAATATAAAAATTTCTCTACTAAATAAAAATTATTCTCAACATAATTTAACTTTTTAATAACCAAGAGATTGATTGAAAGCAAAAATTGTCACATTAGAGATTCTTATATTATTATGATTGTAGTGTTATTTTGTAGAATGATACATGAAGCGATATTTATCAAAAAACAATAGATTTTGCTCTTAATGCGACAAACAAAAGAAAATGGAAAGTAAAAAATGCCTCTCTTAAGAAAAAAATTGTGCATATATCGTTGCATTTTCAAGATATTCATGAACGTCATTTGTGAAGACATTCAAGCTTTGTATAGGCAATCATCATACATAGTGGTCATGCATAGGAATAAAAATGAAGCTCAATTTGGCACGGATCCAAAGTCATTTTTTCGAAGCAAAAATCGAGTGTCCCCCACTGTCGTGAGTACTGTGTGACTTCAAATGGCACTTTGAACTCAGCATATGGGAGAAATCTATGATATCTGATTATGCAAAAAGAGCGGCAACTAGAATTCAACCAATGAAATCCAGCTGGGCCCAATAAGCAGATTTTCCCCCCTTTCATCCATTCAATTCTATATTCTTTGCAAAAATAAATAGACGTAAGGAATTTCTTCCAAAAAATAATAAATTAATAAAATAAGTGTGTATGAGTTATGGAGTATATAAATAGTTCTTTATTAGTTGCGAATTGTTACAGTGTAATAATATTTAAGAATAGTGTAGTACTGAGAAGAGTAGCTAAAGAACACAGTTGTAACATATGGCTTACAATTTAGTTTTAGAATACGTACGGTGACAAATGCAGCACTTTCTTTTTTTCTTGCATGATTTTTTTGTAATAAATAATAGCGCAAAGTGTTCGTTTGCTCCTTTCGGTTTCATTTTATTTATACAAAAGTTAAAATATGAAAAAAAAGGATGCTTTTACAAGAAAAAAAAAGTTTTAAACATAATTTTTTTTATGGTAGGTATAAAGAGAGATCTAATGATTTGCGTATGTTGCTTTCAGGTTTATCATAACTGCAGTTAAATGAAAATTAAACCATCTTTGTGCTTTAAATTTTATTTGCAACCATAATATTTATTTAAATAAGATTTAAGTTTTAATTCGTTTCACTATTATGAAATATTTGTCAAATTGCATGCGTGTTTCATTTATTTATAATCGTGACAGAAAAATTCAGAATACTTATAAAACGGTTAATACAATAAATATCAGTAACTGCTTTATACACTGTTCAGAATGTAAATGGAACTAACGAATTGTGTGAAAGAAGTATTTGCAACAATGCACTTTCATTTATCTAATTAAAATATGTATATGTCTAAATTCATTGTGCTAGCGGTATTGGGTAGCACAATTTCTGAAACTGTTTAATAAGAGGGCCTGTAACTCTTTTATACAACAAACTTTAATTAAATTTTGAAAACTTTTATGCAAATAAAAGAAATTAATAACATAAATATATTTGTGAGGCAAGATGATTTGAACTGATGAGAAACATTAATATGTTTTGCAAACATATAATTACTAACTTACGTATCATTTATGCTTACTTGCATGCCATATAAATATATATGGATAATGCAGAACTTCACCCAATTATAAATGGAGCTGTTGAAATTCATAAAAAAAGGAGAAAAAAACCTATTTAATGTAGTATTAAAATTCAATTGGTTTCTTTTAATGCAGCAATCTAAAGCAAAGTGAGAGCTATTGGCCGAATGACCTCGTTACTTTGAACCACGATGAAGGGACGACACCACGCTCTCCAAACTTCCATACTATGGGTTACTATACCGTCAGGACATTAACTCTGAAAATGTATAACATGCATTAGCCGTTCAAAGTGATATCAAATCGAACCCAAGACTCAATAACGCCGTCTGCAAGCTCTCGAAAATGACCCTCGGTTTCTTTGGTCTCTAATATGCAATGGTATTTGGATAAAATAAAGTGTAAGACAACTTTAAAAATTTTTGTTTTCGAAATTCAACGTAAAATTTCTACAAATCTGTATTGCGGTGATATATATATATATATATATAGAATGAAAGTCCAAAACGTAATCATCAGAATTAAATGAACTTTACAGCAAATATCAATTTTAGGATGTTACGTTAAATAGTAAAGTTTCAGAGCCTCCGCTCATGCGCGGCGTATGCAAGAGTGTCTTTATACAGGATCCCCCTCACCATCTATGGCTGCGTTTGCAATGGGCTCATGAACACAGAGCCTGGCTAGCTGATTGGCACCAAGCTGTCTTTTCAGATGAATTACGCTTCAATTTGTGAAACCTTGATGGCTGCATTCGTCTTTGACGCTATGCCGGTAAGCGTTGCCTTCCAGAGAACGTTATCGAACGACTAGTGGCTAACCCAAGAAGGTAAAGGATATTTATCATGGATGATCCAATTTGCTACGATTGAGGGTAATCCAAAGCAAAAGACGTCCGGAAGTGCTACAGCCGAAGTCGTTCCTTCCTTCAAGTCATCCCTCGAGCTATCTTTCCAGCGGGATAGTGCACGCCCCATGTTGCAAAGCCCTTTCGATACTTCTTCAAGCCCAACCATGCGACTTTTCCCCGGCCTGTTATTCGCCGGATATGTCGCCTATTACACTTTGGGATTTGGTTGGTTGTGTCTCGTTCGAGATCCGTGACCTGCAGCTTCAAAAGCGAACTTTTACTACGCATACAAGAGATATGGGATTCTCTTCCAAAAGCAGAAATTTAAAATCTGTTTGACTCTTTCCACGTCATATAGCAGCACTTATTGCAACACGTGGTGGCTACACCAAATACTGATTTCGGACACTTAATATTCCTTTTATGCTACGTCATTTATTGGTACTAATACAAGTCATTTGTGCATTAAATTTCATTTAATAATGATGATTATTTCATGGTGTTGCTTTTTACAAACAGCATCATATATATATATTTTATTTTTATATAGTTTCTGTCTTCATGGTTTTCATGGTTTTATTACGTTAATTCTTCTTATGTGTTTTTCTTTGTTTTTTTTTTTTATATTTTAATTTTTATATATTATATAATTTTATATATATATTATTTCATACATGTAAATTTTTAATGAACCCTTACACACACACACACACACATTATACATGTATAAATTTCTTTGAATGGACATCAGATCTTTTTAAATAACTATACAAGAAAATATTCTTTTAAATTTGAATACAAGACCCTAGGTTTTGAAATCAACACAAACCCCAACAATGCTTAAGTTTTGTTAGGAATTATTCAAATACTAGCTCGTATACTAGTTTTTCGCAAGAGTGAATTAAAAAAAAACTTAGGATTGCAAAAAAGAGCATTTTTTTAAGTGTTGAATTTAAGAGAATTGCAAATTTAAACAAAAAAGAGTTTTTTAGCATTTATCTGTTCACAACAAAAATCATATTTGCCAAATTTGAAGTCTGGTTAGGTCTAGTAGTTGAAGAAAAGGAATTTTCCCTTTTATCTATAACCCTCTCGTAAAACCCATGTAGTTTGACTATTGAAAATTTCCCTCCTTATCAGATCTCGGCTCAGCAAAAGTTATACTTTATCTAAATTTCAAGTTTATACTCTTAGTTATTCATAAAAGGTAATTTTTTTTGTATAAAATGCCCTCTCAAAGGCATCTTGGATATAAATTTTTGTTAAACCCTCCACTTAGAAGATCTCTACTCCGTGTCCGTGAAAGAAACATGCGGCTAGATTTCAAGTTTAGGCATACTATTTCGAAAGCGGGAATCTTTTATCTATAACATCCCTTTAACCCTTCCCAACCCACTTGGTGTTCAATTTTCATAAAAAACGTCTTTTGTAAAGGTTTTCTACTTCTTAAAAGGACTACGCCAGTCATATTTCTAATCTGCAGGTCTAATAATTAAAAAACGTGAATATTTAACTCCAATACCACTTAACCCTTTACAAGCACTTTGGGAGTTGATTTTGGCAAAACTCTTTCTAGGAGGATATATACCCCATGAAAGGAACATGCAAACCAAATATATAATCGGAAAAGTCTAATAGTTCATATTTTTTATAACAAGACCTTTCAATGCCTCTTGGCAGGGAGGGGGGTGAGGGGTTTAATTTTCACAAAATCCGTTCTTAGAGGAACTCTATTCCAAAAAATGTATTGAATGTAATTGAAATGTGTAGGTCTAATACTCCAAAAACTGGAATATATTTATCTTTTCTCCCCTTACCCCTTGAGTGTATTTTCGCCAAGCCCATTTTGTATCGGATCTCTACCCCCAGAAAAAATCTACTTTTTAAAAATTTAAAAGACTGCATGCCCTAATATTTTAAAAAAAGGGGAAAAAATTTAAACTAAAAAGCTCCAAAAAGCAACCACAACGCCACTTGGGCATCTACCCGGAATAGTTTTTTCTAACTCCAAAAATGATTTCCGGGGCGTACGTTTTTAAACCCTTTTAAAAAATTCCATCACAATCGGATGAACGGCTTGGAAAGGGATAATAACTTAAATCCAGGGGCTTCTCAAACTTTCAATACTGGGCCTTTTTTCAAAAACATAATTTTATCGCGCCCCCCCACAATAATAATGTATTGAATGCAAAAAAATGCACTTTTTTACACTAAAACTACAAAAAAATCTTAATTATAAACCTTTCAGATTTTAAAAAGTTAAATATATTTAAATTTTATATATGTAACTTTTTTAAGTAATATATATTTTATTTTTTTTTTTTAAAAATTTTTTAAAATTTGGGAAAAGATTGGAAAAAGGGTGGGCCCAGGGCAAAATATAGATCTCAGTCAAATAAAAAAGGGAAAAGTACTCAGAGGGGTCAATTTCTAAAAGTAAAAACCCTTCCCGAAAACACTTTCCTCTCCCAAAACAATCCCCCTAAAGTCCTAATATTTATTAAAAATTTTTAATTTAGTTTTTTAAAATTTGCTATAAAATACCTTGTGCAAAACTAATACATAAAAAATTTTACTATCCAAATGGGCCTCTTTGAACGAGTTCATTTTTAAAAAAATAAAAACATTCTTGATAAATAGCTGAAGGGAGGGGAAATTTAAACCCCAAAAGCCCGACAATGTTTACGAAAATTTAAAATGATATTTTAAAAAAAATGCTCATATTATAATCAGTTTTTAAACGAACTGGAAATTTTTAAACCTCACAAAAAATTTCATTTAAAATTAATGGTTAAAAAATTTTAAAAAAAATAAAATTAATGAAGAATAATAGTGTTATTTTAAAATTTAAAAAAGAAACTCAAAATGTTTTACCCCGGGGGAAAACACACACTCGATACTAGCGTTTGATCAGGGGGGTGATTGAGTCCCCCCAATCCTTTTTTTATAATTATTTTATTATACACGATACAAATCGGGGCCGTGAATAATTTAACTAAAGAAAAAAACTTTCCACCGAGAACTTTTTAATTTTTCTTTTGGGAACAAATAAACAGTTTTTCCAGAATTAACGATTTTGTGATCTGTGTGTCCCGCGCGACCTCTTCCGGGTTAAAAGTGTATTCATTATGATAATATTATTATATTAAATTATATTATGCTTGTTTATTAAAAAAATGTTAAAAACGTTTTTCATTATGCTTTAAATGTTTGAGAATAGTCATAAAAAAAAGTCTTGGCCAAGTAATCCTTCAAAAATCTCTCCGTGGTTTTCAAATATAATAAAAACTCTTTTGCATGAAAAAAAAAGCAACAAAAAAACATAACTTAAAAATTCCCCAAATGAGAAAAAAAACAAAGAGGGTCATAACAACTGTACCAAAACAGAAGTTCAAACGATTATCACAAAAAAAATTACATCAATAATGTGAGTATTTCAAAAAAAACACTGTGATGAATTTTTACATAAATTTTTTTTGATTCTGGGTCGGGGGATTTGTTTTTTTTTTTCAAAGACGTAAAATCACTATTATGGGTTATAAAAACAAAAAAGTTTTTTTTATTTGGTTTTTTTAACAAAAAATATTAATTTGGTATTGAAGAAGTTTTTATTTTTGAGAGAGACATATCCCCAAAAAATTTTTATAATAAAAGTGCATTTTTTTTTAGTCGAAAGTATTTTGTTTTAATTCATTCCAGAGTAAACTAAATTTTTTTAAAACTTTTTTTCGATATGCTCGCGCCCCCTCCTAGAGGTATCGCCCGCACGCACCACAGTTTTAGAAACACTGGGCTTAAAGAAAAAATTATTTTTAAATTAAAAAAAAATTTCTTTCATTAATATATATATATATATATATATATATATATTTCAAATTTCCAATTGTTAATAAAATACTTTCAGTTCATCCATTCAAGTTGAAATAAATTTTTATAAACTTGTAGCGGATGACACATTTGATGTGAATACATTTTTTACAAATATTAATTCAGTCATTAAATTGAAAAATTTATAAATAGTAACAAACAAAACTAACAGTTCAGCAGCACATATAGAAAGGAAATCAGTTCGGTGTGTCCCTGTACCACAATGGATAGCTCCTTGGACCTCTAATCCAAAGGTTGCGGATTCGAATCCCACCTTAGATAGCATAGTTTCTAAGAATGTGATTCATTTTTACTATACCCTTTTATTAGAATAGTTAAATTTAATTAATGAATAAATAGTAACAAACAAAACAAAAATATATAACACCATGTATAAAAAGGAAAATGGAAAATTGCAAGGAAAATCGCTTTTTATTTTGTCACTTAATATTGTGATTCTGCAATTTGTATCTACATATTTATATTAATTGTAATTATTTAATAAAATGTAACTAAAATAAAACTTTTCTTTGTTGATCTAAGTAGGAATTAACTTAATTTTTCTTATATTACTGTTACTTGTTATTTATATAGATATGCATTATAATACATACTAAAATAATAACTTTTAATCTTTTCAGAGATTGTTGATTCGTAAAACACAGGAGGCTTAATACTCGTCATTAATAATAATCACTGTTATGTAATTAAATTAATGAAAATTCAGAATTCTTATTGACTTGGTATAAAAATTGGTGGAATAAAATATATACCAAATCGGACTTAACCTCTTTGTTTACTTGTGTATATTGACGTATTACTACCCCATACACTCTTACAGCTGTACAGTCCAGCTTTTAATGGACATAATCGAATTCAAATTGCAACATTAAAATGCGTCACCAGCGACAAATTAGCTAATGATTGGGTGCTCAAACATATGAAACGGTGGCTTTTGAAAATTTATCGAGTAAATGCAACAGTTTTTTAAAGGAATCAATTCTGTGTAATAAACGAGTAGCGACATTTCAGTAGTTATAATCGTGAGCTCTATAATAACTAGACATATATGCAAGCCGTCATAAGTGTGAATCTTGATTTACCCTACCCCCTAAACTCCATATTAGGCAATGATGAGAGATATTCCCTGTTTAATATGGCCGGCTCTCCAGTTCTCATGTAATATATTAAGTTGGATAACGCGCGAAATAATGTGTTCTCTTCGTTTAAACACAGTTTAAAATGCCTCATTTCTAATAAATGTAATATCTTGAAATTACAGAATAATGATACACAACAAAACAAATTTACCTTCGTTTTCTTAAGCTGTTATAAGCTAAATATGTTTATACTTCAGTTTATGCGGTTATTTGGCTCACCATCATCACAACATAGAAATTGAATCATTGAATCATATATATATATATATATATATATATATATATATATATATATATATATATATATATATACATATATAGGATAATCTGAATGATACGTGCAAACTTAAAAGGGGTAATTAAAGCTCATCCTGAGGAGCCATAATTACATATGAAATCATGGGGGAAGGGAAACGTAAACCTAGCAAGATAGAGACACACAAATAGTAAGGCCACAGCACACTATTTAGTTTAAACCGCTTTATTACACAAAAGACTAATAATAAATAAAAAGTATGACATAAAAGCATCATAGGTGGTGTTCGAATTTGAGGGCATTTTCATGTATGCACGCACGACTCCGAAGACGATTGATGACTCCGATTGACGGACATATTTGAAAATACCGGAGCATTTTATGGATCCTAGCACCAGTTCTCTGGGTATTTGTGGCACCCCAGAGGAGAAATCAGAAGATTTGAGAGGCCATGCGATGAGATCACCACGCCAATCAACGTTTTTGGAAATGCTTGGTCCAAGTGGTCACATACACCTTCCATAAGAAGATGGTGTCCCGTCCTGTTGAAACCACATGAGGCGCCGAACAGTTGCGGGGACACAGGTAAGCCGAACTGGAAGTACCTCCTGTAAAAAGACTGTGAGCAACTTTCCCCTGAAGTAGCTCCCTCACCGTCCTGCCTACCTAAGGGTGTGGGAGGAAACAAAGCATGACCAGAAACTTCCGTAATAAATCTTATTTATTATTATTCAAGCGCACTAATCAACCACAAATTAAGCCACAAGATGAAGCTTAGGCCGTAAAGGATATAAAGAAAGCAATAAACCGTAAGTGAATAAGCGCAAGTAAACATTTAAATTTAACCTAATCAATATTAGACTATAGATTCCCAATCCACTAAATTAGTATAGTCGTAAAATCCGTTCTTAGCTCACATTGTGTAAATCAATTGAATCTCACCTTAGTAACGCTGCAACAGATTATCCGTTCCTTTCCCCTACAATTAGGAGACTCTGACTTTATATATTGTAACTAATCGACAGATCAGAGTTTCTTCTTGAGAGGGATAGTTGTGAATTAAACGCGGATGCCAGCCTAAAGATTTCCTAAGAGGATTAGTGAAAGTCGCATAAAGACCCGTCACAAGACGAAATACTTGTGAATACTTGTGAGTCCAGTTGAAGCGGTAAATCGTAGCGTCCAAGTAAAACGTCTCCCACGATACTCGCCCACAAATTAACACTGAAGCGTTGTTGTGTGGCATGTGGTCGAAATCTTTGTGGGTTGTTTAATGCCCACATGTCGGATTGTAGGTATTGAACACCTCACTTTAAAAGATTGCTCCATAACAAAACAACATTAAACTGGCAAAGTGCATGTCTGCAGTACATTGGTTAATAAACCAATGTGCAAACGCGACACGTCGTGGATGATCATCTGGCTGTAATAACTTCAATATCTGCACATGGAAAGGATATAAGGCTTCACCCTGCATTACACGATGGACAGTTGTTTGTGATCTTCCGGTTGCATTGGCAAAAGCCCAAACATTGGTACCAAGATTTTAGTCCACAACATGCAACACGCAATTCTCCAATACAGCATTCGGGCTGTTCGCGGCCATTCAGTACTTTCAATCGGGGTTCAGAAAGGTCCATGTTCCGCCAGGTTCTGATACACTGGGGTGAAAGTTTGATGATTCGGTTGTCGCCTAGTTGGATATCTTTCCCCATAGAACCGAACAGCAGCACGTTCATTTATTTTGACTTGGCCATAGATGAAGTGAATATCCGCCAACTGTGCGTTGGTATAACCGTTCATATTCATCGCAGGTTGTCCGTTTCTGAAATGAGGAAACCACAAACACGATCACACGTGTCGGGCTCATGTATATTCGAAAGCTTGCATATAGCGCCATTTATTGCCTTCCGCCCAGGCTTTCTTATGTAATCATGACTCCTCAGGATGTTCTCTATTTCCTCTTCATGTCTGTACATGACATTTGGGGACCTCCTGTATATGAGGCCTAGTGGCCGGGTGTTGTATCGGCTTCCCCCAAACCCTAGGTCGGGGGTTTCTGGGTTGGAAGGGTCGACCCCCCCCCTTACACTGGGTTGATAAATTAGTACCATGCTTGTTTGGAGACTAAACACTGGATGTTTCTCTTCAGACAAACTACCTAAGGGAACATTTGCGCATGCACTTCAGAGCTCAAGGTCATGTATACTGAGTTGGGCACAATAGGCCTTGGTCTTCATGGGCTGTTGCGCTACTAAATTATATATATATATATATATACGAGGATTGGGCCAAAAGCCATGGCAACTATTTTTTTTCCCTGAAGATATTAGTCGGTTTGGGAAAAATGGACATAAAAACAGACAAAAGGAAAAGGTTTTTCTACATGTGTGGACAATGAATACCCACAAATATTGCCCCCTGGTATTTTTGGACAATATGCCTTCATTGTGCAAAAGAATGAAAACCCAAATTACCATAAAGTTAACATGAGAAATCTGGGCTTAAGACCTTCAATGTAGTCCCCCCTACTGTTTTACCCCCTGCCAAGGGTTGCTGATTACCATCACCCCCTCAGTTTTTGCCGCACCATGTGGGAATGGGGCCACCTGTTGGGCATAGCAATGTCCTCGTATTGTAAACCACCCCCCCGTCGGGTTTCCCTTTATCTTAGGAACAGATAAAAGTCAAAAGAAATTTCCCCCTTTTCCCCCTATTTTGATGAAAAGCTCCTGCTCAACACGGGTTACTTCCTCTCACACGCCCTCCCCAAACTGACTGATTTCACAGCCTGCGGGCCTGCTACCACTATAAGATCCATCTGTTGTTCTGCATACACACTTGCTGCAGAACTTCCACACACATATACGGTTGTGATCCGTTCCATATCCACAAGAAAAAAAGTAGTTGCGTTATCCCCCAAACCCTCTTACAATATCATATTTACTCAATCTAATTCCAGTTTTTAATTTTAAAAACTATTGATAATCGGGTGTGGCTTAGAAAATTGAAGGATAAAAGTTCGTGGGGGGGGACAATAACATCAATTACATGTTCATGTATGTATTTAAGAGTTTATAACATTGGTAAAATAAAATTATTATTCACTTGTTTTAAGTTGTCATTAAAATTTATTTTAATTTTGTAAAATTGGACATCAATAAAATTTTTTTAATAAAAAATTTTTGAGAATTTGGGGTGCCTTAAATCGTTGCGGGTTTTTTTAAATAAAAAAATTTGTAGTTAAGTCAACGTTGCAAAAGTGCCTTGGAATTTAAAAAATTGTATTGTATTTATAATACATTGTAATAAAAATCTAGGCTTTGGAGACTCAAGTTTGTTAAATAAATTTGTCAAATAAAAAACCATACAAAAGGGCGACATCATTGTATTTTAAAAAAGAAAATGTATATTAAAGTTAACATGATGAAAAAATAAAATAATTGTTTTAATATTTAAATTTAAGCGTCTTAAATACGTAGGCTTCTAGGAGTTTCAAGATTAATTTAAATCTTGAATTCAGAGCAGTGGGCCACATAGAATTTTTTTACGAAGTGTTTAACCACTTTAAAAATCAAGGCATTTATAATAAACTGTAAAGGTGTGCTTACTTTTATAAACGTGTTATTCTGCAACAACATGAACAAACCAAAAAATAAGAAAGAAAGAAAGAAACTTTTTCACTGGTATTATATCTAACTTTTTTATATAAAAGTATGAAAAAAGCATCATGAATGAAAAGCGATAGACTTAAAAGATTTTATTTTTTAAAATTCAAAAAGAGGGATAAAAAAAAAAAAAGCGGTACCTGAGAAAAGCACTAATTTGTTTGAAATCCCTTTTTTTTTTTAAAAACCGTTTACCATTGTCCAGGCATTTTTTTTTTGGTGAAGGATTTGGATTAATTATGGCGTAGATAATTATCAAGTAAACAAAAGGAATAATGACGAGTTGATTTTTTTTAAAAAATGAAATAAATGCTGGAAAGTGTAAAAAAAATATGGAAAAAAAATACAAGATATTGTTTTAATAATACTTACAACAGTATCTTTGCTTAGCATAATTATATTCTTACTCACTTTAAAAGGAAATACATAATTAATAATTTTAAAATAATGCTTTTCATATGCTAAAAATAAACCCTGTTAAATCTTTCTATTGTTAGCATTTTCAGCAATATTTTTTTTTATAAATCTTTTGAACAAAATTAACGTTTAAAGGATTTGATTACATAATGTTATAAAACAGAGGGTTTTGCTTTAATATGTGTTTTCTTAAAGATGGTTATGTGTGTGAGCTTACTGATAACTTAATTCATGCCATAGGATTTAAATCAACTTCAACGTTTTTCACCAAATTTAATAAATTTATAACCCTTTGTTACCAAAACAAAACCTGATCAATTCAGAAAAAAAAAAACAAATATGTCAAAAATCATTGATTAAGTTTTTAAAAAAGAGGGGAAAAAAAAAATTAGGAAAATTCTGAGTAAGTTTCACAAATTCAGTAAATAACATGGCTCATGCTATACATAACTTTAAAAAGGTTTAATGCTATACTAGTACGTACTATCTTAATGCTTGATAAGCAAGTTACTTTTGAGTATCAATAAAAATAACATAATTTTTATGTAACATTAAATGATAAAATGCAGAAATCGTTTTTAAGACACAAAATTTAAGTGTCTTCTGCCAAAACAATCTTTTTTAGAACAACTACTAATGAAATTCTAAAGGACTATTATAATAAAAAATAACTATTAAGAAAACATAAACAGAGAGATCTTAGATTTCTTAGATCACTTAGATTTCGATAGCAAATAATAATATTTTAAAGGTTTTACATATTGTGTGAATTACGTTATAATAAATTAAGTTATAAGAAATTGGACGAATTAATTATATAATTTTCTAGGATTAGTAAAAATTACATTTGTAAAAAAAAAATTGCATTTATGTATAAACATATCGTGTATGTATTTGACATATTTTCACTTATGAGTAGCTAGATTCGCAATTCTTTTTAAATTATTTATTTATTTATTTTGGTCTATAGATTTTTAAGCAGTAAATACAGTATTTTTCTGTAATGCATTTCTTAGGTATAATACAGAAATGGTTTATTTTTAAAATCGTTTAAATGTTACATATTTGTTTAAATGCATGATTTACAACTATTTTGTTTCGGACAGTAAAAACAAATTCTTTTCATTTCTCATATTACAATATTTGTTGTAAAATGAAACAAAATTTAAATATATATATAATATATATATATATATATATTTATTGATTTTTTTCATACATTTTATGATTTCTTATTGTATCACTTCTAAAGTTAAAATCTGTTGACATTCTCGAACAGACATACTATATATTTACAGTTATCTCTATTGTTACAAAATTTCGAACAGAATAGTATATATTTACAGTTATCTCATTGAAAAATTTTAGAAATAAAAAATTAGAAACTAAACTTAAATTTTATATAAATTTAAAATATTCATAAAATTTCTAAAAACATAATCTTTTTTTTAAAAAAAAATATATTGACATTTATTTTATGCAAATTTATAAAAAAGTTACAAGATATTTATCAACATCTAAAAATGATCTTTTATTTAAATCTAAAAGAAAAATATATATTTCAGCACTTAAAAGTTCACGTGATCTTAATTACTTCATAAATACAGCGAACATATGATGCTTTATTTAATAGGAAGTTAAAAGATTTTCAAATATATCTTTTAATATAACTTGTAAATTACGAATGCAAGTGTTTTATGAATAAATAATTTGTAAGTGTTTTGAAACCTTAAATTTATTTCCAATCCTTATTAAAATTTCTTATTACTTATCCCTCTCGATGCTATGAAAACCAGGATTCTAGAGCATTCCAACGTAGTACAGATCTACTTTGTACCAAAATTTCATAAAGCTTCTTAAAATGGTACATGAATAGAAATGTTTCACTGGGATTTTCTATCGGCGTATTTATAAATCTGTGACAAGCATATTATTACTAGTTTTTCACAATATCTAATGAAGCTTTGTAATCGCTTCAAAAGAAAGGAACATATATCTCCCAAGATCAAATTGCTATTTTTAGTATGGAACGCTTGGGTCTACAATTAGCTTCAAAGGAACAGTTACATGTGTCGGTCTTCGATGATAAATACTTGACGTCAGCTTACTTTTGGTTCAGTAAGAATAAAAAGTTGAAAACATTCTATTTTCTATTGCCGCCAAAGAAACGACCGGAATAAACCTTTGTCTACTTGCCAAAATTTTCTGCGCAGTTTAGAATGATATTTTCTTTTGTTACCAAGCAAAATGAGATAAAGGTTTATATTTCATAATTTAATTATGACGTTAGATAAGTTAGTAAAAAACAAAATTCTAATTCAAGTGAAGTTGGAAAAATACTGATTTCAAGGTACATATTATGTGTTGAAGATTAGGAATTTCTATCTGTCTGTATTTTACATTTTTTGAAATATAAATTAGCCACAAATAATAGAGCACAAATATACTTTTAATATTTAGATATATTTCTATATAGTTTGAAACATATACTTATATTTTGATTTATGTAATTAATCATATGGGGTTTTAAAACGTTTTTTTTTTTGTTTTTCTAAAGCTGATGCATTCCAGGCTTGTCTAATAGAATCCAGGTTTCTGTAAATCATATATACGTAATGAATACCCATAACTCTTTAAAATATAAATCGGAAAATATTACTTGTAATAAATGAGAATCTGTTGAGTTTTAAATAATAATTCCGCATTCAAGTTAGATGATTATTTTCCCATTACTTAAAATCTTAACAGCGCAAATATTTCATTATGTCAAAATCCTAGTTGGTAATCTTCAAATATAAACTATGAAGTGGCTAATTATATACGTTTTCTCAATATTGGTAACATATGGACAATCTATTAATGCGAAGTATTTTAAAGACAACAATAAACATTTGCATGCATCATTTTCTTTCAAAACCATGATGAAACTTTTGAAAGAATACCAGGTGTCTTCAAACACATCCGTAGCACACACTGTGTATAGATATCTTAAAATATATATAAGCATTCTGTTCATAACTCAAGTGTAGAAAGCATGGAATTTATGCTGTTACAAGCAGCTTACTTTTTAAAATTATTGCATCTATTTATTGTATTTGCCAGAATTGAAAATGGGCTTTTAAAAGACAAAGTCCTGCTGAATGGATATGGTGAATGGTATGCCCTTCATTCAATAGAGATTAATTACAATAATATAAAAAATAAAAAAATAAAAAAAAGATAATTTGAGGTAACTTACAATGCCGAACAAACGCGTTAAAATGTATTATTTAATAGTTTTGTATTAAATTGAATTATAATTTCACATAAGCGCATTTAAACAGTTTGTAAATAAAACAAAAATAGTTTAAATACTACTGACATAACAAATGATTTGTAACAATTGTTTATTAATGATTATTTTTTTCTAAAAATTAATATGCTATTTAAGTATGATAGCTGCTGTAGTGTTGACGTTATGGCCAATAATTTGTGGTCGGTTTTTCGCAAGTTTACGTCCCATACGACTGAAGACCAACCATGTAGAGAAGATGACGTGAGTTAAAAATCTGTGGAGGCTTGAAGTCCTGCAGCTGGAGTGATGAGGTTGTGTGTAGGGGTGCCAATTCAGGTGTCATGCTCGCTACTTTACCAAGATACAAAATTACGCGATCCGTCTCCAACAATCTTCGTTTTGTTTTATAGTGTGATGTTAATAAACTATTTTGCTCATTCAGAGTGAGTGAGTGAATATTAACGTCACACTGTTCAGCTACACGAGGGCTTTTGGTGACGGATCTCGTAATTTTAAACCATAGTCTTGTGACGAGGACGACACCTGAGCTGGCAGCCCTCTCCTAGCTACCACACCACACTAACGAGAGGACGTTTGAGCTCTCGACATGTTTAACGTGCATCGCTCCCCTACACGCGGGTATTTAGTGGTACTGGGCTCGAACACACGACACGCCTGTCATGTTTCGATGCCTTGACTACTGGGCTACCGTGGCCCCTTTTCTCATTCAGAAGTAATATCCTGAAATAAACAACACACATATTTTTCAAGGGAGATTTCAGGGTCGAAAGGCCACTATTCTCGTATCATATCTCAATAAGCCACCAAAAATAATCTTTTGATTTTGCCGATTTTGAAAAAGAAGAACAAAAAGAACAAAAAGAAAAATAGTAATACAATAAACTATTGAATTAATCATTAGCATTGATTAATAAAATAAATTGTTAATGACAAGTTTATAAGTAGTTAATACAAGTATAGCACGTAATTATATTTTACATGCTATATCAATAAAATAATCAACAATCATAAAAAAATCAAAGGCTATGAACGAGAAGGGAAGGCGATCACATGGTCGATTGCTGTGTGCGTCACTGTGTAAAAATTTATAATAACTTGCATTATAATATTTTAATATTTTTTATCAGATTGATTTAACAAATATATACAAAAATTTTCCTACAAAACCATAAATAATTAAAAAATTTAATTAATAATTTTAAGCTTAATTTCTGAACCATGACTCAAATGCAACAGAACAAATGATTATTGCATAAGTTTAAATACAGAATTTTTTTTTTTTTTAAATAAAAACTAAACTAGAACTAAACTCAGTGGTGCAACGGACCATGACAGACAAGCTTAGGCCTACTGCAACCATCTCAATTTTTGCGACCTTGAGTGCTGAGATGTATGAGCAGATGTTCCTGACAAGTGGACAGTCTGACGTGAAACATCCAATGTTTAGTTCCAAAGCAAGCTTGGTACTCATGTATCGACCCACTGAAGGGATGAAAGGTTGGGTCGACTTAACCCATCCCGGGGTTTGAACCCAGGACCTGTGGCGTGGAAGAGAGATGCACGACACTCCGACACTGGGTGGTGTAATTTTAACATAAATATAAATTATTATAACAAAAGGATAAGACACCGGAAAATGTCACACAAAAGTTATCCAATGTTTATACCCAATAATATCTATTTTTTAAATGACATTCTCCTATGGCGCTCAATAAAATGACATTTAAATACAAAG
The DNA here is from genome assembly GCA_019973955.1 of Trichonephila inaurata madagascariensis. Classification (NCBI taxonomy): domain Eukaryota; kingdom Metazoa; phylum Arthropoda; class Arachnida; order Araneae; family Nephilidae; genus Trichonephila; species Trichonephila inaurata. The sequence goes on along the minus strand of BMAV01002045.1, from coordinate 6,815 downwards.
AAATGTTTGTCAAAAGTCCTATTCACACAGACAAGGATAAAAGTCTTCAAAGGAAAACACACGATCATAAATAATGCCTAAAATAAAGTTCCTTCAGGAAATGTTTCTCCCGACGGGCGACAGATGGCGTCGTTTGTCAGGACAAAGGTGACTTCAAATGATAGCCAGGGGCTGACGGTCAGAGGCTAACGAGGTGATTTGTCCAGCGTTCTTCTACTCTCGGGACCTTATCAGAACTCTCTCAGACCGAAAAAATGTTTTGAGCGTGACGTCATGAAGGATATTATTGTCACGTGACGGAAGTTAAGCATAGATGGTTTCCTCCAACTCTTCCAAAGAAGTGTTTACTGACATTTTTTCCACCGCAAGCTGATAAATATAACGAAAGAAAAAAAAAAATTAGAAAACGATTGGGTTTATTTTTTTCTTTGTTCCTGTCTTCAACGGATTTTTTTAAAAAAGAATAATGATTGAGATTGTATTTTTAATATGTTGATTAAATGTTGAAAAATTAATCTTTTTGTTTTGTGTTGCATTTTTTTTGAATATGTCAAATTTGCTGGAAATATGATGTCACTTGCCAATTAAATATATTGTCTTTTTAATCATTAAATGTTAACTGTTACACGTGAGCCAAAAATGTTTACTTTTTATGGAAAATGTATTTGTGGAAAAATGTTTCCTGTTTTTGCTTAATTTTGATTATTCAATTTATATGTCAAGTATTTAATATGCGATGATTTCATAATTAATATAACATGATTGATTTTTGAAATAAAATGTAAATCCTTCCCTTCTAAGCAAACAAATTTTCCATACTCAAGATTAAATTAACAACACTTTATTACTAGTTTCTAGTCAAAATGTCCTTGCTTTAGCATAAAGTACTTACAAAATAGCTTCATGTTTTGCAAAATCTCTACTTTTTTTCACAAATTATATCATTAACTTCGAAAATTTTTGACTCTTCTTTGACAATAAAAGGCTTTCCATATTAGCATACTAGTAATTGGACACATGCAATAATTTGATGTAATATGTAATTGTAATAAGTAATATGCATTGTTATATAAGTATAATTGAATATTCAAAGTATTTTAGTAAGTTTGAATAAGCCCCGTAATTTTTTAACCATGAAACTTAGAATACTGTGAATTTCCTTACGTCAATTTTCGCAGTATCGATATAAGTGGGAGAATATCCAAATAAGTGCACAGTTGATTTAAACCAGAATGTAGAAAAAACATTTTTTCCAAAATAGCATTTATTTATTTGTTGTGTCAAAAAAGTTTTATCATTTTTCTCTTAAAAATAAATCGCCACATACTATCATGTTTATTATCCCAAACCTTCTATTCACCGTATTTCATATTATATATGAATATTGTACATATATAAATTAGATTCGATAACTGGACTAAACAGAATTTTTTAAATTTTGCTTTTTGTCTCTGCACACTACCACATATTCCATTCAAAGTATTCTTTGACTAAATTAGGTACTGTTAAATTATTTATTCGTTATTTTATGTTATGAACCTTCACACTAAAACATTATGGAATAAGAAATATATATTTTTCAGCATTTAATTGATTCAATAGATTCTGTACAAAAAAAAAATAATTTGTGAATTAATATTGATTAAAATATAAATTTTAAAATGTAGTGTATGTTTTTCTCATTTAGAAGAATTTCTTTCACTTTCTTTCTTTTAAAAGATATCACATGTTAAAGATATCCTCGTGTAAAATGATACCTCACTCCTAAGTTAAGCGTTGCGATCCTCAGAGGTGTGGGACCTGAATTACTAACCAGGCGTTGTCATGATCTTAAAATGATTTATTAGGATCTTAAATCTTAAACACTAACAATGATATTATATTTTATATTATAACTTAGCGGATCTGAGGTTTGGTAAGACACAATACGTATTACCAAATAACGCGATCTTAACCACTATATTTATTTTCCCGTCTGTATAATCTCTGTTCGGTAAGTCAAAGTTACAATATATACTAGAATGATCACCTTAATCTCTTGTTTAATCGCAATCCTCTCGTATCCTTAATATCTTTAGATAAACTCGCGTGGAATTGGATCCACCTTGATTAGATCGTTCTGCCACGGATAGCTTCACGCTCAACGACGGCATTCTTCTCTTCCTTTAGTTCACGCGCATAAACCAGGCTAGCATAATCACTTCCCAATAGGTCATCCGCTTACGTTAAGCTTCTGCTATTTAAAAGATTCTTAATTTGCATAATCATGCTTCGCTTCTGTATTTGGTTGGACAGAATTTGCCTTTTTCGGGTCCAAAGAGCCCAAGAGGAGATTTTAGTAGAAAACGCGATGAGTCCGTCACAAGCATATATTTAAATTATTGTTGAAAATATGTAGAAATATAGAGTCGCTGTCGGCTAAACTTCAAAGTTTCCCTCCCCAAACTAATTTGGGGTTGTTTTTCACACAGTGTTAATTGAAATTTAACTACCACTTCCTTATCATTAAAATGTGATATGCAGGTTAGGTTTGACATATAAAGTCATAGTCCCTTCTTTTTGAATCAGACTACTAATTCAATAACTTTTTAGTTGATTATATGTGTTTTTGACTTTTTCTTTGTGTGTTTTATGTTATGTCGACAACTCTAATGTGCGGTCAAATCACAATCATTCGAGTACAGAACCCTCAAAGTTGGATAGTCAGGCTTTAAGGAAGGACCATTTCACAGATTTTTTTCATGGTGTATGTTGTTCAATAAGACAAACCGAATAAGTGACCATTATTTCATGTAAATTTAGGTGTATGTTTCACAGTGATGTTCAGCCACTAATTGGAACATTTACATTTTTTTCAAGAATCATTCCCAATCATTTCCAAATAAATGAGTATTAGTTGATTTTTCAAACTAAGACTAGCAAATATGTCTTCCATCAAATCTCAACTCCCCCTAAATGATTTGGAATTTTACGAACCCCTAAAGTATTTGAGCAACTCAGAAAAGTTATCCATCTACTTCAATAATCTGTATTTTTAAAACTCAGTTTTGAAATGGAGAAAATCAATCCCAGAATTTTACTGGAGAGCATATCAGTTTCAAATTGAATAACAGAAATTTGAGGATATTTTTTAGAATATGTAGAAAAATTTGTAATAAAACAGATATAAAAATGAGTTTTTGTATAATAATATTTAAAACTAAAGATTTCTTAAATAAAGAATTTTTTTTTCTACTTAAAGGAGAATTTATTGCTTTGCCAATTGATTTAGAAAATTTTAAAAAGAGAAAAATCATTATAATTATATAATTATTTATAATTCCTACATTGTTATAATTTAAATATATTTACAGTGCTAATTTAAATGGAAGTTCTTAAATGTTACATTGCAGATCACAATATATATATATATATATATATATATATTTAGTGACTATTTAAATATAATCATATTTTGTACATTAAATAACCTGTAATATATATGCGCTAACAGTATCGAAAATATGTTAGGAAATTTAAATAATGGATTATTAAAGTAATTTTAGTCAACATATTGTGGGCTACAAAGTACATATTTCTTGTCATACAGACCCAATTCGTTAATTTAGATCGAGCAAATATTTATAATGAAGTTAACATAGATACGTTAATTGCACCACATTTCACAAAGTAATTGTTTCTTCCATTATGGAAATTACTTTAAATGGAGTTTAACCAAAATTGTAATTACTCCAACTCCATTGATACTAAGTTTTGGTAACATTCGCCCAATTAATTAATTAGATTTAAGGAATTTATTTATTCAAGTTTTTTTTTTACGTCGAATAAATGGACTAATTATTATATTTTATTTTTAAATACAACTTTTGTTTATATAAACCATTGAATGTTAAATCACATTTAATTTGAGAGTCCAAATTTAGAGGAAATGGATATGAAGAAATTCAGATAAAGCTTCGGTGCAATACCTGAACAAAAAATGAAATTGAGAGTTCCGAGATATGTACCTATTTATTCTTAGAATAATACACTAATTAAAACAAACCAAGTTCCCTTTTTTCTAATGACTGAAATTAATATTTACATGAGTTTTTATTATTTTTCCTATTATGAATTTGTATAATATCTTATTTGCATGCTATGTTAATCATATATGTACATACCTTCCTAAGGTAAAAATAATCGTGAAACAATAACATCCGAGCTTCAATAATGTTCTGCTTTAAACTGAACAATATTTGTCTTGAAATAGCTCAATAATTATAAATTGTACTGATACTCCACTAGTAGGACATTCACTATATAACCAAAGTGTTGCACGTTCTGTAGAATTTTAAATTCATATTGTAAATGAAATTAATAACATAATTATAAATAGTTGTATTTATAATTGCATTTATAGTTGTATTTTTGTATTCTTAATTCATAATAATTAAAATTTTATTGAAATGATTTTAAAATATGCATGTTTAAGCTATTACATCACATACATTTTTCATAGTTTGCAATTTATTAATTTTATAGAATTTTACGATGACTTTTAAGATTTCTTTCATTTAATATCGTAAGTAAAATGTAATATTTGATTTAGTTACAATGTTTATTAATAATATATACTCAATTCTCACGCGTTTATCCCTCTATTTCAATTATTCGATTAAATTTATTTTTATATTTTCATTTTTTCTTTTACTCAAATTCATATTTTGAGTTAGTACAGTACATTTATTTTTTCTAAAAACACTTGTAGTAATTATGTAGTTTTAATGTGAGTTTAATCAATTTTAGACAGTAAATTGAGTGTAAAACTTATGTCTTGCTTTCTTCGAAATGTCGAAGTACTTCAAAACACCTAACAATCTGAAAAGAAAACAATATTTTGGGAAACAGAATTAGTTTTGTCAAAGCTTATAAAACAAAAGTTTCCTGTTTTATTTCTCTTAGGTCTAAAATTCATGCTTTCCAGACAGCAGAACACTTAAACGATAAGTAAAAATGAACTATAAAGTTTTAGGAGGATTTTGAAGAACAATGTTTATATCGAGTTCAAAAGTCGTAAGTTCATAAAAATCTATCAGAAAAACTCAGAATACTTTCAAACTTATACTCTTTCTTACTTAATTGCCAAAACTGGGCATGGAACATAAATATTTTACTATTCTCTAAGAGTATCTTATTTCGCAAAGTCTACAAGTTACGAAATTCTAAAACAGTAAATTACGCTTTTATCACAGAGCTAAAATAAATTTTCTAAGAATATACTGTATAAAAATCATTATTTGTTATAAAATTTTAGCCATTTTTAGACTCCTACGAGAACGAGACCATATACGAAATTTTATTAATAGAATATAAATTGCGATGTAAAATTCTGAACTACGGAATAAAAAGTTATTTTTATTACAAAATTGGCCTTTTGGAATACCGTTTTACTTATTAACTTAATGCATAAGATTCAGAAAATTTAAGGCATCCGACTACCTATGGAAACGTGATTTTTCAAAAGCGAGCAAACGAATCTATCTATTCTCCCCCCCCCCCCCCCCCCCCCCCCCCACACACACACACACACACACACACACACACACACACACACACAAAACACACCACACACACACACACACACACACACACACACACACACACACACACACACACACACACACACACACACACACACACACACACACACACACACACACACACACACACACACACACACACACACACACACACACACACACACACAAAACACACACACACACAACACACACACACACACACACACACACACACACACACACACACACACACACACACACACACACACACACACACACACACACACACACACACACACACACACACACACACACACACACACACACACACACACACACACACACACACACACACACACACACACACACACACACACACACACACACACACACACACACACACACACACACACACACACACACACACACACACACACACACACACCAAAACCCCACACACACACACACACACACACACACACACACACACACACACACACACACACACACACACACACACACACACACACACACACACACACACACACACACACACACACACACACACACACACACACACACACACACACACACACACACACACACACACACACACACACACACACACACACACACACACACACACACACACACACACACACACACACACACACACACACACACACACACACAAAAAAAAAAAAAAAACACAAAAAAACAACAAAAAAAACAAAACAAAAAAAAAAAACACAACAAACCCCCCAAAAATCCTTTAAAAACACACACAAATTTAAAATAAACAAACCCAAAACCTAAATTAATTTTGAAAATTCGTTTATTTTTGAGTTTCACCGTTTTTTAAGATTTTTTTGAAAATTTTACCCCAAATTAACAAATGGGTAAAATTTTGGGAAAAAGATTAAAAATTTTAAAAACCCTTTTCCTAGGGAAGGTCGGAATTTTAAAACACAAAAATTTATTATTAGAAGATTTTCATAAAAATAAATGTTTTTTAAAATAGTTTTTTTATTTTTTCCCAAAAAATTTTTTAAAAAATGTTTTTTTTTTTTAAACAATTTTTTTTCCCTTTTTAATCAAATGAATAAATTTGAAACATATTGTATCTTTTAAAACCTTATTTTAGCGTAGTGGATAATTAAAAAAAATTTTATTTGGCCTTTCAATCTTTGAGATTTTTTTTTTTTTAAAGGCCTTTTTTTGTAAAATTAAAAAATTTAGTTTATAAATAAAGTG
>BMAV01002044.1:434789-461385 GCA_019973955.1 Trichonephila inaurata madagascariensis | reverse complement strand
ATACGAATAAGGAAAGATTACTTTCATTTGAATGTTGTATAGAATGGGGCTTAACAGCAATTGATTCTGTGAATAAAGTAGAAAACATAAAATATTGAAAAGTGGATTACAAACCTTACTCTTGAAAATTAAATTTTTTATTTCGATAGGTATGGTTTTACTAATTCTATAATAAATAAAAAGTTATTTATTCTATAATAAATAATAATTTAATGTAATAATTTAATTCTATACAATAATTTTATTTATTCAAAATGAATAATAATTTAATGTAATAATTTAATTCTATACAATAATTTTATTTATTTTATAATAAATAATAATTTAATGTAATAATTTAATTCTATACAATAATTGTATTTATTCTATAATAAATATAACCTATTCATAAGGCTATATGAAATTATTTTAAACCACGCAAGTCATTTTCTGCAATTGTAGATAAAATAGCTTGTATAATAGATTAAATACAGGGGCGTAGCTACCACCGTATCAGTGATACAAGATCCCCAAGCTACAAAGGTTCCTACCAGTGGCCCACACAAAGGGCCCCGGATCCGAATCCCCCCCTCAAAGCCCTTGAGTTATTTTTTTTCTTGATTGATTATAATCCTATGAATATAGTACGTAAAAAAATTTTACGAAGAAAGAAAGTTAATTAAGAATTTGTTATTAATAATTAATTTTATTAATTAATGTGAATTTTTTACTGTTTCTTGTTCCCGAAATTCGACAAAATCGGAAGAATATGTTGGGCGGCGTATTGGAGCAGGATACGAGAATGGTGGATTTCCGACCCTGGACCCCCTCCCGCTTGAAAAATTCCCGTGTGCTCCACTAGCCCCAACATATGTAAACAAAAATTGTAAAATGTAATCTAGCCAAATTAACAAAGCTCCTATTTTCAAAAAAAGGACTCCTAAGGAATTTTTTATACGGGTCCCCCTCAGGGCTACCCACGCCACTGATTAGATAGCAAAAGAATTACAAAGGCTGAGTTATTTAAATTAACGTTAATTTTCCAGAGCAAAAAGAGAATTATTGGTGTTAGAGAAACTAGATCAAATATTATGTGATCAAGTCACTAGAATACAATCTAAATTGGTATCATAATTATCTGTCACTGTAGACCATGTAAGGATTTTAAAATCTAATCATGTCCAACGTGCTGTAACTCCCATCATTCCAAACTCTTACGGAATTAGATTTCTAATCAGCTGCTCGAATTGAGTATTGTAGCCCGTAAAGTATATTATCATGAACACTTAGCTACTGTAACCCATAAAATATGTCAAAAATGTCCTAACGCCATCGTATCAGGGTTGCGCAGATAATTAAACAGATATATCACTCATTAATACTGTTTTTAGAGCTGTTACTGAAAAATAAAAATAATTTTTTTACCTTAGTTGTTTTGGTTCAAAATTAAAATTAGGAGGCTAATGAATTCCCTGAATATGACTTATATTTATATTGACTTTTTCCATTTTCTAAGTGCATTATTTTCAGGGCTTCCATGAAAATAAGCTTTGCCAGAATTATGTCACTACATATTTAATGAATTCATTTCTTGAACCAACATTGTTTCAACTCTTCCAGACTTTTCATTACACAAATTTACAATTTATTTTCATTTGTAACACTTGGTGGAAGAGTTTCATTGGCTCTTGATAAATAGCGGCCATGTTATTCAATTCAAAGTTATGCGATAGGTAAAAATTTGTTTTTAATACCGTTTTAAGCAAGTTAGAATTATTTCGATTATAAATTCTTGGTAAATAAAACTTTAATATTTTAAAAATATTTAAAAATTAACATCTCAATAGATGCATATAAAATATATTTCCCAAAATGTGTTATAAATGATTTTGTTAAGCCTATTCCTGCCAATAAAGTACAGTAGATGAGTAACAAAATCTTACATTAATGTGATATAAACGTTCACATTAACAAATCAATTAATTTGATAATTTCTTATTCATCCATTATGCTATTTTCTGATTTCAATAAAGGTTTAAAATCTTAATTTTAATATTTATTCCATTCTGTTCAGTCATTAAACGAAATTTTGAGATGTGATTCGATTTTTGCTAATTTCATTTTATTACAAATAATTGAAACTCTTTTAGTAGCATTGATTCGTATAAAAATTACTTATAAAAGTAATTAAAAACTTTTGCATATTCCAAGCTCAACAACAGCAACACACACAAACATAAAATAATCTATACAGCTACTAATTTCTTTGTAACATAGCAGAAAGTCATTGAAAATATTAGAAGAAAGTGTTAACTAATTTTAAAAATATTGAAAAGCAAAAATGATGACACTTATACGCGAATCCATTCAATGTTCAGGTTACACATAAATAAATTGGCAAGTTTCTGGTGAAATATAAAATTCACATCTGTCATATGGATAATTTTATTTAACTCCTAATGATCCTTGAAATTACTAAATATTTTTTTCATAAATTAATTCTCTCGTTTCTTTTCTTATTTAATAAAAAAGCACGGGAAATAATTTAATTCAAAATAAATTTATCTATATTTTTCTACTCCGTTAAAAATATTAATTATAGATATAGAATTCAAATGTCTCGCTTTAAGGTATCCGACTACTTGCGACAACTTTTTTTAAAAAAAATTGATATATGGGGATATTTTTGTGTTTTTTAGATTAATCTAGTACATTTTAAGAAAAACATGCTAAAACTAAGAAGAGAAAAAGAAATTATATTATTACTAATATGGGTAAAAATTTACAAAAAATTACATAAACAGGGTCCATTTTGTACAAAAAGTTTAAGAACAAATTTTCAATTCTTCAATCTTGATGTGTTGCTTTAATCATAATCAATCATAAAAAAATCATATAAATTAAATCATAAAAAAATTGTCAATTTTTGGAGAAATTTACGATTTTAGGATAGTCGGATACCTTAAGCAAATTTGCAAAATTCATCTCCTCTCAATATAATCTTGATACAGAGCTTTACAGAAAAAGATAAGCTAAATATTATTTTGTGCATTAATTGAATATGAATGCAGCATGAAATAAGTGTTAATTTTTTTAAAAAAATTCCACGCTTTGTACCAAAGCAATTTGGTGACACATTCGGAAAATATTTCATATCAACCGCTTTTAGTACTTTTATTTCTCATCATCAATGAACATTTATCCGATTCAAGTTGACTGTTATGTTTTAAGAAAAGATATAATTAACAAAAAATGTGCTAGGAACAACTTCGGTTCATGAAAGAGAGAGAATCGTACTTCTCTCCGTATACTAAATATATATTTCCCATAAATATTTACCACAAAAAGCTGATAAAACAAGGCTTGGAACCGTAATTTTTTTCTCGTTTCGGTTCAACTACAAAAAAATATATTGGTTCAGTTCCGAATGAATAAATTTATTGTATGTATATTCTTATTTGAACTAAAAATATAATTTTATCGTCAACAAAAAATGTAATTCTATCACAATTTATAAGATTTAGTTCTTTTTTAATTGGTACACTATGTCGGGGGTCTCCATCCTCCAGGCCGTGGACCGGTACAGGTCCGGTGACCAAATGGTACCAGGCCGAATAAGGAACATTAAATTAGTTTTATTTTATTTACTGTGGTGTATTTCTCTTGGGTTGGTACGACTTTCCAAAAAAATTACTTTATATTCTATGTTAAATCACTTTATATTCATTTTTTGGTGTAACTGTATTTTTTATTCTGAAGGTATATTTAAATACAGTTGAATTAAAATGGTTATGTCATAAGAATCTAAAATATTAACAATAAACGTCCTCTTCCTCTCAGCGAGCCGCTGTAAAATTATCAAACTTTGACCGGGTCGCGGTGATTAAAAGGTTAGGTAGCACTACACCATGTGAGAATTGATACAATTAACCAGTATATACAATAGGAGCAGTGAGCAGGGAACGGTGAGCAGCATAGGCATAGTTACACATTATCAAAATCGTATTTGACAACCAGGTTTGTGATTCTGATTTGTCTATCAACATCTGCGGAGGATTGTATGCTGAGATGCGAAAAATAAAAAAACTCAGACTGATATTTTTCTTAAAAAATCATCTATATTTCTAGTTAATCAACTGAATTAAATCTGCCTTCTACAAGTAGTTTCATGCGATACTGAAACAGAAAAGTACTAGTGAACATCAAAACAGGTAATCGAGAAGCAATGTATACCATATAATTATACCAATGTATACCAATCAACCATATAATTATAATAATTATAATTATATGGTTGACGTTATATTAGAAAATATTGATAGGTTGGTTACAGTAACAAAATAATTGAAGATATATCGAGAACCGAAGAAAACCGATATTTTTTTTCGGTTCAGTTCCGGTTTTCAGTTTTTGGTTCACTTCCGGCTTGAAGCGCTGGATGAAACTATACCGTATATTTTATTCATAACTCTTCATACAAATAGCAAAACTAAAAAAACATTTTTTTTTACCTAAGTATTTTGAAAAATGATATGTTTAAAATAAAATGCTAATACAATTTCGAACTCTTTTGACACCTAAGTTTAAAATAGGTAGCTTCAATATCAATTTTCTTTAAATATATCTTAATCATGTAAAGTAATCCTTTTTAAGAAAACTGTCAGATAAAGCTGAATAGAATATTTTAAAGGATGAAAAATGGTACAGGACTTTTTAACCTGTGAATTATCATTTCAACTAAATTCTTTCATAAAAGTCTCAAAATAAATTGCTCCACACCCCTTTTATTTATCGTAAGATGGATATAGTTTACGAAATTCAGAATTGGTAAATGTTAATCATAATGTTCATAATGATAAAAAAAAAGATGAGTAAAGGGAAAAAAGGCAGCGATACGTTCATTCGGTTATGAAACAGATGATAATTACATCCAAAACTAGATTTGTGTAATCAAGTGAGCGATTATGTCATGGCTGTGAAAAGGCACAAAAAATTCCGGAAATTTGAGCTCAAAAAATAGATTATCATTCTTTGCATATGACCCGAAGAAGCAAAAAATAATAATAATAAAGGAACGTTCCGCCCAAAGGAACGGGATAATTAGGAAGATGGTAATCGGAAATAGCTCCTCACTCCTGCAAAAACCGGAGTAACGATATAAACTTCATCAAATTCATTTCTTTCCTCAGCTTTGAGAGTTTTAATTACAGCTCAGGCGGCCTGAAGACTCTCGGATGGTGCACCAAGCGTATATTCTCGTAATTGATTTGTTTATACTCCACGAAAAATAAATGTCTCATTCCCGAAATAGGGACAAATACACTCTTAATTTATTGTCCTCGTAGAGTTTGATCAATCACTGGTATTAGACCATTGAGAGGGAAAAATGTCAAAAAAAAGACCCCCTTCCCCTCTCCTTTCTAAAGGAAGCAAAATGAAAACTTAAAAACACGATTTTTTTTACAAAGTCGTTCTCTTAATTGTGTCGGGTCTTGAAAAACTTAGGGCTGCTCCAGTCTTTTTATCGATTGTTGAATTATTGTTGAAACCACTGGTATATTGGGTATTTTCAATAGTTGTTGCGACTAGTCACCCACTGGAAATACTGAAGGGGTGGGATACTCCATGAAAGCGACACTTCAGGTTTTCATGCGTCGTTTGCGATGACAAATTTGGATGATCATTACTTGACACCGTCCCCATAATCAGGATGAACAAAATATCTGAGCTAGGATCTCCGCTGCAATTTTTTTCTTCTGCTCAGCTCTTGATTATTAATCGAAAAGAGCAGTGTAAATATACAGTTTACGCTTTCTTCGCTTTATAAATGGAAACCTCAATTGGAATATCTGTTTTTTTTTGTAAAGATTTTCTTTTCTTTCTTTTTTTTCTCTGAATATCTCCTCCAGAATTGTGTGGAGAAAGCTAATCGATAAAGAAAAAGAAATAAACATTGGCGTTTTGTGAGCTCAAAAATAATTAATCACATAATTCGGTGCGTTAAAATAAAATTAACTTAGTTCCTTTAACTTACGCTTTGTTTTAATTTGCGCAAGAGATAATTATAATCATCTTCAGAGTTCTGCTCTTTTTTTTTTCCTTTAATTTTTTTTATGATCATACACATTTACTTATAAAAGGATATTGGATATGAAAAACTGTTTTGAAAATTTTTTTTACCACTTTCAACTGTAAAAAGATATAAAAAGCAAATATATGAATTACATTTAGGTTTTTTAAAATATTCAATCAAATTTAATGACCTCAATTTCTGTCTTCTTATGAAGCACTTCGTGTTTAAAATATAAAAAAAATCCAGGCACTATAAAACAGTGGTTTTTTTGGTTTGACTATTACGAGAGCAAAATATTATCTTTCATAAATTTCTTTTATTGGCATTTGAAATCACTGTTTATATATAAAAAAAAAATAGTGAATAACCTGTTCTGTGTAATGATTTTATTTTTTCATATTTTTTTTCTCAAATTTAATTATTTATACACTAACCATTTTTTTAAGTACGAATTAATTGTCCCAATCACTTGTTTTCGAAAATTAATTCATTTGTAAATCATTAAATTATGATATTAAAAAGAAGTTCTGATAAAGAGAGAAAATTATACGTAAAGTTGTAACAGAATTTAGATTTTTGAAGCAAACATTAGTGATTGATTAGGTTAAAAATCTACAGCTGAATCATTTTAGGTAACTTATAACGTAAATATTTTTGATACATAGGATAGCACTATAGCACTTCAGCAGAGTACAATGAAACCAAAATTAAAAATTAAAAAGACAAGTTTTAAAAAGTTCAGTTAATAGTTAAATTTGTTGATATTTACTCTCGTATTAAGATTTCATTGTTTTTATAATAGGATAATTTTTTTTTACTTAAACTATTTCTTCAGATGCTCATTTGATACAATATTTTGATAACTTTATGGTCTCTTGATTTAAGGTGCTTGAGTATATAATAAGTGAGTATAGTATTAAGTGATTAGAAAATAGCAGATTAAAATCTACAATTTGAATAACAGAAGCTTGAAATATGAAATGAGGGTTTTGAAAATATGTAATTTTAAAAAAATTAAACCATTATATAATTTCTAAGACATAACGTTATTAAAGGAACTAAGATTAACTGAGATTAAAAATTATGATGTTTATTAATTTTCTATTTAAATCAAACCATGTTAATTTACATAGTTAATAATTCTCTGGGAAAATAAACAACTGCTATGTATCTGCAAGAACCGAATTTTAACTAAATAATTTAATCTCTTTGTGTGTTGAATTTTCAGAAATTATTTTGAGGAGATTTGAATGAATGAGAATATTTGCAATGAATTTCTAGAGGCAAATTACATTTTTTCTTCCTCATTTACTGTCACTCAGTTCACTCCTCTTCGATCACTTTCGTCTGTACTCAGTTGTTCTCAATAATCGATCGATTGATTGTTTATTAGTGTCGCACTTAGAAACAACACGATACTATTGGCGATGGACCTCGTAATTTCAAGCCATGGTCAAGTGATGTGAAGAACTCAGTTTATGAGAGGCTATTAAGGTACCCGACTACCTTCGGAGCCGTGATTTTACAAAAGTGCACAAACGAATACTTTGTTTCAATATTAGTGTCACTTAGATTAGAATATACGTATAAGGTTTCAAGAATATTATTACAGTAAAAAATGATTTAAATGCAATTTTTTGGCAAAAAATGAACATAGAATTATCTATTTTCAAAACATTTTCCTATGAAAAATGCTTCTATAGTAATAATATTTTGCCTATATATAGCTCAGACATCTGTACGTAACCAAAACTAGGTTTTTTGAATTATATAACTTTGAAGTAGATTTATCCATATTTTAATGCATTAGAGTAAAGAAATTTTAACAAAAAAATGCCGGTTTTTATTTTAATCGATAGTAACTCTAAAAATAATGCGAATTTTTCAAAAAAATCCTAGTTCAGACTCTGTAGAAAAGTATCAGCTGTAATAAATATATAATAAAAAATATATAAAAATGCTTCAATAATAACAATATTTTGTGTGTGCTTATATAAAACAAAGATTTCTCCAGAGGGCCTGAACTAGGATTTTTGTAAAATTCACACTATTTTCAGAGTTACAACCAATTAAAATAATTATCGGTGTTTTTTCTTAAAATTTCTCCACTCTGTTGTATTAAAATATCGATAAATCTACTTCTAAGTTATATATTTCAAAAATCCTAGTCCAGGCTCTTTATAGAGGTCGGAGAGATATATATAAGCAAAATATTGTTTTTATTGAAGCATTTTTCATAAAAAGAGAATGTTTTGAAAATAAGTAATTCTATGACCATTATTTGCCAAAATATTGCATATAAATAATTTTTTTAGTATAATAATATTCTCTCTCTCTCTTAAAACAATTTTATATATACATTCTAATCTAAATGACACTAAATATCAATAAGAAAATATTTTTTGTACGATTTTGAAAAATTGTGGTTCCGATCGTAGTCGGATACCTTTTCTTTTTTTTTTTAACCATAGATTAAATGCAAAACAGATAAATAGAGACCTATTAATCTGAATAGTCATATTAATTCTAAAAATCACTGATTCTTGTTTAGACGAATCAATCTCAACATTTTCTTTCCAAAATTTGTTTTCTGACAAAACTACTTTAAAAACATTAGTTTCTTTTACCCCTGAATTAGTTAAAAAATGTGGATCCACCTTCTCCTCACCTCACAATTTTCTTCTACTTATGAATACTTGAAGGGAAAACCCAAACACGACTCCAATGCCACGAGTAAAAACGACCTCCGTGTTCATTTCATTTGACACCTAATCTCTCGGCCACGATTCTAACACAGCAAACCCATTCCAGAATCCTATTGGTTCAAGAGCGTCATCTTAATTTTCTTAATCGCCGCAGACCGTTACGCAAGGGTAGGGGGTACGAAATTAAAAACCCCCGTTCCATTTCCCCTGCCCACAAGATGTGATTCCCCGGAAAATTAAGTCCAGGAGCCGCTGAATGAATTCCCTTCCCTTTTATCGCGTGGAAAAGAAAATGGAAGCGTGCGATCAAAGTTTCATGATGGTTGATGGAACGGACTCGTAATAAGGACGTTCCAAAACTCTGATCCATGATTATTGTTTCATCGCCCGCTCCGTCCTCAAATCCACGAAACAAAATGGGGGCTTCCTTGCATAATTGATGTCGCTTGATTCCGGAACAAGCTTTCGAGATTGGAACGGCCACCATGATAAACGCTGCCGCGTTGACGTGTTATTACTTCGACCCCGAGATGCCTATATAGCGGTTTGAATATTTCATGACGGTTCTGCGGCTAGATTCGCAATAAAATTGCCAGCCTTTGGCAAGCAGGGTGAAATTGCCTGCTCCGCGGGTAATTGAGAAATACGGCCCTAGACACCAAAGGTGAAGGCTCTCGGCCGGTTGAGCAACACTTCATCACGACCGGTAATTCTCCGCTGCGCTCGCACTTAAGTCCTTTATGATGTCTCGCGTGCTTCTAAACTAGGATGGATGACACAGCTCCCGAACGCCTTGACTTAAAAGGATGCCCGCCCATAATAAAAGAGCCTCGAAAAGAACGAATGGCAACTAGGTTTATTTTGCCAGTTAAGACTCGACGGAAAATATGCCCAGATTACCTTCCCGTTTACTTGAGCGTAATTTCTTCGACAGGTGAAATCCTTATGGAGGGAATTATTACCAGCATTGGGATAGGTGCCCGTATTAAAGCTCAAACTTATTATAGATCTATAAAGAAATCGACGGCCATTACTTTAAGATTTTCCGGAGCATCATTTGCCTGTTGAGATAATTGGTAGCGCCCTTTAAATCAAAACGCTGAAAATCACAAAGGCAATCAATTCATTGGAGGGGTTGGCTTTCTAAAAAAAATAAAATGGAGTGTTTGCAATGTGATTGTTTAACTTATTGTGACCAATGGTGAATGGGTTACTTATTGAATGAATTTATGAATATGTTAATAAAAAATGTTTGTTATAATGGGTAAAAAATAATACAGTTTTTGCAGTATTTTTTTTTCTTAACATTGCTTATATTTATTTAATATATTATTTTTTACTTTGAAGAACTACTTATGTAATCTGCGTATTAGATTAATATATTTTAGAATTATAATTTTTGAAATGTTAATTGATTTATTTTGAAAAAATATTGATTAATACTTTAATTTCAAAAGAGTCTACGTTTACAGTAGCTACCAGTTCAAAAGAATATAAATGTATATAAAGACAACTCATTCGTCTCGAGATCTCCCAAACTATTAGATCTACAGATATGAAATTTGGCAAGCATGTTTCTTTTGTTGAGTAGAGATCCGCTGAAAACCAGTTTTGAGGAAATCGACTTTCAAAAGAGGGTTGCTAAGGGTTAGGAGGCGTTATAGATCAACATACCAGTTTTTGTACTATTATATCTACATACTTGAAATTTGTGGTTTGAATGTTTCTTTTATACTCTAAGAACGAGTTTCATGGAAAGTGATTCCGAAGGGGATTTACACAGGGGAGGGGGGTAGATAAAAAATTCCTGTTTCTGTATTAGACCTACAGACTTGAAATTCAGTAAGCATGTCTCTTTTGTTGAATAGAGATTCACTAAGAAAGTATTTTGACGAAATCTACTCCCAGGAGAGTGTTACGAGGGATTAAGGAAGGGTTATACATAAAAATTCCCATTTTCGAACTATTCAGCCCTCAAACTTTAAACTTGGCAAGTATGTTTGTGAGCGACTTAAGGCCGTATCACACGTACACGTTTCGAGTAATTTTTTGCCCGATTCATGCAATTTTTACTCAGTTACCATAGCAACGGCTTTCGAATAACTTTTTGCTAGTGAGCTGAAAAAGTTGTTCCAAATAAAAGTTACTTGAATTTTCAGCCAATGGGGTTCATCGGCGCTCTACGTCATAAACAAGATGGCGGCGTCAATTTCGTCAAACGCATCAGAAATGGCTTATAATATTTTAACGGCGTATAATATTTTAAATATAACGGTGCTCCATTTCTGTTTACGCCCATCAACAAAAGCGCGATCGAAACAAAAGAAATAATTTTGAATGTTCATTTGCCGAAGCAAAAAAATCGGCGAGTAGTTTTTCAATGTGGAGATAGAGCATGGCTGACGTCAGAGCATGTCGTTTTGTTTACGGCAACCCTCAGATGGGACGGAAAATTGGTCCAAAAAGTTGCACCAAAAATGTACGTGTGATACGGTCTTTACTCCTGAAGTTTCTCCTTCACCATCTTGCCTAGCTAAGGGTGGGGAGGAATGAAAGCAGAACCAGAGACTTCCATAATAACAAGTATTTATTTACTCAAAGACACTAACCTACAACAACTTAATCTCAAAGTGAAGGTCAAAGGAGTGGCACAGAGAACGCAATGACTATTAAACAAACGTGCGCAAGTAACTTATCTTATTCAACCTAATCTATTGTAGATTCCTAACCTTAAATCTACTAATTCAACACAGTGGCCAAACACCACTTTTGATCTTTACATGTGAGTGAGTGAGTGAATATAGGGTTTTATATGGCGCAAGAGCCAATTTTGGCTATACTGCGCCACACGTTTGTTAAAATCTTAAAATAAGTATTAAAATACACATTACATATATATATACAAATATTTTTATATATGTGCATGCCTGCATGCACACACATAAAAATGAAAGTTAAAACAATTAAAAAAAAATTTGTTAAATTAAATATAAAAATCCGATTTTATTAATAAAAGCAAATAGGTTTTGGTGGGGTTTTTCTCCCACCAAGTCAGGTAAAGTTAAATGAGATGAATTAAAAAAGGTGATACGATAATTATTAAAAACGGGACAATCTATTAAAATATGTTGAACTGAGTACGAGACCATGCATGAAGGACAGTTAGGAGCATCTTCCCCCAACAACAAATGCCTGTGTGTAAAGCGAGTATGACCAATGCGAAGACGAGTCAATTTGACATCAGTTCTTCGCATTGGTATCACAGGCCATGCTCCTATGACAGGCTTCACAGAGTGCAGTTTGTTATTCAACTGCTGACTCTAAGATTCCTGCCAGATCGTAAATAAATGATGCAGGATGACGCGCTTGATCTTTACATGCGAAAGTCAACTTTATTCAATCTCACCTGCGTAGCGAATATAGCAGCTTCTTACCTCCCTCTACTATAATTACAAAACTGACATTATATAGTCGAATTAATCTGCATATCACGGTTTCTTCTTGAAAGGGATGGCTGTGAATCAAACGCAAATGCTAGCCCAAAGATTCCCCAAGAGGATTAGTGATAGGACGCGTAAAGATCCGTCACATGTTTCTTTTGTTCAGTAGAGATCCGCTAAGAATGGGTTTTGAGGAAATTTACTTTCAAGAAGGGTTTCGAGAGATTACGAGGGGGCTACAGAGAAAAAAAAATCCTTTATATTAGAATATTAGACCTACAAACGTGAAATTTGGCAAGTATGCTTTTTTTGTTAAATAGAGATCCACTATGAGCAGTGTTTTTTTTTCTTCTTCAATTCACTGACAAAGGGTAGGTATACATAAAGATTCTCGTTTTTGAATTATTAGATCTACAGACTGTAATTTTAATTAACATGTTTCTTTTGTTCAGTTGAAATTTCCTAAGAGTGAGTATTGTGGACATCGAATCTCAAGTGGGTTGTGGAACCGTAAAAAGAAAATTAAGAAATTTTTAAATCAAGAGGTGAGAGTTCTTTGAAAACTTAATACTAAGACATAGATTTCAATTAAAAACAATATATATAGTATATGTTGTCGTAAAACATTATAAATTACCCAGGGAAGAGGGCGGGTAGAGGCTATATATATATATATATATATATATATATATATACATAAATCATTGCATTTTTAATTAGTAGTATGCTTTCAAAAAATCTTTTATATAATACAGAAAAATAAGTATGCTTTTAATACAGTTATTAAAGAAGAACTTCTTTTTTATTGACTATATTAAAACAGTCATTTTTAAAAAAGTTTTGCTTTATTCTGCAAAGTTTCACATATGCATAAAACGCTAAAATGACACAGTAAAGCACAGCAAAAAGATGAGAAAAATTGACGGATGACGTAAATTTCTGAATAATGTAAACGTAGCTGATTTTTGGAAAATACCTCCATAAATTTAGATGGTTTGATTTAAAGATGAGTTGTAAATTTAAATTACTCCTTATCTTAAAAGTGAACTAGTTGCTTCTTTTATAATTAATAAATGGAATTTATTGAAAATGAAAGTTAAAGAAATAAGAATTTAAGTGTATTAAAAGCAAAATTTATAAATCAATATAAGGAATATAGTCAGTCATTCAATCTAGTCTTACATACAATAGATAAAAAGGTATAAAGCAGGGGTCAGCAACCCATGGCACGCGTGCCACATGTGGCATGCGGTACAATTTTCAGTGGCATTCTACACTACCCAACAAATTTGTAGATTTTTGAGTGGATTGAAGTTGATAAATTTGTAAAGAATCTTATTTGATGCATTTACGGGATTACGAAAAGATCTGAAAGATAACTCGAAAAATAAATTTACGGCTTTTTTTTGGGGTTTTTTTTTTTGTAAATTATTGAATACCACTGCTAGACAGATTTAAATTTTTGAAGGGAGAAAATTACTTGTACTTTGCATTCCGCTTTTGTAGATATATGTAAACTTTTCAGCTTTTGTACGCATATCTAAGTAAAAAATCTTTCCTCTCATTTATATTTCGAGTTCACAATGGAATTGTTTAACAACTGAATCTCCTGAGAATCGTGTCAAATAGAAAATCACACATTTTACCCGATTTTACGATATGAAAGCGTAATGCAGCGTGAATACTAGATTCGCATTAAAATTTGTAATTATCTTTTCATTTAACTGTAATGATTGATTGAATGAATATTAACGTCGCACTGTTCAGCTACACGAGGGCTTTTGGCGACGGACCACGTAATTTTGAACCATGGTCAAGTGACGTGGACGACACCTGAGCTGGCATCCTCTCTCATAACTACCACACCGACGGGAGGACGTTTCAGCTCTCGAGAGATTTAACGTGCATCGCTGCCCTACAGAGCGGGTCTTTAGTGGTACTGGGCTCGAACTTGTGACAAGGCAAGCCACGATCCGATTCCTATACCACTCGGCTACCGCGGCCACTTAACTGTAATGAAGGGAAGTACTTATATTCTATGTTGTCTATTTCTTATTTTAATAAATATGTGTTTAAAAATACATAATATGTATAATTATTATGTAATAATTATTATGTAATAATATTATTATGTATGTATTTAATATGTATAACTAACTTTTTATGTTGAAAAAATAGTTATATTTTATGCCGTTTATTTTTATGAAAAGAAATATCTTTAATAAATAATGTAAAATTGAATATGTAATAAAACTGTAACTCTCTATTTTGTTGACCTCTATTCTCTAACTCTGCAGGCCTTATCGCGGAAATTGAATCGCCTTTCAAAAATGTCCTAATATGTGGAACCTTGAACCATATTGGTAGATTGGTTTGCCACGTCTCAGCTAAAAGGTTGCCGATCCCTGGTATAAAGCTTTGTATTAATACCTTTTATAACTGCTTATTTTTCTCACAAAACTTTCATTTAAGTTTTATTGTGTTGTGCGGTTGCTTTAGAATTTACATAAATTTAAACATATTAAGAGCAACATTGTAATTTTCTGTTGTGGTAAAAAGTCACACAGTTATTTTATTACCTACTTTTTAGTGTGAATCAAGCTAATAAAAATACTTTAGATTTTAAAAGAAAATTAGTATTTGTTTACACAGCCTTTTTTAATAAAATAATTTTATTCTCACTCTGAAAAACTCTCAATATGTTATAGATTGACTGATTGATTGATTATTACCGTCCCACACTTAGAAGCAACATGAACAAATGAGCTCACAGGAAAGTATCTGAAAATAAATGTTCCTCAATCATAAAATAGTCGAAAAGTGGAAAATCTATTAAGGTATCCGACTACGTTCGGAACCATGGTTTTAAAAAAGCGCATAAATGTATAATTTTCATGATATTTAGTGTCACTTAGATTAGAATGCATGTATAAAATTGTTTTATATAAGGACATTATGACAAAAAAAATTATTTAAATACAATATTTTGGCAAAAAATTAACTTAGAATAACCTTTTTTCCAAATGTTCTCCTTTGGTAAAAAATGCTTCTATTGTATTAATATTTTGCTGTTTATAGCTCAGACCTTTGTACAGAGGCTCAACTATGATTTTTGAAAAATTCAAATTATTTTCAGAGTTACAACCATTTGAAATAATTATCGGCGTGTTTTCTTAAAATTTCTCCCTTCTGTTTTCGTAAAACATGGATAAACCGACTTTCGAGTTATGCATTCCAAAAATTCTAGTTGAGCCTCTGTACAGAGGTCTGAGCTATATACAGGCAAAATATTAATACAATAGAAGGATTTTTTACAAAAGAACATTTGGAAAAAAGGTTATTAAGTTAATTTTGTGCCAAAATATTGTATTTAAAAAAAATTGTCATAATGTCTTTAAAACAATTATACATGTATTCTAATCTAAGTGACACTAAATATCATAAATATTATCCATTTACACGGTTTTGCAAAATCACGGTTCCGAACGTAGTCGGATACCTTAAGGTATCCGACTACGTTCGGAACCCTGATTTTGTAAAAGCGTATAAATGGATAATATTTATGATATTTAGTATCACTTAGATTAGAAAATGTATATAAAATTGTTTTAAGAATATTATTACAATAAAAAATTATTTAAGTACAATATTTTGACAAAAAATGAACATACAATGACCCATTTTCAAAACATTCTCCTTTTAGGAAAAATGCTTCTATTATAATAATATTTTGTCTGAATATATTTCATTCTTTTGTACCGAGGTTGAACTAGAATTTTAGAAATATATATTTTAGAAGTGGATTTATCTATATTTTACTACACACAACAGGGGGAGACATTTTAAGAAAAAAACGCCGATAATTATTTCAATGGGTGGTAGCTCTGAAAATAACGTAAATTTTTCAAAAATCGTAGTTCAGACTCTCGAAAGAAGTCTTTACTTTATATAAGCACACACATACACACACAAAATATTATTATTATAGAAGCATATTTATAAAAGGAGAACGTTTTGAAAAAAGATTATTCTAAATTAGTTTTTTGCCTAAATATTGCATTTAAATAATTTTTTTTGTCATACTATCCTTATATATAAAACAATTTTATATACATGTATTATAATCTAAGTGACACTAAAATCATGAAAATTATCCATTTATGCGCTTTTTTAAAATCACGATTCCGAACGTAGTCGAATACCTTAAAAAAATTGTTACGTACATTGAGAAAAGCCAGGTTGCTTACAAAAATACTATAGAAGAATAAAAGAGGCGAGAGAGATCTGCTACAAATATTCCAGGAAGAAGGCACAGAGAAATTCTGTTTCTTTGTGAAGAGGATTATAAACCCCAAAAAGGAAGAAAAAAAAGAAGCTAAGCAACCCAAAGATTGCATTATCCATGCCCTTAGAGATTGGAAAGGGGCTCACACACACAGCTGAAACTGTTAAAGATGCTCAAAATGCAGTATTCCAGTATGGAATCTACTCATTAATTACAAGAGAAGAAAAAAAACTTTCCCAAAAAGAAAAAAAGAATTATATTTCAAAACCAGAATCATTCTGCTGTGTTCTCCGCGTTGAGAATAAATTCAAACTGTACATGAGTGACAAACAATATAAAAGGAAAAGAGAATTTGAGGAAGAATTGCTTCTTAAAAATTTCATACATACCGTTAAATATGGGGGAAGGATCGCCCCTCGTTTAAGGCTGTATAGCAGCAGCAGGAATAGAACAATTTGTTTTCTTTAATGTCATTATGAATAGGCTGGTATATATAGTCATCTCAAAGAATAATTTGTAAAAAAAGTGTGTGGCGGATCTATCCGTGATCCTTCAACTAATTCTCTTGGGAAATCTTTGGGCTATCAATTCGCGTTATTCACAACCAACCCTTCGGAAGAAGAAATTCGTGATATTCAAATTAACTTACTACATGTAGTCGAAGTTTTCTAGATAGAATAGAGAGTAGGAGAGGAGATAAATACGATTCAGGTAAGATTGTTACTGAAGGTTCATATTTAAATTATTGTGACTAAGAACTTATTAGTAGGAAGTTTTAAAGTGACGATTGTTCACTGAGATTAAATTGTGATAATGGATTATATAGAATGATAGGTTAGATCCTTTATAAAGGGTCGAATTTGATAGTCTCCTAATGGTTCGTGTATTACCGTCGTTGTTCCACTTTCGCGGTTAGCACCGCGAGGCATTCTCTTACCGTTATTAATTGAATTTGTGTCGTTTTATTGGGTGATAAATAAATAGATTGATTGGATCATGGTGAGTGTTTCTTCCCTGCCTCCCACATATCTAGGTGCCCAAGAGAGAAGTGGCAACCTCTCACAGGTGCCTATAAAGTAGGACAAATTCAATAAGCCAGCAATTCAATAAGTTGAAACATATAGCGAATATAATCAAGCTGTATTTATTGCACCAATGCAAACATCAGTTAGATACTCTAACCCAATCACCACACCTAAAAATATCAGAGAAAAATAACATCCCTACTCAGAAAAATCCGTCCATAAACTTTGAACTGTTACATTGGAACTTGGAATCATTATGCGCATCAATTAATAGGAAATTTTTAAGTACTGACTGATAGATGTTTGACAATTTTTTGATTCCTGACTCTCAAAAGAGTTCTTTTTTTTTTTTACTTTATGCAGAGAAGAAAATACTGCGCCATTTATATCCTGCTGTGTAAAGTATGTGTTTATAGTTTCCAATGAAACGCATTAGATAATGTAAAAGTTTTGATAAGAGTTTCATTATCAATTTCTGTATCAGAATCGCTATTCGTTGACTCCGGCAAATCAACAATTTCCTCAACTTGCACAGGCACAGGCAGGCAGTCCATCATCAAATATTACATAATCGTTAAAATCTTAAAATATTCCCTACGTTTTGGAGTGGGATGAGATAAGAAAATAGTTTACTGTCCTATTCAAAACCAACGCGGTAAGTTACACTCGTAACTCGTCTGAACCTGTTAAGTCAAATAAGGCTCTGCACCCTTTGCCGTCGAAAGTTGCTACAAACAAGAAAAATCTTTTTTCGGTCCCGGATAAAAAGCATATATTATTTTTTTAAAAAAATCATTTTTTTTTCTAACACAAGTAATTTTTTTTTGAACTGTTGAAATAATTCATTTTCGGGGTTTATCATTCGTTGAATAGGGGTTTTTGCCTTCATTTTAATAAGGAAAAAGGGAAAAATTCGTTAAATCACGAAATTCGTTAAATAGGGGTTCGTTAAATCGGGGCCCGACTGTTTATATATATATTCTACTTTGTCCTGTAATTTTTTGTTGTTTTCTTGCTTCTTAGTTTGCTTTAAGTTGGAAACATTGAAATTTAGTATGTTCATAATGATTATTGCGTTTATAGGTAGGAGCGCCAAAGCTATATTATATTTCTTTCTTTCTTTTTTCTTTTTGCTTTAAAATTCATTACCCATCAATTACAATTGTAAAAAATAAATAATTAATGAAAATTATTTTTTTTAAATAATTTAAATGACAAGATGTAATACATTCTTTTGACATTAGTTATATATATATATAACTTTCATTTTCAATTACATAAAAATACACAATAGATCCATTTTTTCCAAAAATTTACTTAATCTGGATAATTATCATTTCCATTAATCTCAGAAAGTCTTCAATAAAGTTGCACAGACTTTGAAAATCGCTAGCATTTAATTATTAAATGACATACTCTTCCCTTAATTAAAAGACTTAAATAAACAAGTACATTTTAACTAATTCTGAAAATATTCAAACGTGAAGGTAATTTAAGATATCAAAGACAATCCAGAACCTCCATCAATAAATAAACATTCCCTGGCAGAATTTTACAATTAGATGGTAAATCAAATTTATATCTACCATGGAATGTAATCAGAAGATTTCTGCTATGGCCTAAAGCTTTTAAATCTTATCTTTGCTGTGAAATGCTTACATCTAATGTTCATTAAAGTAATTTTGAGTTTCGAACTTTTCAAATGTATCAAATTAGAAGACTTTTACTCTAATGAAAACGTATCTTAATAAAATTAAATAAATCGTAATTTAAATTATACATTTCCTGTGAATTAATAGCTTTTTTTTTTATCGACGCTCACATTGAATATCCAAATGAAGTTCTATTAATTTATTCCTGCTTTAAACGTTTTCCCACACTTTCAACTTTTTGCTAATTTTAAAGTATTTTAACCATTAATTTTATAGTGGTGGTGACATCGTTTTTGTGCCTTTTTTTTATTAATTATTCAATTTATTAACTCAATTTTTGGATATTTCATTAAACTTTAGAGAGAAGGATTATTCGTGTTGTTCCATTTTTTTTTATATCAATACATATAAAATGCGTTTCGTATTTTTCTCCCATACCATAATGTTAAATGAGCTATCCCTTTACGGGTCAAAACGAAAAAATAAGCATTTATGGAATATTTTGAAAATTTAAAAACACTATATTATAAAAAAAATGTATGAATTACAATGCTGGAAATTTTCATGAAAACTGAGACATTTTCTTGCCTGAAAATGTGTTCCTTGTTTAGTTCAGGGTCACGTACAATTGGTGAAAATAGAATTCGTCGTCGCACTAAATCAACACGAGTGTTATTGGCGACTGACAGAATTTTGAATTTCGGGCAAATGCCGAGGATGTCACCTGACCTGGTACCTCTCAAACTACCACACCACATCAACAGGAGAACTTTCACCTCGACAGATAAAACGTATCCCTCCCTCCTCCCTACACGAGGAGCCTTCAGTTGCATCTGGTCTCAAACCCGTGACACGCCAGCCACGATTTCGAGACTGTAACCATTAGGCTACTGCGGTCACGTGAAAGTTAGAAAAATGGAATATCGACATATGTCGTTATTATCATTTGATTGTGGCTCAAAATATGTCCCTTTTCAAATTTTAGTCTCTTGTCTTTATTTATGTTGCGAATAAAGGGGGAGAGGTATAACTTCTTTATTATTGAAATCTACTTGTTTGGGGATTCCACAAACAGTTACAAAAGAAAGAGATTTACCCAAAGCGGTGTCGCACTCGATGTAGTTTTTGGATCCCTCATTTTATTTTAGGATCAATTTTCCCTTGGCGTAAGATACTTCTCTCTGCAACTGAATTGAAAACAAGTAATGTAAAAAAAAAAATCAATTTCTACTTAGGTCAACAAAGAAAGTTTTATTTTAGTTAATTTAATTAAATTCATGAATTAATATTTGAAGAAACTATTTTTACATCAAGTGTCATCGGCTATAAGTTTAAAAAAATGTATTTGAACTTAGTGGACGAAAAAAAAATAATAATTTGAAGCCAAGAAAAATTCGTTAGAACAGTGCACTGGCGCCATCTGTTGCAGCTAGCTCGAATTTAGAGATAACGCAGAATAAATTTAAAATTAAAAAATAAAATTCAATTAATGAATTAATATATGAAAAAACTGTTAAAACATCAAGTGTCATTCACTACAAGTTTAAAAAAATGTACCTGAACTTGAGTCGATGAAAAAAAAGTATTTTATTAACGATTGAAAATTTGAATAAGATATATGTATATAAATAAATAAATATAGGGAGAAAGTGAACTAATAGTAGGAATTAAAAAAAAAAAGCATTTATGGCATTTTCCAGCTTTATTTTCTAATTTACCATTAGTTAAAATTTTTTCGAATTTTTTAAAAACATTTTATATTTTGACTGTTTGTTCTATTAACTATTTCTCACAGATAATTACTTTCATTTAATAAATTTATGAGTTTCCTTACCTCTGTTGTATTTCTCACTATCCATGGGGGCTGCCGTTTTCAAGTGGTCAGGGCCGCCAGGTCATAACTGGTGTTGTTGCAGTAGGTATTTATTTTTTATATATCGGTTGCGAATTGTGGCTGATACACATTGATTCTATTGAGGCCCAAAGTCCTCTAGATGGAATGACATGAAGCTCTGTTGAGTAGGGTGCCAGCTTAGGTGTTGTCCTCGTCACGTGATCATCGTTTAAAGTTACGAGAAATCCATCGCACACACAAACAGTTTCATCATTAGGCAACAGAATAATCATTTTATCCTCATATATATATATATATATATATATATATATGATGATGATGATGATGAATCCCCAGCCATTTATGTGTCAACCGGGGCAACAACCCACCTCCCGCATAGGTACTTTGACTTCTACTTCGGCGGACTTACTAAAAACACGTGGACGAACAACTCACTCGACCCTGAAATAGGACTCGTCTTGTTATGGCTTGGAATACAGACTGTCTTGCTGAACATTGGAATTAAGTATGATATGATAAACTGCTGTACTTTACATTTGTCCTGTCAATCTTTAAGAGAATTACTCCAATACATGATTATTTATATATATACACTGAAGTGCCATTGAATTAGGGATAGCAAGGGCTATGCAAATTGTGTAGCGCTGTGCATCATTTATACGCAAGTGAGGACGCTGTGGTAACTGCATATATAGCGCGTACTATGGTTGTTCTGAATTAGTTGTTGGTATTGCCAGTATGGGTAAACTGCCTGACAAATATTGGTAGACAAATATTGTAGACAAATCATTGGTGCGCGAAAAATTATTAAAGGCCATTAAATTTCCGAAATCGTCAGACAGCTAAGATTTTCAAGGTCGACAGTGTCAAGAGTATACCAAGTATACGTGGAGGGTGGACAAAAAATTAGCGATCAGGTAAACTACAAAGAACAATTAGCCCTGACAGTGCGTGGTGAGAGACGACTCAGGCGTATTGTACGTAGCCAGCGAAGTCAAACATTAGCTCAAATTACCACCCAATTGAATGACGGTGCCAGTCGTACAGTCAGTAAACGAACTAAATAACGCTCGCTTCACCGTATGGGTTTCGGGAGCCGTCGACCTACGAGAGTACCATTTCTCAATGCTCGCTATTGAGCTGCACGTCTTGTCTTAGCAAGAGAGAACTGAGACTGGAGTGTAGAGGACTGGAAAGTACACAATTATTCATTTGATTGAATTAATATCGCACTAAAACTTATACAACGAGTTACTGGCGAAGGGCTTCAAAATTTTGAGTCGCAATCATGATACTGAAGATGTTTTGCACTCTAAATTTTCCAGCCAAGTAATATGTAACTTTTAAGGTCGAATTGTGTATAACCTGAGGGAATTTTTTTTCCTAAGTGACATACATTGGGTGGAGTCAAGATTAGATCCTACTAACTGCTCAATCCTGCCACTAGGCAGTATCAAGGTATTGAGTTAAAAATTCATTTATTTGTCAAGAATTTCAAAGAAATCTTCAGTGTTTCCTAAAAAAAAAAAAAGCTTTGCTGCAATTGTTGTGACTCGTAGTGTCCCGAACATGTTCTCTCAAAATTAAATCCGATTATAATGCTCACGAATCCACGCGCATTATTATCTACCAATTCCAAGTATTCTTGAAAAACAAAGCAAGAAACCTATTTAAATATTATAAACATCCTTGGAAGAGTTATGAGCAAAATGCAGCTTAAAAGGCATTGTGCCGAATCTGGAAGGTCTGTAAATCTCAAAAGTAACAGTATACCTATTGAATGCATATCAAAATACGAAAGATAGTAAAATCTTTACAAGAAAAAAAACACCGTTAAAAACATTTTACGCGAAGACATTCTACAATATCAAAGTTACTGTAGCATAAATTCGATATTAGTTATGTGTATACTTTCCTAGTATGAACTGATCTCGGCAGTAAAGATCATACTGCTTCACCTTGAAGAACTCCAGCCAAGAGCTTAGCTTATTACTATCGACAAATTTACATGAGCTGTTTAGTTAATAGATTGCAAAATGAAGATTTCTTTCATTACAAATTGAGCTTACAACCTTTCTTACTTTAAAAAAAAAGAGTTGATATAAAACTACTTACAGAGCTGCAATCCACGTATATTTTTAAGCAGCAAATTAACGGTATATATTAGGGAGTGCATCCAGATCTTATGACCAAATATCTGTCTTATCTTGTATCAATGATATATGAATTGATTGATTGATTGATTATTAACGTCGCACTGTTTAGCTACACGAGGGCTTTTGGCGACGGACCACGTAATTTTGAACCATGGTCAAGTGACGTGGACGACACCTGAACTGGCACCCCCTCTTCTAACTACCACACCACACCAACGGGAGGACGTTTCAGCTCTCGACAGATTTAACGTGCATCGCTGCCCTACACAGCGGGTCTTTAGTGGTACTGGACTCGAACTCGTGACAAGGCAAGCCACGGTCCGATACCTATAGCACTCGGCTACCGAGGCCTCAATGATATATGAAAGAGTTTAATTACGCTATCTTCAAACATATTGGGCAACATGTTAGGGACCGAAAAACTATCAAAATACTTACTGAAGTTTGTTTATCTTGCAGTATGACTACTCTTCAATAATCAGATTATCCTAAGACTCAGACATTCTCAGTATGGATGGCGATTTGAGATCAGTTAATCGAATAATCGATTTTTTGGGCCGAAAAATCGATTTTTTTAAATCGATATGTAGGACTGAATCGATTCAGTGAATCAATATTTCATCCTTGAAAATCGACATTCGATTTTTTTTATTTTGGTAAAAACCGTAAAATTATTTACAACTGGGTTCGATGCCCGATGCCACCAAATACCCTCCGAGTACACACGGAGTACGTACTCGTTAAATCAGTGGGTCCGAAAGTCTTGTGGGCTGAATCATGAGTGCAGGGGGCTGGAGAACATTTCCCTCCCCTCCAGTCCCATGGCAAATTGTGGAGGTGGAGATAGGTGGTGTCGCGATCTATCGTCCCTTCGGGGAATTTCGCCGAGCTAATTCGTACTGTCACCTGTATGGTGCTCAAGGTCTAGGCCAACGACAGGCGTACTTCTAGAGCCTTGCCACGATGAATTTCGTGGGCCTCGATTTGACTACGTCAGACAGGTGGCATTAGCCACAACAACAGCCACAATTAGTTGAATGCACTATCTTTAAACACTATTTATCACAGGCAGTTGTGCACCTGAAGTATGATCCTATACTTTACTGGCAAGAAGAAAAAAAACTAATTGATCATCACGTTCATTCAATAGCCATGATGTACATTTATATCGTGGGGTCATCTGTTCCTTGTGAACGCCTTTTTTCGATTGTCTGCAACTTCGCAAGTAATGAGTGGAACCACTTAGATCTCAGTAGACTTGACACAGACTGATTGTTGTTTTTATAAAAAGTTAGATATTAAGCATTGGGAACTATAAGCTATATTATCTATTTCCTAAACTTTTTAATGTAACAAATACATTTAGAAAATAAATGTCTTCTTTTATACCTAATATTTTCATATGGTAATAAAAATAATTGTAATTGTCGAATTCTCTGAACTATATATATAAAAAATTCCCTGATTTTACTGATAAGAGATAGTTTATATTATAGTATCTTTCTTGTTTTTGATAAAATGGATTTATATTTACATTGTAAATGCAGACTTAAAAAAAATCGATTTTTTTATAAATAGATTTTTTAGACCTCGATTTTTTTTGTGAATCGATTCATGAGGTTACGATTCGCATCGATTTAAAAATCGATCTTTTTCGGAAAGAATCACCATTCCTAATTCTCAGCACGAAATGGCTTCCTAACTTTTTCGGCCCGAAAAGGGATATACATTAATCGCGCTTCAGCTCATTTTAGTTAATGCAACAGGATCAACGATATCTGCTACTATGGTGCGCCTTCAGGGTCTCAGTGCTAGACCTTTCCTTGCATGCGCCCCTCTTATTCGAAGACACAGAAATCTAATACCCGAACCAGACTGCAATGGGATTCTTTGTTCTTTCCATACGAGTCCCGGATGGGTTTATACTTTGGAGTGTAATTCAGGTCGTTTACTGATTTGGAGAGAGCAAGGTACCATATACTGCCAATATATCGTTGAAAAACACACTTATATAAGTAGGTAGAATATTGTTTTGAATTGGAATTTTTCTCAGTGGTCATACTGACCTGCGTTT
This sequence comes from Trichonephila inaurata madagascariensis, assembly GCA_019973955.1. Taxonomy (NCBI): domain Eukaryota; kingdom Metazoa; phylum Arthropoda; class Arachnida; order Araneae; family Nephilidae; genus Trichonephila; species Trichonephila inaurata. Next base: position 436,141 of record BMAV01002044.1, on the reverse strand, counting down.
TCCCTTTGGTTAAACTCTCACTTCTGTGAAATATCGGGCCGAAGTCCTTTCTCCCTATGTCACCTTATATGCTGGTGTTATTCATATCATCCCAATGGATGATAAGGCTCAACCTCACCAAACTAGGCTTGTTGAAGAATATCTTGAGGATTAGGGTTTGGAGAGAATGGAATGGCCAGAGATCCATCTCCAGGCCTTAAGTTGATAAAGTATTTTTCAGGTGGTTATCTTAAGTCTTATCTGAGGTCTACAAACTAGCTGGAATGAGGATTGCATCATGTATGGGCCTTACTACCTGTTCCGTTGTTCGACAACATAATTGACAGCGTGGATGTGATTTGATTTGAATTGTTTTTATCAAAGCTGCATTGAACTTCGTAATTTTGAACCTCAGTCAAGTGACGAGAACATAACCAGAGTTCGCACCCCGCTCTCCAAACTCCCATACCACGGCAGCGTGAGGAATGTGAGCCTCGACGAATTTAACGTGTATTAGCCCCTTACATGGTAGTTCTTCAGTGACACTAGGACTCAAATCCGTGATCCAGCAACACAGGCAATGACCATAACCCCTCGGCAACCGCAGTCGCCTTAACAGAGAAGAAAGTAAAGGGAAGGGAAGGTATATCCAGCGATCGAGTAAAAATTCTATAAACTACGTAAATCATTAATCTATTCATATTTTAGAGTTTGGAAGATTCTCAAAGCTCTTAGAGATTTGTCATATCTAGCAATCTCAACGGGGGAATATTCCGAAAGATCTCTGAGCATGAGATGTAAACCACAACAAATTTAGCCTTCATATATCCCTTTAAGATCCAACCCGCGCGATCATGCGGGTTAGACATTCTTATACATTTTTGTTTCTGGAATAGTCGTATGTAAAAAAATCCCGAATCCAACGATTGAGCGTGTTTGCAGAAGATATAAAGTATCATTTTTTATCAACAGATGGTGATTGTAGTCCATGTTTTACTTTCAGCTGGCAAATCTAACTTGGTTTTCAAATATAACGAAAAAATGTCTTCTTTTTATCTATCGTAAAAAGGTAAAAATCAATATATTTCTAATTGCTTGTATAGAAATTTTTGTATTAATGTTTAAGTAATTGTAAAATAGAAAAAAAATATTAACTATACTCTATTAATGTGGCTTCTAGGGCTCGGGATTTCGTTACCCGCATGATCGTGCGGGTTGGGCGTTACTTGAGTCACTGCAGCTGTAAAGGTAAGTACTTACCATGCGAATTTTTTTTCAGTTTCTATAATTTTGATGAAAGCCTACATAAAAATGAAATATATATACAGTTATATAATTAATACCAAATTTTCTTGGGGGTCGCAATGGATGAG
>BMAV01002044.1:403130-423986 GCA_019973955.1 Trichonephila inaurata madagascariensis | reverse complement strand
TATCGTCTGAAAGTAAAGGGTTACAGCGGGAAAAAACGAATTAAAGTTATTTCTAATATACGTTATCCCCATGGCAACCACATCGACAGACGATTAAAATATTACAGTAACCATATTGTAATATTATCGCCCATCTTGGCAAACATAAACAACAGCTTGGCGCTACTACCCCCGATATCAAATTAGCACGCTGAATATTTCCATCATGTACCAAACCCCATTATAGTAAACATATTGTATTACTGTATTGTAGTATTTTTAAGTCGTGCAACAAATACTCAAACTTGTTAAACTGCCCTAATTTAAAACTGAACAAAATTAAATTTTGTGTACAAACCTGGCGATTTTTAGCTTAAGTTAGTAGCATTATTGCATATATATATATAAATACTTTAAGCTTCAAAACTTTTGTGAAAATATTAGGTTAAAACTAAGCTGAATAACCTGCGGATATAACAAATGCTATTAATACTGAGCAAAAATATATTTTGAATTAGAAAAAAATGTTTTCAGTCATATTTTTAATTAAAGTAGTGTTTTAATGTAGAAAAAATACATTGGGAAATAACATATTAAAAAATTAGAGCATTACTGGCATTTTAAGTTTTTGTTTTATGCCTTTATACAAATTTTAAATGTGTTTTTCTCAGACTTTTAATTTTGAAGATGTAAGTGTTTTCTAAACCTTAAGGCTTTTTTTCTGTGCAAGATAGAATTTTGAAGTTTTTTGCATGTACTCGCAAATGTATGCTCTATAAAATTTAATATGGATTTAGGTCTGAGATCCCTAGTTATTTTTTTAAAAAAGGCTAAAGTTAATATTTTTAAAAAATTTATGTTTTTTCCAGGTTTAGCTATAAAAATAATTAATAAATATCAGCAAGGGAAGAGATTTTCAAATCCATGCTAACTTTTACTTACAATAATCCAAGAAACATAAATCACTTAAAATGACTTAAAATTTTTAAAAATTATGCATTTTATAAAAATTTAGAAAAACTTCAAAAATTCCTAATTTCTTAAAATTGTTAAATAATAGCTGTTCAAACTGACTTTTTACTTACAGAATAAGCTTAATAATATAATCTAAATATAAACATAAATTATTTTTACTGTTATTGTTTCCAAAATAATTTTTAGAAAAAGGGTGCTGCGTAGCCTTAAAGATGCAAAGCGAATAAAAGTTTCCACTAAGAAAGAATCATCTTGTGATTATCGAATAATTCAAAGGTATGATTTGTTAACGATACAAGAGGCTGCGAAAAACTCACTGAGCCATTGTCATGTGCGCGAAACGTGAGAAAAATGACCATGTTTGTGAAAGTGTTGACCATAAAAGAGTTTGACCAATTAAATATACTTTATAAAAACAAATCAGGCTCAAATAAAAATGTATTTTGATTCATACGAACCTTGTCCAGAAAAACAAAAAAAAGTGAATAAAGGGATTGTTGAAAAGCGCGGATTATTTCATTACATTTCAACAACAGATACCAAGTGGAGCTTATCGATTACGAATCTCAACCAGATGGAAAGTTAAAGTTTCTTTTCGTTTACCTAGACCACTTAAAAATAACTAATATTACGTTAATTTGCTTAATTGTAATAAAATTTTAAGCTGTTTGATTCTTTGTGTGTATTACACTTTTTTAATTAATTGATGACTGATTCAATCAATTAATCTGTTGATTGTATTAACTTGATTCTTTAGATATCGAAAAATAAATAACATTATGTTAATTTGAGAGGACGGAAATGTTGCTGTTGTTCCAGTAAAGATCTTATTTTCACTTAAAAGAGTGTCTAATGGGTAATGAGCACATTATATTTATTAAATTGTAAAATTATAGCATAAATAAAATTTATATACAAAAAAAATAAATCAAAGACCAAAAATTTAAAAAATTAACATGGTTAAAATAGAAGATATAAAATATCAAAAATGTATTTATAATCAGGTACATTAAGTTGACTATAATATGTATGAAATACAGTGGCATAAACTCTAGGATTCATCCTTTAAAGTGAAAGCTTTTTGAATAAGGCCCCTGTTTACCCCAGTAATCCACGGCATATACTTTATAAAATCCTTTAGTGACACAACGTTTTTCTAAAACAGAAATAAAGTTTTAAGAATCACACATATTCTATATTCATCATTACATGTATAATTATTGTAATTATTTTATCATCACATATTCATTTAAAAATCACAGATATCGATACAAAGAAAATAAAACTATAAATAAAAAATGAAATTTCTTAGCATAATTTTAAATTAAATTATTGACTAAAAACACAATTAGGAACAAATACCATATAGGTATTTATATATAGTGTCTTATAATAAATATTAAACTAATAAAATTATAATGAACTTTTAAAGAGGAATATTCATTTCAATGATAAATATTAATCATTTTATGATAAATATTTAACTAACTAAATAAAAATATTTGGGGAAAACTTACTCTTATTGTAACACGTATGCCAGTAAGAAGGAAATATAATTCTTTTTGAATTTAGCTGCTGATAAGGGCCATGAAGGTGAAAGCTGTATACGACATTATAAGTTAAGATACACCTGTCAATAAAACATCACATTTAGAAGCAATACGAAGGTTATTAGTGACACCACTCGTAATTTTAAACCATGATCAAGTGACGAAAATGACACTTGAGCTGGTGCCCCCTCTACTAACTCCTTAAAGTTTCAGAAGCAATCAGTACAAGATACTACACATAAAAAGGACTAATAATACGCCAGACGTCTGGCATTCAATAATATATATTTTATGCACAAGCATATATCAATAAATTCATAACTATACATTAGGGGTAATAAAATCTATTTTTTATCGGTAATAATATCTGGGATTGTTTTGACGGGGTCTGGTCTGAGATTGGAAGCATTATGTGACGAGAAGTCATTAAATTATTTAAACGGGCTTTCTGACTGGGTCATCCTATGAAGGAACTTTTTCTTCCCGGTGGAATTTGCATATTCCAAGACAATAATACCAAGGTCCACCGAGCACAAATTATTCAGAATCAGTTCAGGAAACATAAGGACTTTATTTTAGAAATGAGCTACCACCACAAAGCCCGTAACTTAATCCAATCGAAAATCTTTTGGGATATACAGGAACAGTGTTTACAGAATGGTTCTACTCTTCCATCTTTACTTCAATGTCTTGGTGAAAAATTGATGCATATCTGAACGACAATAAGCCATATAGAAGTTTATTGAAATAATTTCCACACCGAATGTGTATCTTACTTCGGACCAAAGATAGTCCAAGCAAATATTGAGTTAAGGGACTTTTTCGAAAAGGTAGTGTATGAATATATTTAAATTTCATAAAATGACAGGCATGATAATATAGGGTGGATAGATAGTATATATATATATATATGCATCTTAATATTTTCTAACAATCATTGCAAGAATGGAGAAATAAAAAATGAAACTCGAAGATAAATAATTAGATTTGCATAACTCTGTAATTTATTTTAAAAAATCTCAGACATTTTCAAATACATTATTTTTATTTCCTGAAATAAAAAACTAAAGCCCCCAATTTCTTATATGGATTTACAAAAATAAATATTCTATTAAAAGATATTAATTTTCATTAAAAAATGGAATTAGATGATACCGTGTATAAAACTCAACAATGTTTTATGGTCATTAAATGTAAGCTACTCTTTAAAACAATTATTGCTAATATATGAAACATTTCACAAATATGCCTATAAAGACTGGCACTGTTTCAAAGATTTTTAAAATTCCCAGATTCCTTTGTGGAACCAATAAATAGTGAGTTTTCTATATCAAAGTAAAAGCATAATAATTTTCTCATAGCAAGTATAATAATTTTCGTAAATAACCCACTGAGTTCTTATTGGATACGTAGCTTTTCTAATTTATTGAAATATTTAGCTATCAACTTGAGAATATCATTTGAAAATCAAGAAATAGAGGTTTTATTATAGTAAATATGTTTAGAGAATAAGAATGTATATGTTGCAGGAAAATGATGAAATTAGGAATTTCATCAAATTCCTAAGGGAGATGATCAATTGACAGGAGATGTTAAAATAATGTCTATTAAAGGTCCTTTTCCTGATAAAAGTAAGGAATATGAACAAATCCCTGATCTGTTTCAGTGAAATGATGAAATAATATTGTCAAGAGTTTAAAAGTATTTATTTAATAAATATGATGCATTATTAAACGTAGAAATAAGTAATACAACAACAGTCAATGGAATACAAATTATTTATTCGAAACTAATTAACAAATAATTAGAAAATTAGGCTGGTATTTTTTTATGTGTAACACTTTTCCTCTCGGTTGCTTACACACTAAAATATCAATCCCTATGCTAATCCTATGGTGCCATTTTTTTAAAGATATGGGGTTGATATTTAGGGGATCGATAGTACTACCTGTATGGTTAGGAAGTACAAGGACTCGCCCCCTCAGGAGGCTCCCCCCCCCCCCTTAACAGCATTTTGCCAGTGCAAATCCTGAATCATGACTGGTTCATTTCATCATTTCACTGATACAGATCAGGGATTTGAAAAATCACTTACTTTCATCAGGGAAATGACCTTGAAGAGACGTTATTTTAACATCACCCGTCCATTGATCATCTCCCTTAAAGATTTGATGAAATTCCTAATTTCGTCACTTCCCTGCAACATATACATTTAAAAAATATGAAAACTTTTTATTTTCACGTGATAAATACTTGTAAATGCAAGAAAGGTCCACAAAATCAAAAGGCAAGGTTTTTTTTTTTATTATTATTAAAACGTAATTTACTCTGAAACTATCTAGTAAACATATTTAATTTACAAGAAACAATAAACATATGTAAAATCCATAATAGCACTAATTCAAAATTCCCTCAGCGATACAAATCCGAAGTCACGATATCGCATTAAATCAATGAACTGCCCGATTTGCTGTCAAGCTTAGTTAGACTACTATTGTTTCCCCTCTTTGTCCTTATATAGGCCATGAAGAGCCTTATAAGTTTTTCTCGCGAAATAATCATCCTAATTTTTTTTTTTTATGGATTCTTCCGAAAACATCTATTTTCGTCACCAATTCATTTAGTATTATAGAAGTATTTTGCATGAGTTGTTTTTTTTTTTCCTCCCCTTGGCCCTAAAACGATCTTTCCGGCCTCAATACCATTTCGGCAGTGAATGAGTTCGAAATTTCCGTAATAATACGTATACACAACACACACAGTTATGTGAAAATTCCTTTGAAATACTCGAAAACTCCTACTGTTTTGGGGGAAAATAATAATACATTTGAAATATGTTTTACGTAAAGAATACTTTACATTTTAGACTGTATATATTTTGGAAATACTGAAACGGGATATTTTTAAAAACAAGTAAAAACAATTCATAACCGATTTTTAACAAATTAATTATTTTACTTCTAAGAGTAGCATAAAATTTTAGATAATAACTTTCGGTTAAATGTAGATAATATTTCATGGTATAACGAACAGGAAATCACATAGTAAAAATGCAAGATTTAATAAATTTCTTTAAAAAAAATATACCTATTAAACTTGTCAGCCCAAGACATTTGCAAAGTTTCATTCCATATTCGATGAAACCGAACATTTTTTACCTGAAATTTATTTTCAGATTAAAAACCATTTCAAAATTAAAAGATATTCAAAATATAATATTTCAGAAAGTTTGACACATACCTGGTGCAGTTTTTGGCGTTTTTCGCACACATGTATTAAAGTAACACCAGGATTCAAAACTTTCACGTGAAATTTCCACAGTTGAGTACCAGGAACTTCCCATGGTCCCTTCATCCATGGGTTCTTAAGCAAAAATATCGAATATATTTTCGAATAAAAGTTTTTTATTTGTTATTGTTATTTGATTTTTATAAATTTTAAATGTACACTTATTTATAATGGATACAAATAACAGCAATTATGCTAAGTGGTTGAGTTTTAATATTTAGAATTGGAACGTTTCAATTCAAAGGTCGTTAACAGGTATAGTAAACAGTAACAAATTTCGAATCAACTCTTTATATGTTTATGCAGGGTTTCTAAAGGTTTCATTCTCTTAATTCTGAAATTAAGCTATGGCTTTATTAATGAAATTAAAACCATACTGAGATAACATTAAATCCAAAAAGTGTTCAGACCTTTTATAAATTTCTAGAAAATGTTTTGTAGTTTGAAATGAAAATTCAAAATATAATGTCCAAAATATTTTCATATCAACTCCTTTAACTTTTACAAATTATTATAATTTATTTTATAAAATTTCATTCAGCATTTATAAAAACAAAGCAAACAGGTAGGTAAACATGCACTTCAAAAATATCTTCGAAGAAATTCTTGATTGAAATCGTAATCTGACAGGGATTTTTTTTTCCCAATAAAAAAGAAATTTAAAAAATAACTCTTTTTTTTTTTTTTTTTTTTGCTTATTTACTATGCAAAAGTATTTCATTTATTAAATAAAGTGGCTCGTAATCGTAAGAAAATAATGAGTATTGTTCAAATATTGTTTACACTTTTCCTCATACTGATACTAAATCAGCTCAAAATTTTACTAAAATAATATAAACTTGTTTTACTTGATGACTTACTGCGTGATGAAGTGCTTTAAAAAGGAAATTCAAATTGGGAAAACAAAAAGTGGACGTATAACAAAGGTAACTTTAGATCAGCAAAGATTTATTGTTAGAAAATTTGTTAGAATTATGACCATATATAAAATAATAAAATTAAAAGAAACGAGAAACAGAGATGGCGGCAAATGCAGAAATATTTATACAAAAACAATCCAAAATCGTTAAGTTTAAATAGCCATATACTAGTTTATAGATTGCAATTATCGGGCTAAACATTCCACGATGCTAAGAAATAGTAAAAACAGCATTAATAGTTCACGTGGAAGAAATTTATAACTTATATTTGGTCCCCTAACAATTTTTCCCGAATATCGACAAAATCAAGGGATGTATTCGAACAAAATTTGGAACATAAGCTGTTGAGATCATTCTCTTTCAAATTCCCCAATAAATAAATAAATTTCATAATTGGAAAATTATGTTTAGAAGTGTATTATCTATGCTAATTCTCAGTTAATTAATTAGTCTATTAAAATCAGAATTTAGCTCCTTTTGAATTATTAAACCAGATAGCAACTTTGCTTAGCTGCAATAAAAATTACATAATTTACTTTTTTTGTCGACTATACATGCATGTAATATGTATACTTTTGCAACAGTTGTTAATTAAAGAACACAATTGTTAATTAAGAGAGTTAAGAGTTAAAAATACGACGTATACTACAACGTGAAACTATTACTATCATAAATCCAAAATAATAATCAAAAACTTACCTCGCTGTTTTTTATAAGTGAAAACTGTTCAATTGAAGGATATGAGGGCATTCCCAAATTTTTCCATACTGAATACGGATTTGAATATTTATTGTTTACTTCTAAGATAGCCCATCTAGCAGCTTCAATATCTAGTTCAATCAAACAAATCAATAGTTATTTTTAAAGAAAAGAAAAAGAGTTTTGGATTAAATTTACTCTTCCCCTATCAAATTTTTTTATACATCAAATAGGAATAGAAAAATAAAGTAATACACACCCTGATTATTTAATTGTCTTGAAAACACTCTTCACATGAAACTCTTTTAAAGTTTATATAAATCTGAGTATGAACAATAATTTACACAACGCATACAAATTATGTTATTCGACAAAGGCGTAGCTTTGAGAGCAAAGTAGAATTTTTGTCCTTGGATGCAGTACATGGAAAAAGGCGCTAAACTGTATTTAAAAAAAGACGACCAAATTTAAAAAAAAAAATTCAATTTCATAGTTTCTTTAAAAATATAATAAACTATATTAACTTTTATATGCATTATCCATGCAAGAATTAAGCATATGAACTCTATTATAAGAATGCAAATAATTTCTAGAAATAAATAACTGGGATAGAATAAACAATTTGTAACAGGTTTTGAAACTCCCTTAATGAAAAAAATATTTGCATTTACAAAAGAAATTAAGTAATTTGTGTAATTCTGAACCTACAATATCAGTAAATTATTTTACTAATTATACTGTTTTTAATGTGCAGAAATAATTTCCAAGGCACTCTACATACGTATGTTTCTTAAAGTAAAACACTCTTGAAAAATGTGTGTGATGTGGGTTCTTAGGCCCTATTAAACTCTTATTGGCTTTCACATTAAAGGGCTGTAAAATGTTATACCAAATGGTGTCAAATATGAATTGTAATCGATGTTGATTTCTCGAAAATCAAAAATTTCACAATATCACCAATGAAAAATATAGAAAGACAGCAATTATCTCTCTATTTACAGTCTTGAAACTTGAGCCATTAAAGCCCAGATGCCAGACGTTTCATGTAAAAACACGGGAGATTTCTCGATGTAATTTTTTTCGTAATCACGTAAGCGTATTTGCATTTTTATATTGAATACTTGCAGTGTGATGAAAAATTTGTGAGATTAATAAATAATGCCATCTATTAATTCAACATTGTTGTTTTATTCATGTTTCCATTTACTATTACCACAGTTTTAACTTATTCTGTGGAACTCCATGTATAAAAATGCAGAGATAACTACCTATAAATGCCAGACTTTCTAAGAATTTATTCAGTTACTATAATGTTTCAGAAATTATTAAACAAACTACAAATTTTCTCACAATATTTAACATTAATTCAGAAATACTTATATGCATGTAAAACAAAGTAATTACAAATCTAAAAACTAAAATGTTTCAACTGACCATTTGATTGTGAAGTATTCAAAGTGATATCCACATGAGCAGCAGTGCCATTTGGTAAAGTTTCGACAGAGTTGTACAAAATAATAACAGTTTCTCTACAAATAAAAACAAATTAAAAAATAATTACTAATATAGTATCTATATAGTGCTGAGAAAAAATGAATTTGAATGCATTTAATAAATAATAATAAATTGAATAAAGAATTTCCATTTGATGAAATTTGGTAAAAAAAATGGTCAATATATATATATAATTTGTAATTCAAAACCTTCTAAAATAGTTAATTTAAATAATGCACATAAAAAGTGAAATTAAAAATCATACATAGATATACAGACACATAATTATATAAAAAATGAAAATTTATTACAGTAAAAATATAATATTAACACAATATTTACTTTTGAGAAACACAACGAGTTGCAATTACACCGAAATTGTCTCCCCAATTCTTAAGAATCTTATCTAAAAAATAATATCAAACAAAGTTGTGAAAAACTGACAAGGAGATTTCAAGATCAACAAATAAAACTATTTTAACATGTTCGAGAGTATAGATAGCTTAACATAGGGTATTATATTTCATATTATTTACCGTGACACCTGAGTTTCTTGAACAACATTTCACGTACAAAAATGTTCTGGGTACATGCAACGCTTTGCATGCCGCTTTGCCCACAAACGTGATAAAACAACTTCAAATACTGAATTATAACAGATTTATTTCAATACTTACTGATTAATATAAACTTAGCACCATAAACGTAATTCAAATAACTTTCAAAGAAAACAAATATCGACATCACGATTTTTATCAATAAATTCAGATATGCTAGATTTCCTAATATTTTAATGTCATGCATCTAAATATTGAATGTTACTTATAGACCAAATAAATAAGCAAATTCCACAACACACTTAAAATAGGATTACATTTCAACTGGTAATCATTTATGAATAATTCTTTTCCATTTTAAAAAATATCTGTTTAATAATGACAAGGGGGGAAGGGGGGGAGTATTATCCTAAGTAAACACAATGACAAAAGTAGTTAATCAACAGATTTAGGAAATTTAACTTAATGTCTATTTTAAGAACATAAGTAAAACTGCTTAATGTGTAATTATCTACATAGGGTACAGAAGTATTTAAAACATTAAATAAAAAAAAATTTCTCTTAAGGTATCCGACTACCCTAAAATTGTAAATTGTGCCAAAAAATGACATTTTTTTTATGATTTTATTTTATAGGTTATCTTATTATCTTTATAAAAATGCCAAGTTTATTATTTTCCATTCACTGGAATGAAAACTTCAAGTGTTTTAGTTAAAGCATATGCCATTACTTTAAGCAAGATGTCATACTTTAAAATGCGTTTTACTCGAAATGTGTGTGTGTTTTTTTTAAATAATCAAAATGGGACAGCGGTTACTCGAAAAGTTTTAAAAATAATTAATTGAAATTTTTTGTTTATATTTTGTATAATAGTACAAGTGTTTTAACCTTCAGATTTATCAATCACTGTTTATTACAAAATTTACAGTCCCTTATGTAAATATAATCACTGTTTTTTTAAGCAATTTCATATAATAACTAAAATAAAAAGCTCTTGTTTTTGCAAAAATTAAAATATCTCTTATCCTGAAAGTCCTTTCAAAAATGAATAGCAAAGCAACACATTAAAATTGAAAATTTGTTCATAATCTTTTTGTACAGAATGAACCCCGTTTATGTAATTTTTAAAAAATTTTACCCATTTTTCCCTTTCAGTAATAATAATTTCTTTTTCTCTTTTTAGTTTAAGCATATTTTTCTTAAAATGTTCTAAATAAATCTAAAAACCACGAAAAAAAAATCTCCATATCTCCATTTCTTTTTAAAAAAAAAAGTTGTCGCAAGTAGTCCTTAGAACCTTAAGAATTAGAACCTTAGTCTTAGATACCTTAAGAATTTAATACTGCTTCCACAAAAACTGTAACTAAGTTATTTGAGCATATATAATAGTGTATAATACAATTTAAAATAAAAGCCAATATCTCAGTAGACAATTTTGAAAAGTTGTTTTAAAGAATACTTACCGTCACGAATCAGATTAACATCCAACACACTTGGACACAATTTACTCAAAAGACCAAATACTGCATACACTGGTTTTCTGACGAATTCTACATACTTAGGAGAAGTGTTATTGACTTGAAATCTTGCTAATAAAGTTCGTTCGGTGAACTGGTAAGGGAAATAACTTAAAAAAGCATTGTCATTGCTAAGAAGATCGAACTTTATATTTTTGACCAATTCTGGCACTTTTTCCACATAGTAAAAATAGATATGATTCAGTATATTCTAAAAATAAAGAAATAAAAAATGTAAAAAGATTTTAATGTGACTCAAAGAAAAGTTCATCATTAAATATTTTTATGATACTAAAAAATAGGCAGTATACAATGAATTTTAATGCTCCTATGATATTGCACACAAAAATGCTTTGAAAAAAAGAATAAAATTGTTTATCTTAAAATCGTCACACTTCTAGGTGAAACCAAAAAAAAACAACAACTAAAGGTTGTGTTAAATAGTGAAAAACACTGCATTCTTCAAATAATAACTATGCATGTATGCAATGGGTGCATAAAAATAGCATAGACCAGGGAATCTTAAACTGTAGTCCATGGCCTTCTAGGGATAAGCAGCACCTTTCCAGGGAATCCACGAAGGTCTCTCAAATAATGTTAAGATTTTCCTCTTGTACAGACTCTGAAAGGTCTCATGAAAAAAGAAAGATGTCCATCCTAAGCAGATCACTAAATTGCCCCCAATGTGAAAAAACTCTACTATAGAACATGTATTTCGATCAAAAATATTAAATCAGGGGCTTTTTTTTACTGTTTGTAACTACATAGAGCCATTATACAGCGTAATATTTTCAAAAAATTATAGAAACATTTGTGCAAAAATTAAGAACTGGATTCATAGCGTGCCAATACGGTAACGATTGTATATTAAATCACTCAGTCATGTGTTAGGAGTCAGGGAGAGGTGTTTAAAATCTTGGGGGTCCACGACGTCAAGTTAATACATACACAGAAGGGCTATGACGATCGAAAGTTTAAGAGAACTACTAGCATAGACTATCAGATTAAAAATTATGATAGTAAAATAAAAAAATATTGTAAACAAACATTTCATACCTTAACTACCATGGCTGCATACGTGGAATCTGCTCTCCACCATTGTGGAAGAGACCAATTTTTTAACGGATCAGCTTCACTAAAATTAAATAAATGATATTCATTATGTTTTATTTTCATGAAGAAATAAAGAATTTTTTAAACTAATTTATAATTTAATTGAAAGAGCCTGAATTATAATTCTCTTACTAACAAACATATATTTTTTGACTTGGTTTAGTAGACTAGACATAGTTAAAACATAATTTTTGTATTCTAATATACATACTCATTATAAAATGATGTCTGGGCAAGAGATGGGAAGTGAGATAATATATATTGTATAGTTTCAATTTCTTCACTAAGAATAAGATCTGTACTACCATTACCCTAAAAGAATCGTATGGAATATTAGACAAACAAGAATTTGTGAAAACTACACTTAATTACATTCATGGACAAAAAAATTAGCGCACCAAGAAATAATTGCGGGATCATAACGAAACCTGACATGAAGGTACATGTCGGGGAGATATGCAAATAATTAGAAATGCAGTGTGATTGCGCATTACATATAGCCGGTAGAGAGCGTTTAACGTCGTTCTACGTGGAGTATAAAACAGGTAACCAAAGCTTGTTTGAGTGTGTTAAATCGTTTACAAAGGAAGAGCTGAGGTAGACATGCCCTTACGCCGTTTTCGAAGACAATATGAGCAGCTGTCGCAGTTTGAGAGGGGGAGAATCATTGGTATGATGGAAGCTGGATGGTCAGCTAGGCGAGTAGCTCGTCGGTTAAGCCGCTCTGATCGTGTTGTGAGAAGGCGTTGGGACCAGTGGATCCGAGAGATGTCATTTGCACGAAGACCAGGCTCAGGACGCCCTCGACAGACCAGTCGTCTAAAACAGTGTTCCGCAACCTTTTTATCGCTGCGGACCGGTCAATGTTTGGTAATTTTACCGCGGCCCGCTGAGGGTGGGACACGTTCATTGTTTATATTTTAGATTGTTTTGATTTAACAATTTTAATTTAGTTACATTTATATATAAATATGCCTTCAGAATAAAATATAGTTACACCAAAAATGAATAAAAGTGATTTAACGTGGAATATAAAGGGATTTCCGTGAAAAGTTGCTCAAATCCGAGAGAAATGCACCACTTTAAATAAAATGGCAATAGTTTAATGTTCTTTAGGCGGCCCGGCACCATTTGATCTATGGACCAGGGGTTGCGGATCACTGGTCTAAAAGACCGCCACATCGTAAGAAATGCAAGCGTACAGCCAACTGCTTCATCGGCCGCCATACAGGCACAGGTATCACTTCACTAGGGGCCCCTGTGTCTTCTCGAACCCTATGAAGGGGCCTGCTTAAAGGACATTTGGGATCGCGGCGCCCATTACGTGTGCTGCCCTTGACGCCCACTCATCGATGCCTCCGTTTGGAGTGGTGTCGCGCACGAGGAAACTGGACTGCAGCGAAATGGAACCAGGTCGTCTTTAGCAACGAATCCAGATTCAATCTCAGCAGTGATGACAATCGTGTTCGTGTGTGGAGACCCCGTGGTGAACGCCTCAATTTTGCCTTTGCTTTACAGCGACACACCGCTCCCACAGCTGGTGTGGTGGTATGGGGTGCCATTGCCTACAATACACGGTCACCCCTAGTATTGATCCGAAGCACTATGACAGCCCAGCGGTATATCCATGACATCCTGCAACCACATGTGTTGCCACTTATGTAACGGCTCCCAGGAGCCATTTTTCAACAAGGCAATGTTCGGCCTCACACGGCAAGGGTGTCACAAGACTGTTTCCGTACTGTTACTAACCATCCTTGGCCTGCCTGATCCCCAGATTTATCTCCAATCGAGCATGTCTGGGATCAATTGGGATGGCGAGTTGGGCATCCCACGAGTTTGAACGAACTAGAGGCAAGGTTACAGCAAATATGGAACAAAATGTCTCAAGACATCATACAGAACTTGTATGCCTCAATGCCCGATCGTATCGCATCGTGCATTCGCACTATAGAGGGGGTTCAACATGGTATTAAATTCCCCGTTCTTTTGCCTTTTTCTCTGAAATAAATGATCCTTTTTCTTTGATTTTCTAATCATTTACTTATATCAAAGTAGTTATTACGTATGTAAAATTTTGTTTCATTTTGGAGACTCCTTCTTGTTGCGGTAATTTTTTTGTCCATGAGTGTACTTTATTGATAACAAAATCCAAACAACGTAATTTTTAAGCAAATTATTATTCTAAACTATAAACTAATTTAATTAACAAAAACCAAAAAATACATTTTTAGTAAAAATTTTAATGTTAAATAAGAAATCAGTTTTTTATATAATAAATTAACAATTATATGCTTATTCCAACGCAATTTATTGTACACTGTTCAACATTTTCTATAACCTTATTCAAGTACTCTGTATTTAAATATTATTGATTTTAAATGAAGTTTTGATTCAATTGTATGAAACAAGTCGAAAAAAATGCTATACCCATTATGAAATATTTAAAAAACGTCATTAGTACAGAAGAAAATGATAAATCAACACATGAAAAGAAGAACAGAGGGTAGTATTGTATAATGATAATAGAAAATTCAGTACTAGCTATTTACACAGCGTAATGTAAATTTGTCTTCTTTTTCAAATTTATGGTTGTTACAATAAATACAAATATAAGATATATAAAAAAAAATAAAAAGGAAAAAAAAAAAAAAAAAAAAGAGATTTGACTAAACCAATTGAAAATGTGGATCTTTCTTACAAATTTTCATACATATCTCATCACTTTCATATTAAACACGTTGAATGGAACAAGGGAAAATTATAGGAATTTATATTAATTTTAAAAACATTAACTGTAAAATAGTAGTTACTTACATTTTTAGACGTAAAATGTCATCAGATAGATGAAAATAAATATTTTCTATGAGTAAAAATGCATCCTATATGCAATGCAATTATTATACGTTATAATATCAATGAGCAAATTAAAATATTTTCAAATATTTGTTTCCAAGTATATGCAAAGTTTCCTTTGAAAAAAGAGGAAGATGGTACATTCTTTAAGGACAAAAACATTAAATTAAAATATTTCAATAACTTTTTGATAACAATAAAGTGATTTAAGTTCTGTAATATATATTGTCTTAAAATTTTTCTTAACTGTCAATGATATTACTGAAAAAATGGTTTCCAACAGTTTTATAAAGAAATAAACATGTTTTTGATTCACAAGGTCTAACTGATTTTTTCTTGACAAAAATTTTTTTTTTCGTTAATTAGCAATAAGTTTTTATAATATTTTAGATATGCCACGAAGAAAAAAAACTGTTTTAAAACAAAGAAATTAATTCCATGTATCCTCAGGATACATTATCATCAAGTTTGTACTTCATTAAAAATAATCAAACTTAACATTAAAAAGTATATTTAGCATCTATTTTCTGATAATCAAGTAAATGATTCATTTTGGCTTTGAAATCCTATCAAAAGTATGAAATTGAGTGAAAAAGTGAAAATTTTAATACAAAACTAGTAAAATAAAACAAAACATTTTTCTTAAAGCTGTATTGCATTAAATCAATTACTTTTTTATGAAAAGAAATATAATCTAGTCTAACTCCTTTCTTTCCAGTGAAATAATTTTTTCCTCTGACACAATGTTCTAACAAAGCCCAACAAATGGGAGATTTTCCAACAGTTGGAATTCGGCATGATCCACCAGGCCCACCAAACCGCAGACGTTTGTCAGCTCTGCGTAAGCCCTCGGAGCAAGCATCATAATAATTCAGAAAACCTGTAAGGAAATATAAAATGAGAGAAAGAGACTCAAGAATTTGCCTCGGCTCATTAAGACACAGTCTATAAAAATATAAAAATATTTACCTAATTTCATACATTCAAATTAAATCTGATATACATGTAAAATTCCTCATAAAAAGATCCCCACAATAAAATATAAATTTAACTATTTTTAATAAAAACAAATATATATGGGAATAATATATAAGACAATTCAAAGCATACATTAAGGAATGGCAGAATGCATGACAGCAAATACTTCATGTATGAGAGCAAGAAATGCGAAGAGGCATAAAAAAATAATAATTTAATTATAAACGTAATAGCTACTTATAAGCATCATTAACTAGTACGCTTTCTGACATCAATGCTTGCAATAATTGCTTAAAATTTCATCTCTACCAATAAAAATATATACTTAGCAGCGTTGACTAGTGTACAGTGTCAAAGATAACTGGTATTTTTCACACGTGATGGGAGACATCTTTGAGAGACGGGATACCAATTACTCCGTTAATGCTAAAACGCATGTATTACTGTTGGTGGACGCAATTTTGAGCAACTATTATGAGCATTGTTGTAAAGAACCACTTGTAAATGATAGTTTGAGCAGCAAACAATTTAAGTTTCCTTTTCTGTCTTCATCTTTTACGTAAAATTCATACACAAAACAAAATATTAGTATGCTCTACCCCACAAGGTGTTTTTTTTTTCACATGTGTTTTAAATCACTTGTCTTAGGTTACTTGGATTGTGTGATCTCTGTTCCATAATGTGAAGTCTACAAGAAAAAGAACAATTTATACAGTTCAATATAACGAATCTCAGTAAGAATCTCGTTGCTGTTGGAGGAAAATTAACATTACTGAATTTTAACTCACAAAAGAAATATTTAGTGATTAAAAATAATCAATAAAGCTTCAATTTAATCTATATAGTCGAAAAAATAATACTACAATGCGTGCTTTGAAAGAATGAAGCAACAATTATTAATAGCGAAGAAAAATACTTCATAATAAACAATAAAGGAAAATTTTTAAAGTTTTTTTTTTCAAACTATTTCAGATTAAAATTTTTTATAAGGAATAAAAATTGGACCTTTTATGCATTACAATTCATACACACGTGATCATTTCTGTAGCTTTCAATCATTCAAAAAAAAAAAATTGTTAAGCCTAAAAAATTTCCTCGGAAGTAAAAAAGGAATTTACTTGAACAAAAATTTTCGAAGTTATCAATATCAATTTTTAATGAGGTTTCTTGGTTGTGTTTTAAGAGGCAAATGTCCTTATATAGAAAGCATGTGAGTGCATAATATATTGAATATGAAATTCATTCATTATTCACATTTTTTTAGTATAAAAATGATCAGGAAAATAAACATTCATTTTATGTAATTTTCTTAGTTTTTCTGAATATACACGCTTGAAATAAAAACGAAAGACATTTAAGCAATAGAAATAATAGAGCCTTGTATTGATTAAATAATATCCATGAAAATTCTCTTAAATTAATAAATACTGATTTAAAGAAACATATATACATAATTCAATAGAAAGTTTAAAAAGAAACCAAGAGAACTTTCCTTGTATAGTAATATTTAGATCATCAAAATCATGATGGTCAGGTTCATTCCACGTTTCAAAATTCCATTTACTCACATAATCAATTCCGAAAAAGTCTGCAAAGATAACAAAAATATATTATCAAACTTATACTCGTAGCTTTTATGAGCATTAATCACAAAAATCATTTCAAACACATGAACATAATCTTATACAACAAACAGAGAAAATGAAGTGCATAATTTTGAAGATAAGTAAAATAACAGACTTTTCTTGTGTGTGTGGATCTTTTCATGATCTTTATTTACTTATTTATTTATTTTTCTTTGAATTTTGAGTATAAAAATTCAGTAAACGATACTTACAATAATACATACTGCGGAGTTATAAAATCAATATCCTTGCAAATTAATACCTTGAAATTACATTTTCTTAACCTTATTTTCAACAAGAAATTAAATCCGTGCAGTTTTAACTATAATTGTAAATAAACTAAAACATAGTGGCGCAACAGCCCATGAGGGTCAGGGCCTACTGTGCCCATCCCAGTGTACGTGACCATTGGGCATAATTACAAATAAAAAGCAATTAATTTCAAAAGTTTTTTTTTTCTTTTCTTTAATTAAGTAGCGCAAGTAAAAATTGCATACTTTAGTGAATTGTAATAAAATGTTTGAGAAATTCATAGCTACATCGATTCCTCTTGTTCTATTTGAAATAATAAAAAGATGCTGGAATTTCTACCTTTGCTTAATATCAAATGTACTGAAATACATTCTTTGGAATGTAATGCTACAAATGTTGACATTAAGACTAATATTATATTTGATATTAAAACAAAAATTAACACAGTGTAAGAAATAAACACGTAAAAACCTAATCTCATATAAATAAAATCATGGTCTGCATAGCTTTGATTCTTTGAAAATCTCATACATCTACATTTTTGCGATTCATAGTCATGTCCATACATTACTTACATTTTAAAGGTGTACAACCTTTCCCTATTAATCTTAAATTTCAATAAAAAATTATTTTCAAAGACATCTGAAAAATAATTTGTTTGAAAAGCATTATTTAAAACAGAAAAAAACTGTAACTGTCTTGAATACATTTCAATAAAAAATTCAGACTTTCAAATATTATTTAATTAGCATATTACAGTTTCCTGTTTACAAAAGGTGGAATTTGTAGATATTATTATTTCTCACACACACAAGTGTATATTGCGAATTTTCAGAGAAAACAATCTGCAAAACCCATAAAGCTGACCATGGCTAAACGGAACTTCAATTTTTTCGTAGAGCGCGTTTCTTTAGTGCAATTTAGAATTATTTAAACCGAATGAGATGCGTATGGTTTATCTTCCCTTGTTGTAGACGATACAGTTCTTGGGGGAAACAACCACTAATGCCACTACGACGACCATATGGTCAACTGAACGACTTCGAACGTGAACGCAAAGTCAGAATGTGTAGCTGACGAGCCATACCAAGCAAAAGACCTCTACTAGAACCATGCGGATACCTCTTTCCAAAAGTGCTGGTAGAAACAGTTTAAGCAATTACTTTGTGAGATTATGCTCTTAGCGGCCTTTAAGACCAACTTTAACCCCACAACAGCTGAAGTGTCATCTAGATTCGAGACGTAGCCAATTGTCGAGGATTCCATAAAAATGCCATCCCAGAATATTCAGTGATTAATAGTGCTTCTCACTTGGAATAGATAACCATCGGATTTGTGCGTGAACACTCTGAGACCAGAGGTCCTAATTTGGCTTTTGTTTTACAAATGCGTTAGGTCTCGTGTTGTGTTGGGGAGTATTATATCTCACGACTGCAGGTGCCTACTAGTTATACTGCATGTAACTTTAACAGCTCGAGGATATATTGACCGACATCCTACGGCTCATTATTCTACTCTCAATGGCACATCATCCTGGGGCCATTTTCCAACAAAACAATGCCAGGCCTCATTGGTGCGCATATTTCTAAGCTACCACCGTGCTACTGATACTCTTTCCTTTTCGGCAAATCACCATACCTTTCGTAAACTGAACATTTGTTTTATATGAAAAATCAACCGATTCGCACACAGGCACCCCAAAATATCACAGATCTGGATCAACAATTGATGAAAGCTTGGTAGAATGATTCGCAAAATATAAAGTTAGGAATCATTATCATTCATTATATAGGATCAACTCATACAAGGATGCATCGTACAGGGTGAGGATCATCAATGATTGATATTTACGTTTAACATGCAATTTTTGAATATTGATGGGTTGTACTACCTTACATGCTTAATTTCAATAAAAACATTTATTTTTTTCATAGTACTTTGCTTTTCTTCTCGCAAAAAAAAGAGTATATACAACTCAATTTTCTTATAACCGAAATGTTCTTTATTTTTTTCGGAACTCTGCTAAAATCATTTAAAATAATGAGTTTTTATGTATTACCTCGCAAACAAATTCACAAATAATTATAAATCACCTAAAGTAATTTCATGAATTCCTTCTTTTTTTTCTATCATTGCATCGACGTCTATCAACATTTCTCCCACTTGAGTTTATTTACTCACTATTTTAAAGAAGGCTCATTTTAATGAAATTATCAATTCGAAAATTTCAGGAATTTAAAAAGGGAAACACACAAGATTTCATTGGAAAGCTAATGTTTCACGCAGCCTTAGAAAAATAATATTCAATTCTTAAGAGATACACAATACATTACATACAAGTGGTTATTAAAATACTGGAAACAACTGTGAATAAAAGTGACATTTTTGAATGCGCTTCGTAATCATTAAAATAAATAGCTTCCAGTTTTTTTCATAAAATCAATGTAAATATTCTGGTAGTATGTGGTAGCTTTATTGAAGTTCTATAAATATTTTTTTAAAGCGTGAAAAGTCGGGCCTCTCAGATTTTCAAGGGGCTAAATTGTAGGAGTCCGTCTAGCTGGAGCAAGTGTGACCGAAACATCCCAACTTTTTTTTTAGGCGCTTCTGAAGAAACTGTGTCTTAAGTCATGACAGCCCACAGTTGTGGCAAGACAACCTTGGCAAAGCAAAATAGTGAACTGAAAGAGAAGCTCAGTGAGAGACACCGACGAGTATTGAGGCGGATTGTAATGTCTAAAAAGTGAGCAACTGCAGCAAAAGTAACTGCAGAGCTCAATTAGCCTCTGGATTCTCCAGTGTGTCAATGATTACAGTTAGAAGTCACATTCATAAGCAGAACATTTAGGGCAGAACATTAATTCCCAAGTCACTTGTCACAGATATTAATGCCAAATATCATCTACAGTGGTGTCACACTCACAAAACCTGGTCGATTGATAAGCGAAAGAAAGTAATATAGTCTGAAGAATCGAGGGAAATGAGATTGCGGACACTTTGGCCAAAGCTGGTGCTTGCGAGGTACCAGAGCCGTCAGCACCCCTCACCTTTTT